>JAODUO010000527.1:245000-380000 GCA_025642075.2 Ridgeia piscesae
CCATTTTCTTGAGCATCATCCTCTTCTTCGTGTACTATTATATAGTATATTAGGCCGGGCATTTACATTTAGGATGTGTTGGTGATATTTGGTCACATATAACAAACTATATGAATGCGTCGAGCGAATTTCAACAAGACGGAAGATCGACAGTAACAGGAAGCGAGACCTGGGGGAATAGATTGGCATACTATTGTGATGGGAACATGTCTGCTTGGAACGGATGGGAAAATGTCAACTACCAAAGAGAAGTGAGTGATTATGTCAAGGCCGCATGCCAAAGGGCAAACAATGGTATACTGCGTTAAGTGTGATGAACATATAACACCTTGTGAACCGAAGCGACTGGTTAGGTACAGTCAGAGTGAGAACGCTGGCCAAGGAGACCTTAGAAACTGGACACGGTGATGAAAGGACAAAGGGAATCCCAAAGTCAAAGCGGCCGGACAGCGCAACAAATGGGCATATGCAAAAGAGCAGGACGGAATACCAGTGCGTAGGGAAATTTACAAATGCCGAGATACATGGAAACAAATCTATCGAGAGGACGAAAACAAACCCGAGACCTAACCCACGCCTGCAGTTGCTAGTGCATGAAATGACAAAATACTTCTTGAAAGCAGACCAATTTGTCGACAATAATATTAATTAGAAGTAATCTTACAAATGCACCACCAAAACGGAGTGCCCGTTATATATTTATTAAACAAAACTTGCTGAATAGCGTGGTAGAAATTCGTTTTCATACATCCTACGGAAATAAATGTGGAACTCGTGGCCTTGTCCATTTATCATAAGACATGATTTGTCGGTTAATTTGTCAGCCTCCGTATGGGAGAATTATATCATCTAAAATGTCAAGTAACTGTTTCAACCAGTGTAACGTTTTATAATTGTAGATTCTATAGCGACTCGTCGTCATCATTTTGTACACTTGATGTCATTTATGAATAAATCAACCATAGGGTTCCAGTCCGATATTGTATGGTATCCACTGTGTGTTCTAGCGTTGTCGTTGTTTCCAGCACTCGGCTGGTTTTATGGGGTCTCACTGAACTAGTCAGTCTTTTGTCAGAACATTTTCACCAAACCGACGTTTCTATGCCATCTATACAAAAGTGTGCCTGTCAAACACCATCTTATAATCTTATAGCAACCGACAACTTTACAACTACTATTAACTCATCCAAGAGACCGTCTACAGTTTCGATAATATAGTTTATTTTGTTACACCAGATTAAAGTAAATTTGAATGAATGCTTTCAATGTAGCCGTATTGACTAGTTGGAGTTTATTTCCTGTTTCCGTTTGACCAGCAGCTGGAAAATTTCGTTATCACCTAAATACTTACCCAGTTGACTTGGCTTATGTTCCCAATCCCGTAGCAGAAAAAACCCACATATTATATAGTGTACATGGTAATTGTACCCTTTTGACAGGCAATGATAAAAACTTAACGTGGAGAGAGCAGATAAAAACGGTTGAAACGAAGGTATCAAAAAGTATAGCCGTTTTATATAAAACAAAAAATGTTCTTGACATTCAAGCATTATGCACTTGTTGAACCATATGTCTCATTGCTGTGAAATATGGGGAAATACGTATCCGTCTAGACTCAGAAAACTCTCTCTGTTACAGAAAAAAGCTATACGAATAATCTATAGCCTTGATTACCATAGTCATACATCTGTATTTTTTCAAGTGACATAACACAGTTGCCAAGTTTGCAACAATTTAAGAAAAGATTAAAGTCGACGTTACTTACTTCGTATTTATGAACAGTTAATACAATGATAAAAATATCATTGCTGTTGCTTTGTATTCAATCTCGTAACTCTTATTACAACTATTATGCATTTTAGTTGAAAAGGGCATAGCGCCTTACAAGTCATGACTTCTGTTATGTCCCTTTAACAGCAGAAGCGATTCACTAATCATGGAATTGTATTATATTGTGTTGTCTTTACCATTATGTATTGTATTATTTTCCCATAATATGTTGAATATTCCTATGTTGTTGTTGTTGTTAAATAAACTTTCATTCATTCATTCATTCATTCATTCATTCATTCATTCATTCATTCATTCATTCACTCACTCACTCACTCACTCACTCACTCACTCACTCACTCACTCACTCACTCACTCACTCACTCACTCACTCACTCACTCACCACCACTCACTCACTCACTCACTCACTCACTCACTCACTCACTCACTCACTTCACTCATTCATTCATTCATTCATTCAATGAACGGTTGCTTTGTCGTACGATTAACAGCACCAACATAATGTTTCAGCTCAATCAATTCGCGGCCTGTGAATCATGTACTTCCGGCACCCAGACTTATGATTAAGTAGGTCGTTGAATCGACATTAATGTAACGTTGCGAGAGCACGCGAATGTCAGTATCCGCACAGAGTACTGGTGCAGTGGATGAATAGGTGCGACGATTTTTCCTTTCAGATAAGTCCATGCCGTGAGATGTCCATTGCCGCAAGCAGACACTATTTCCGGTTCGAGACAACTTCCGTCGTCTTCTGGCAACTTCCACCCGCAGAGAAACGTTCACGACTGCCGCACGGAAGTGTTGACAACAACTTGCACTCCAAGCAAACTGGCGTTTTGCAGTTGCTGCAATGGTTGAAGACACCTGATGAATGACACGTAGGCCCCTACCAGACGATATGTGACGAAATGCTATAACATTGGAACTATCTTTGTGTGAGCTACAACATTGGCATTGACAGTATAGGAGAATGTAGACTACTCGTGTATATATACACATAATAAATTATATACATATATATATATATATATATATATATATATATATATATATATATATATACACACACACATACATACATATATGACGATACACGTGTTCATTATTCAGGTGATATGACACGCTGATACGCGAAATTGTACGTAAAATGATACTATACGCGTTCATGTGATATACGAATGTGATTCTAAGGTATCAATTGTCTTATGAGACCTTGATGTACGGAATAGTACGTAAAAAGTACTTGTATGTTTGTAATTCTCCTCACGCACATCGCATACGTGAGTCGCGTTTCCCTGTTATCATTTTAATGTCCAGCTTGATGTACGTTGTATTTTTATACTAAAATATATGCATGTCGCTGTACAGATTATATATTTAAAATTTTGACGTTGCATTTGGTGGCGGCGCTGTTAACGTTGTGCAAGACGCTTTGCTTTTTGGGACGACAATCAAGTTATCGGTAGATTCGCTGACAAGTATCAGTTGTGAGACTGAATTTGGCAATGCCGATTAACTGTGCAAGAAGTGTATATAAGGCCTGATTTATTTGTAATTCAGTGGTCTTTATTTTTGCGGTAAATAGGAATGTTCTGCTTTCATTGTTCTATTCACCTATGCTGTGCAAAAAGGTATTTGTATTTGCTGAAGATCAGCGGTTCTTGGTCTTTGTTAGTCGCGACGGAAACTCTTCTAGCGATGTTTGTTTGGCGATGCATGCCTTTTAGGAAGTTAAGTATTAAATACTAAAATAACTAACGATGTAGTAAATAGTAAGATTCACTGGCGAGTCATGACGACCCATTCAAAATGGCATGGCGACCTAATTTAGGGTCGCGACCCGGGGTGAAGAACCGCTGGTTTAGGTGGTATGTGTATGTATGTATGTATGTATGTTTTCAACATTGTAGTATTGAGCTTTACGAGAATAACCTAGGTAATTCGATTCCTTTAATTTAATACAATCACTGTTATTTATAACATATATATTGCGGTATCGCCTTGATATAACTTCTGCATAATCACGATGGAGCAGCAACTTCAAATGAGTATTAACTGTATATAGTTTATTTACATAAAGTATCTCTACACGACAAAACGAGCACCATTTTTATAAAAGAATATACAAAATACAATAGTGTACAGTACAGCACTGTCATATGCAGCCCGCTAAGCAACGATAACATATAGCGACATATACGTTCATAACATAATTCGCTGTACTATCTCCTCAAGCTCTATCCGAAAATAAACGACTGTCAAAGCACACCCAGTTGTGTTTCCTTTGCAATTTTTCCATAACGTGGGTGCAAACACCTGGAAATATATATATGTTGTGTAGTGTTTCTATCGCTCACGCGGCCAACTGGAAGACGGTCGACTTGGACGACCCGAAAACAGGACACGGCGTCGTCTGATAAGACACGTGTTTGCGTGTCTCACGTACTTCCGGTAAGTAGCTGACTCGGCGGCGAACAGTTGCTGGCATTCGTACTACAGTTTCATTATAACGTCGCTGTATTGTCATGCGATCATACAATCCACGACAGCGGACATCACCTGACCACAATCAGCCGTCACACCGGACATCACTCTAAGGTAGTCTGAGAGTGTCCAATATTCGCATCTAGACGGCAATGTTCACGTGAGCCTAGTCGCAACCGGAACAACACGTTAAGCAATAAATAATCACTAGTCGGCGAATGTTGTAGTGACATTAAATATCAACGAAAACACGACGACACAATCTGTACATACAACAGTATATATTATAGCCGCCTGCTCACATATAGCAAGCATCGGTTATAGCAGCGACAATGTTGTTACTCCGTAATTACGAACGCCATCATTTCGATAGCGCAGAACTGTGTTCTATGGAAGCTCGCGTTATTAAAGAGGTCTAGTGAGGTGTATGAAATTATCAAGTCTGCATTTGACACGAAATACTGCTGTGATCGGCGGTAATATGATGACGACACGCTAATGGGATTCGGTACACGGTATTGTATATACACTTGCAACCGCACATACGACGAACGCATGTGACCTGTGACATTCAACTACTGTTTGTCGTTCGGCTAAGACATTGTGAAACCAAAAGGAAGACGACAGGTCATGATGCAGATGTAAATCACAACTCGGACGTCAGTGACTATCTGGAAACTCAACAACGAACGTAACGTGTATCCGTACAATGTGTCACCCGCCGGCCACAAACCCACAGTCGATCTAATCCAACTCGGTGCGTATTTGCAACAGACACGAAGCTACTGTACCGCCAACGGAAGCGACAACGTCGGGTATGGCGAATGTTAAAGTACCTCGGCATTATAACCGCGACCATGTCACGGCAACATACAGGACAGGACACACGCGCGGTCAGAAGTGCCTCTACGCTTCAACTTCAATGCCTTTGGAGACCACTGGCTACCGCCTGTATACCTACACATGCGTGGCTGCAACCACAGTTACCAAGCATCTGCCTACTAACAGTAACTCGACGTGCGAGCGTCGGCACTCGGCGAATCCAACCGAACCACTTTCTCGCGTCCATCGCTCACCAGGTTTTCATCTCCGGATGACGACGCCGACTTTTTCAACTTCTCCATCTGGTCGCCGCTACAACCAGCCCGCATTGTGCCTGGCAAACTCCACTGACTGTTATCCCTCCTCGACCCGCTGCTCCGCACGCTGCCGTCCTTCATCGTGCCCGGCTTGAACTTGATGTTCGGCGTGCTAATGTACATAGAGTCTTTGGACGGATGTCTGTTGGCGTCCTTGCTGAGGTCGTTCAGCGACGGCGGTGACCCGGCACTGGAGCTATCCACGCTGTAGCCCATCGCCTTCAGCTTCCGCACCAGTGGATCGTCATCTACCAGGTTGTTCAGCAGATGCTGCTCCGTCTGCGGACTCGGCAGGTCGGGTATCTCCTCGTAGTCGTTGTTCGTGTCCTCCTTGTCTGTCATCTCGAGCAGCTCGCCGTCGCTGTACTCCGACTCGGAGAGCGCGCGCTCCTGCGAGATGGCCGACAGCCGGGTCTTCGGTTCCGACGACGCGTTGCTGCCCTGGATCTTGTACTTCTCCACGTTGATCGGCAGCGTGCCGCCGCCCATGTGCTGTTGGCAGTACTCGCTCAGAGCCCCCGAGTCGACCACAGAACCGTCGATCATCGACAGGTCACCGTTGATACCATCACAATACTCGTCGACGCGGATCTGCGAGAAGAAAACAGGATGTAATTTTAATATCCAGCTTGATGTACGTTGTGTTTGTATACTAAAATGTCTGCATTTCGCTGCATAGATTATATATATATAATTTTGACACTACATTTTGTGGTGGCATTGTTAACGTCGTGCAAGACGCATTACCTTTGAGGACGACAATCAAGTTATCGAAGATTCATTGGCAACTATCAGTTGTGAGACTGTGAATTTGACAATGTCGATTAATTGTGCAAGAAGTATATGTAAAACCAGTTTTATTTATAATTCAGTGACCTACGACATACGATGATTTCTTTGCAGTTTATATTAATTGACTAGGCATCAACATACAATGTAATAATCAAACTAGTTCTGTAACTTTTACACGCACGGCACAGAAACAACAAACCAGATAATGTCCGGTATGGTCAAAACATAGCCAATATTTTCAACTTAACATATATATTTCGTAATATACTAGACGTATTTTGGAAGGGCACCATCTGGCAGAGGACAACGCAAGATAGGTAGATATGGAAACAGCTTGCTGAGGCCTTCGCCCAACTAGTGGACACTACGGCTGCACAATGAAGATGATTATGGTGTAATCTCATAAGTTCACAAAGTCGACAGCTGGACAAAGGGACGTATATTAGACTTCCGGTGACTGGTCAACACCAGCAGTGACTTCTCCAGACCATATCGGTTCAGTCGTGACAATCTCTACAGCTGAACTCACGTGACGTCACTACCACGACACTGCCTTATTGCAATATCCACAATACCGTCAATATGCAACAACACCAAATTCACTCACTTGGAACCACTGTCGTTTTTGTTACACCCCGAGAAGATAAAACCATTAATACTTAATGCTATATGTTTTGTGGAAGTTATATAATTATATCTTTTATGTAGGTTGCGTTTGTGTAGTTCACCTTGACTGGCTCCAGATAGTTGTCGTCGTCCTCCAGTTGCTTGCAGTGGTCCATCGCCGGGTAGTACCGATAGCAGGCCCCGCTGAAGGAACTGCTGTTGTTCTGGTCGGAGTCTGGGTAGCTGTTGTGCAGCAGCGCCTGCTTCGGGTTGCTACATTGCCCTGTCCAACACATCACCACATGGCATTTAAAGGGACAGTTCAACACGTCACCACATGGTAAACATGGCATTTAAGGCGACAATGTCGGCTCATCAAACCTGAATTAGCCACTAGAGTAATCTCTAACAGGAAGTCTGCTGGGTTGGAAGTGGGAAAACTGGACATGGACGAACATCAAATGGTACTTCAGTCAACCTGGCCAAATTTGGCGATATTGCCAATGAAATATCTTAAAATAAATATACATAATTATAATCTTTACAATCTTAAAACAGACTTGCATACAAATAGAATCACCACTTATATTGAGCAACCCTGGAGTGGAACAGGAGGATTGGGCCGCCGATTTGTAGATCGGGATAATGCCTTCAAAGTGAGCTTATCAAGCAATCAGAGGTCATTGCACAATGTGAGGAGACTTACATTTAGACGGTGGTGAGCAGGAACTTGATTTAGACAGCGAGGTTGTAGAGAGACGTTTGCGACGTCGTTCGCGTAACAGCTTCTGCAGGTACTGCAACAAACATATCCATATATATCTGATATACTGCATCCATTCTAATCTACATTCATTACACAATATCGTCCTTGGTAACTTAGATATTTTGTTTATAAAAATCTGATGCACTGAATTGGTGTGACACTAAGTTCATCCACTTTGAGTTTGATGGTCAAACATCTTATTACATATGCTTAGTATAATTTATAATGTTGTGACCCTGCTGGCCTGTTCTTAATACAAGATGCCAGTGTGGTTTTTGTTTATCTTTTAATTTAATATTGACGAACAATGCATGAAATTGTTTTCTACTCATGAAATAAACATCACTTATAGAAGTTGACGTGCTTATTTTAGATAATTTAAGGATTGTTTTCCATCACGTCACTGTATCTGCACCAGAATAGTATCAAATATCTGCACCAGAATAGTATTTAATAATTTATTACAAACATGTCTGCACCAGCTTCTGGTTGAATTTCTCTGCAGAATTTAAAAAGTTTCCAAACTATAACACAATGTACTGTAGTTATCAATACAACACCCGATGTACATGCATTTAGTGCACATACACATTTACCAACAATCGGCATGACCAGAATATCGTGTAGGCCATTTCTAATAGATACTACCTATCAGTGCACTGCAGCCTGAAACCACAATGGTCAGCACACTAATGTACCCATAAGTACATGTTAATGACGACAGTGACGAATATGTGTATACTTCAAAAACAAGAAAATGCATGCACTCCAAAGACTCGGCTAACAGTACACTTGTTTTGACCGATATGCTGTATATGACCTTTGTGCACTTGCTGTTCCACGTGACTACTGGGTACATAGGATGTCCTCATGCAAGTATTAAGACAACAGACTGTGAGGGGAGTTTCAAAAACGATTATTTGTTTTTGAAAATATAACCAGCACAAGAAGAAGAAAGGGAACATATGAAGGGTAACTGGGAAATAAGACTGAAATATGTAGAATATTTCTACCTCTTCATGTGCCTGACAAAATCACAACAAGATAACTAAAGCCATTCCAGATGCAAAGGAAAATAAAGGCTAACTGATTACTGACGTTACACTGCACCGACTTTATGCTTCAACATTTCACTGCAATGGTTTATTTAAATATCACATCATCGTCGTCGAATATCTAATTCTTGCAGGTAGGGAGCTCATATTTTTAGCCAATACATATCAGAAACGACAGTGTCGGCAAATATGAAACCTGTTCACATTCCCATGCAGGTATGTCACAGACTCTGACCTTAATGGTGCTTTTGTTTTCAGGATGAATGACCAATCGCTGGATGAAGGAATGTTGAAAGATGATAAACAAAAACATCTATAGCACACCAGTAACATTTGCAAATCATGAAATATATGAAACAATTTTTTTTACAGATTCAACGTTGAGAAATATTTAACCACATAAGTTATTATCACTTTATTTTTCTACAGATAAAAGCTGTTTAGCACCAACAACACGTGTTGACAAAACCGCTCGGAAGAAGTGCCCGAAAAAATGTGTACAAATACAACAGCTTCTGGTAAATATTTTATAAAACACACCCCTGAAAATAAATTTTCCGTTTTGTTGTTGTTTTATTGCAATACTATTTTTGCAACAGAAGTAAAACCATCACCATCCCCAGAATGTTACTTTTATCCCTCCATTTGGAGGTAGAGTGTCGCTATGTAGAAGGGCCTCCAACTTACATTTCCACCTGACGACGTCGACTGATTGGGCGTGCTGGATACGTAGGCCTTCGCTCCCCCATATTTCACTCGGATGACGTCGGGCAGCCAGTTGGAGCGCCGGGCGTAACGTTTGTATTCCTTCTGCACCTACAGAAAGACAACAACAGTGGATTGTGACAGATGGAGTCAAGGTGACTCCTCAACAGAGCATAATGAAGTCAATGAACCGTGTATGGAAACGTGAAGTTTTACTGCAAAACAAAACAAGCAGCACTTATGAAATTATGCCAAAACAGAGACCATTTGTTTGTTCACTCAACCAATGATTTGTATCAATCTACATCATGCTCCATAAATGTTCTGACTTTGGCAGAAATGCTTATTAGATTATAAGCTCAAATTCGAGTGGCCAACCTTTTCCATAACAAATAAATCCCAAGCTAATAATCTATAACCATATGGACACATTGGTTCTAGCCATATTTGAAACCCATTTTCTCAATCTGTCACATAAGTTACAATTTTAAGCAATCCGCAAAATTACAGAAGATATTTCAACAAACAAGGTACACTTATAAAGCTGACAACATGTGGAGTATAACATCCACAAAACTCTGTTTCACAATTTTGCATTTTATCACCCGTTTTGCTGTAGACAAGTTAACGTGAGCTAATTGCACTGACCTTTTCATTCATGATGCAATGGAAGATGAAGATGAAGAGGCCCTGGAGACTGTTGAGGATGGTGAACACGTATGCCATGGCTATGGTGTGTTCGTTGACGTACAGCAGGCCAAACGCCCAGGTGAGACCAAGCAGAACGACCAGAACCACGGCACCAAGCACCCACGACCTGCAAGTAGATGGCACACGTTGATGACACGATGACATCACTACAAGCTGACACCAAGCACCCACGACCTGCAAGTAGATGGCACACGTTGATGACACCATGACATCACTACAAGCTGACACCAAGCACCCACGACCTGCAAGTAGATGGCACATGTTGATGACACCATGACATCACTACAAGCTGACACCAAGCACCCACGACCTGCAAGTAGATGGCACACGTTGATGACACGATGACATCACTACAAGCTGACACCAAGCACCCACGACCTGCAAGTAGATGGCACACGTTGGTGACACCATGACATCACTACAAGCTGACACCAAGCACCCACGACCTGCAAGTAGATGGCACACGTTGATGACACGATGACATCACTACAAGCTGACACCAAGCACCCACGACCTGCAAGTAGATGGCACATGTTGATGACACCATGACATCACTACAAGCTGACACCAAGCACCCACGACCTGCAAGTAGATGGCACACGTTGATGACACGATGACATCACTACAAGCTGACACCAAGCACCCACGACCTGCAAGTAGATGGCACACGTTGGTGACACCATGACATCACTACAAGCTGACACCAAGCACCCACGACCTGCAAGTAGATGGCACACGTTGATGACACGATGACATCACTACAAGCTGACACCAAGCACCCACGACCTGCAAGTAGATGGCACACATTGATGACACCATGACATCACTACAAGCTGACACCAAGCACCCACGACCTGCAAGTAGATGGCACATGTTGATGACACCATGACATCACTACAAGCTGACACCAAGCACCCACGACCTGCAAGTAGATGGCACACGTTGATGACACCATGACATCACTACAAGCTGACACCAAGCACCCACGACCTGCAAGTAGATGGCACACGTTGGTGACACCATGACATCACTACAAGCTGACACCAAGCACCCACGACCTGCAAGTAGATGGCACACGTTGATGACACGATGACATCACTACAAGCTGACACCAAGCACCCACGACCTGCAAGTAGATGGCACACATTGATGACACCATGACATCACTACAAGCTGACACCAAGCACCCACGACCTGCAAGTAGACGGCACACGTTGATGACACGATGACATCACTACAAGCTGACACCAAGCACCCACGACCTGCAAGTAGACGGCACACGTTGATGACACCATGACATCACTACAAGCTGACACCAAGCACCCACGACCTGCAAGTAGATGGCACACGTTGATGACACAATGACATCACTACAAGCTGACACCAGGCAACCTGCAGGGAGATCAGAGGTGACGATCAGCAGCTGGCTGGTGTTACAAATACAATATCACAACCTGTAAGTAGATCATTTCTTAAAAACAGCAGCTCAAATGGTTGACAGATATTGGTGACACCATAATACCTCTCCAACTAAACAATCTGTAAACAGATGATTGCTCACCAAAGAGCAGCTCAAAAGACAAATTTACAATATTTAATTTTTTTAAGGATATCTTAGAGATATTAGTTATTCAGTTTTTAGATCAAAACAAGATTTTTTTATTTTAAAGAACATTATATATATATATACATATATATATATATATATACATACACACATATGTATATATATACATATATATATATATATGTATATATTATATTATATATATATATAATATATTAGTTATATTTTAATTTATTTTATTGCATCAAAACATTCCTATTTGACATGAAATGTACTTATATGTTGAAAATGGCAAATATAGCCTTATTATTATTATTTAAAAGTTGGAGTCGTAACCATCATCCCTTTCAGTAAGTGCCTGGAGTATTCATCACAAACCAAATGACCTGTAAGTCATATCTTCTACAAATGACCTGTAAGTTATATCTTCTATACAACCAAATGACCTGTAAGTCATATCTTCTACAAATGACCTGTAAGTTATATCTTCTATACAACCAAATGACTTGTAAGTTATACCTATTACACAGTATCAATGTTAATTTGTGCACAGCAATCCGAAGGCAAAAGTCAATGTTTTCTCTTTTGTGCTATCACATTGCTGATGGTCTCCATCCCATAATCTTTCAAAAGATTGCCAGATTTAGCATGCGTGTGAGACGGCCTTGGACTTTTGCAGGTTTGGTTGCAATGGTTTGGTCACGATTACCGGTACTCCATTTCTGGGTCTACGGTTACACCAAGACAGAAAGGCCATGGAACTATAGAAACACACAACCTTGAGACAGTGTAGGCAACATGACTTCATTTACACTAAATAATGGAATTCGGAGTAATCTTCTTCTTGTTATACTCTCAAGCAATACGATATGAATGAGGCTTTGAGAACGCCAGTAAACAAGTAATCAATGCCAGACTTTCAGGCTGTGTGTTCGTCAGAGTGTCTACACTGTGCTTTTGTGAGCAGAGGACATCAAGGACGTAGAGTGTCTATGATTTCACTTCCGCATGTTATAGTGGAGTCGATTAAGTCCAAATGTAAGTGAAATCGTGTCGCGTTAGCAGAATGCACCAAATTTGATACCGGCAGCCATTTTGATTTTATGCAAATAAGTGAATCATCCTGTGCAAAGATGTGGTTATTTAGATGACCTAATTAGCTCACGTTGTATTTGTCTGAAGAAAGAAGGGACCAATTTCAAAAGTCAGGCAATGTATGGCGAATGAAATTGCCATCGGTTTCAGACCAGTTTCAAACCTCTGACTGGCAGCACTAGGGTTCGAAATCCAGTTGCCCTGACAGGCTGTCCAGCAGTCTATCCACCCTAACAGACACTAATTATGTCCCACAATGTGTTTAGGCAAACAAGAGAAAACATATTTCTGGAATTCTGACTGCCAAAGTTTTGGTCAGCCGAAAAAGATTATTAATGTTTTCGTTTTTGCGTAGATTTATACAAGTTCACCAATAAATTATTCATTTTCATGTCCACATTGTAAGAACATTTAAAGGACGCTAAATTTGACAGGTAACCCAAAACCAAATATAATTCTGACAAAGTAGTGCTAATTATAGGCAGCGGAATGAAATATTAATGCCACCTGGTGGTTCGTTGAGGATTCAGTTGCTCCGCAGTCAACACTTATGCCCAGCTGCATATAAATATGATCACTTCAGGAAATATGATCAAACACAAACATTCGTTCATGCGACGTAATAAAACTTAAAATATAATACATAAAACATCAATAAAACCAAAGATAAAGTATACAGGTGTTGTAATGCTAGCTAGCTTTTAAAGGGAATCACATAAATGTTCACAAGTTTCTTGCATTCTTGCTGCACTTTATCTTAATTAATCACTTTTTAACTCCTTAGAAATAAACGCCATGTCTTAATTTTGATGGGCAGAAATAATATATGAAAAACACAAGTACTTAAGTTGGATTTTAAATGGCATCATAAAATCTTGATGACAAATTTGGTAATGTTTAAACATAATACCAACATGAGTTTGTGTTGCTTTTTCTTTCCAGTTCTACTTTTCAAGATGTCATGAAAAATTCTAACAGAAATGCTTCAATGTTTACTTTTGTTGACTCTACTATAGTTTAGCTGTAAACACTAAAACCTCACTAAAAAGACGGTGTCTGTTCATAGGTTTGATTTTATTTAATACTATGCTCTTGTGAATACAATGCATATGTTTAATGCATACTGCTGTCCAATCTGTAATCAGTTACTTTTTTAACATAACAAAGTTAACCATTTTAAGGTTTTCATCATGCAGCATGTTAAAATGTTAGACAAAACATATAGGTTCAAAACCAGCTTTATTGGCAATAATGCCGAAGCAAGCTGAAATAACCACAATAATTGACATTCAACATGCCCACATATTAGACAGCAGAGTTCCTGGTGGAGAACATTACACTGGCTATTTCCATGTGTAGCAGCCGACACATTCCCTTGAACAAAGCAAACGTAAATTGACTGTGGACAGCCACAACTGAGAATCACAGAGATCTAGCAAAACCAATTAAATCAACACAATGAAATCAACACAATGACATCAACATAATGACATCAACACAATGACATCAACACAATGACATCAACACGACAGAGTTACGACAGTGGCTATGTCTTACGCTGTCACAAAGTTGCCAGGACCCTGAAGTGTGTCCATACTGCCGATAGTTTCTCGGCTGTCACTTACAGGGTGAGTCTCCTCCAGACTATTATAAGGCAGCAGGAAGATTGGGAAGGGAAAGGGACATTAGTAGGAGCCAACGATAAACCGCCAACAACAGACCTCCAACAAATGCACCACTATTAGGAAAATAGATAAGCAAGCGAATAGTTCACAACTCAAAAAGCATTCAATTCAATGGTAGATAGTACACAGATTGTTTGTCTCATCGTCGTATTCTTGCTATTGTTTGAAAGCTTGCATTTACATAACACGTCATTGAGGACGTGCATATGTGCTTAAAATATGTTATAATAATCATAGATGAACATTATGATATAATACCTATGGTATGTAATAAATTGCCCCCATTCAAATAGACCCGATAAAAAGGCCACGTTGGTCAAGTTGCAGGAATCTTCTTTTGTTAGTAACACTCAATACATGCCTGCTAAACTCACCATGTCAGGTTACGGACGAAGCAAATTCCTATCGTAAGTACAGCAACTGCAGCCTTGGCTGTGCTGTATAAATACATACACGTCTAACTGTCCTATATATTGTATAACCACACTTTATTTATAGTGTCCATATATGCGAGACAAGAAATTAAATTCTCAAAATAGGCACAATGCAAGATGGACCGAACAAAGACGTGATTGTTTGTAAAGGCCGAGCGTCACATGACACTAACAACTAACAAAGGCAACTGCGACCTTGAGAGGACATTCCACTGACCTGATTTTTTCCAGTTTGCTCTTCTCTTTCATCTTCCATGCAGCGGTGGCTGCCGCGTGTTTACACATCGTGTAGATGGCGATGCTCAACATAACGATGTTTACCTGTAAAACAGACAAGGTCATTTCAAGATTACCCACCTCTCAGATCTGGTGGACCTGGTCAGGGTCGTTTTGATTTTATTACAAGGTCGTCGTCGCTGTGCTTATATGGAAACAACATCAGCGGGACTCAAATCACGCACACAGAACGTGGTATGGAATCCACAATTTTGTTATTTTGTAATAAATTTGCATATTATTTGTAATGTGCAATATATTGGGCCACCCACTGTGGATCTTTATCATCCCACCAAAACCCGAGCCAAGTCACATGACACCATTACACAATAAAGTTCCATAGGTCATTGCCTGCCTATATTGGGCAAAAGCATCGCACGTTTCAAATAATACACTTAAAAGAAATTTAGTAATTTCTTACTATAGAGACAGAACATGTTTTTTTATGGAATATTTATTAACTAAAATAACAAGAAATTATTTTTGTACATGTTTTAATATGATTATTAAACCTGAATTATGGTGTGCTTTGTAATAGGCCTTGCTGTATCGCGGTACATGGTGGAATGGTGAAAACACCCATTAGAAACTAGACAATAAATACACTATTCCATTGACATGTCTTGACTTACACATTAAACACTTTATGAGATAATATTCTTTTTTATGCTAGTGATGTATTTTCAAAACACCAAGATTTAACAAGATTTAACAAGATTTAACAAGATTTAACAAGATTGCCACCTAGAGATGGCTTATCGAGAGTCCAACCTATCTATCTAAGTATACCCCAACCGTCTTAGGTATATGTCGATTTTATTTTTAAATATATTAACACTACTAGCACCTACACAATCAGCTGATAATCTGTTCCATTCGTTTACTGTTCTTTGTGAAAATGAAAATTTTCTAATATCTAGTCTACACTGCTTCTTTGCTTAATGTAACTCCATGTCCTCTAGTCCTTCTCTCTTCCTTGACTGTGAAAAAAATATTTCTGTCAATATTTTCATATCCATTCAATATTTTAAACACCTCAATCTGATCTCCTCTCAATCTTCTGGTTTCTAGTGTTGTTAAACCACTTTCTTTTAGACGCATTTCATAACTAATATTCCTGAGTTTGGTATCATTTTGGTTGCTCTCCTTTGTACTCTTTCTAGCATATCAATATCCTTCTTGCGATATGGCCTCCATGCTTGTATACAATATTCTAAGTGAGGCCTAACTATTGTTTTATACAGCGGTATTATTAGTTCTTTTTCTTTGTACACTATATTTCGCCTAATTAATCCAAGAATTTGGTTTCCCTTCACTGCTGCAATTCCACACTGCTCTGATACCTTCATGTCAGCACTAATAGTTAACCCTAAGTCCTTTTCCTTTAAGGTAGTATTTAGTACAGTATCACCCATTGTATATTGTGCATCTTCATTCCCATGTCCTGTGTGAAGGCACTTACACTTTCCAAAATTAAACAGCATTTGCCACTTCTCAGACCATTCTATCAACTTATTAAGATCATCTTGTAAATGCTGTCTATCTGCATCACTTTTAATTTTCCTAAACACTTTTGTGTCGTCCGCAAACTTCAACACCTTGCTTGTTATGTCATCATCCAAATCATTGATATATATTAAGAATAAAATAGGTCCCAGTACTGATCCCTGCGGTACTCCACTCAAAACCGCTTTCCAGTTTGAAACCTCCCCATCAACTACTACTCTTTGTCTTCTATCAATAAGCCATTTTTCTATCCAGTTGATCATTCCATTTCCTATGCCATGGGCCTTTAGTTTAAGTAGTAGTCTTTGGTGTGGCACTTTGTCAAAGGCTTTTTTAAATCTAAGTAGATTATATCTACTGGTGATCCCTCATCTAGCCACTTTGTGACATCTTCCAAAAAACATAACATATTTGTTAAACATGACCTCGCTTTTAAAAACCCATGTTGAGATGGGTTTATCAATTAATTTTTAACAAGAAAATCAACCAGGTGATCTTTAATTAGTCTTTCTAATAGTTTACAAATCACCGATGTTAAACTCATAGAGAACTATAGACCGTTTCAACAACGACATGTCTGAGAATCAATTATCCTAATTACTGAATCTCAGTTGAAACAACATTAGAGCTAAGCACTGCCACAAAACATCCTCAAATAACCCATCAGTCTTAATTCCTCGATTAACCATCAATAATGCTATGCTTATTAATAAACACGAGACTCTCTAAGGCCACCTACATATTATGTATCGCCTCAAGCACCAATATCATATTCAAGGCTACGTCCTGCAGCCGAAAAACAAATGCGGAAATTCGATCGTTTCTCGGCGCAAGGTCCCTGGTGTCATCAACGAAAAGTTCGGCTGACATCGCTCTCCCCAGGTGTCATTACTGAGTAATATGGTTCGCTTTGCCAAGGGCGTTTGAGGTTAATGGGTGTTATTCATTGCTGCATCAAAGTATTGTGTTGCGATTTTTTTTAAACCATAAAGACGTTCTGTCATGTTCGCTCACACGGTGACAGATTCGGAGTCAGGGTTGCTGACACTCGCTGTCCATCATAGGTATTACTGCGCGATTATTTCTATTCTTAATGCATTCATCGCCTACGCATCGTGTCTCGCGTAATCTGGTCCCTGTCTGCTGTCTGCAATGGTTTCATAAACATCCTCCAGCCAAATAGATTCTGATCCAAATAACTATACAACCTACGATCACGTTACCTTTCTTGTAACTAAAGCCATAGCAGACCGTGTCATTGTCCTGAACGTCTGCTCTGTAACTTCTATATTTGTGACCCACGATGCCAAAATGAGGCACATGTTATATTTGATTGTATATTTGAATTTAACACATTCATAGGGAAAAAATTATGCGTCAATGATACCTGTAATCACATTATTTCTAGAGGCACAGCAACTTGGACGTATGGTCTTAAGTTAGGACAAATGGTTTCAAATTTATTACTCTAGATGTGGCTCATGTTGACAAACTACAAGTATTTTAAGATAGTATATATATACATATACATACATACACACACACACACACACACACACACACACACACACACACACACACACACACACACACACACACACACACACACACACTACATATACATATATTATTACAAATAATTTAATCATATTTCTGTGTCACTCCAGCATCAACTGCTGCCTGTTGGGATGTGGACGAAAAGATATGTCACGTACGACTCGCTCAAATGTCAGAATACAGATTGTGTTCTGAGATGAAAAGCATGTGTCTGTTTCTTTGAGCACCCAATCAAGCTACCACAGAGTTATTGCAAAACCTAGGTTTTATTAGTACAAACTACATACTACTAATTTAGCTGGAGTTTGCTGTAAGTCGAAACTCAATAATAACAATTATTTCTATGTGCAGGACCAATTTCCTGCATGCAACACATCATATCTTCTTCCATTTCCTATAAAATATCTCTAACCACACATCCGTCGTACTTTGGAAACCACCACCATATTATAATTACTGACGAGTGGTGAGGCAAGAGACACTTATTGCTGTTAATAATCCTTTGGGTTGATGGCCATCAGTGACAATTTTCTGTCTAGTACATTACGACGCGGTTAGTTAATATCAAACCTAACATGTTTCGTGCACGAAATAACCCATCTCACACAGTGCTTTGGGAAATGTCAGATATCCAGCTTTGTTCACGCAGCATTCAAACACAATCACTTACCGCCAGATGCTGGGCGGCTAAGACCACATCTTACTCTTGCAGATTAGATTGCATTTATGACTGATGACTAATGCATGAGCGTAGGCATTTACAAACGTTTTATACAGACTGATTAATTGTTAACTGTATTAGTTGTTTGGTTCATAACATAATTGTTATGTGTTTGAGACAATCATGCATCAATTGCAAACTCAGGACTGTGTCAAATGCGTGGATTGTTGTACACACTGTGACTGACATTGTACACACAGTGACTGACATTGTATGCACAGTGACTGACATTGTACACACAGTGACTGTCATTGTATGCACATCCACTCACATTGTACAGACAGTCACTGACATTGTACACACAATCACAGACATGGTACACACAGTCACTGACATTGTACACACAGTCACTGACTTTGTACACACAGTCACTGACATTCCATCCAATTCACACTTTAGTGGTACACCAAAATAAAACAGGCTGTTCATCGTCAAAATTGAAACGCAATATCAAAGTTGTCAAGAAATCAATGGATTATATCAGTAAACTAAAAACAGTACGTGAGGTTGCAAAAGAGTCTTTAATGATGGTGGAATTGTTTTATTTGCAAAGATATGGTGCTGCAACCACAAAAGCGGTAATTCCAACATTAGTATTAACTATACCCAGAATGATGTACCAGCATTCTGGAATATGGGAATCCATTCTTAATTCTTTCATGCTGCCTCTGTGCAAAGTATGTTTACAAACTACAAACATCAGTGATAAATTGTTCACCATAATACTAATTCAGCAAAACACCACTGTTTTTATGCTCAATTGAACATGTAATGACAGACAGAGCAGTCGAAGTCTCACTATCGAGTGCTGCCTACTTGACAGTAATACCGTCATTAGTGGGAATTTAAACAGGCCATTTTTTATGCCGACAATGTGGACATGTGGCTGTTCATTAAAGACAATATCAACCTGACAAAGTACACCACACCACACAGTGCAGCAATGTTTGAATGAAAGTATCCTGTTACTATCTGGGAATGTACCGATTTGAACTCACCTATTAAGTACTGACTGGTTCCTGGTAAGTAAACATGTGTTTTACTATTATTGTATATTCTATATCATGATGTCTGTCACTTGGTGAGCACTGTGACATGATACGACTCTTGTGTACGTTGAAGCCGTGTGGTGTCACTTCTCTACCATTGTATGTTCTAGGAAAAAAACTCAATAAGAAATAGATATGCGCAGACAACTCACCGAGATGACCACTGCCACGGGCCCAACAAACGACCAGATGAAACCTCGGTCTGCGGTCAGCCAACAGCTAAAAAATGAAACAACAGCCAGTTATGTAAAGGCCTAAAAGACTATTCAAAATGTAGGCATTATTTTGTAGATTTATTGACAATTTTAATATACCATTTGCATCAATCTTGAAAATGCCATTGAAGTGAATCTTTAAGCGAAGTTTTACAATGTTAGCAAAATGTATAAGTCGAGGAAATAGTGATGAATTTATTGTTTGAAACGTAACTACTGCATTTCTGTCAAAACTCTGTATAAAAAATAAAATATAACTTAATAAAACGTGGCTGTTTGTGGAATTATAAAAGTGGAGCTGAAGTGCTTTAACAACCATTGCCCATAGATAAAAACACACCATTTAGAGGACCATACCATTTAGAACATACCATTTAGAGGACATGTGCCCATGTTTTGATGACTAAGGAGCCACGGTATATTTTAAATACTTTTTCAATAATCTCTGACCACTGTACAGTCGCGACTCGCTATAACACGAATCGGCTATAACGCGGTCGGTCATGGACCCCAGGGGGGAAATGGGCGCTACAGCTAACAATAACGCTGTAATTAACTGTCACTTATTTTTATGAAGTCCTCATGTTTGTCTTGTACAGGTGTATCTAGAAACAATTTATTGATATTAAGAAATTTAACACAGAAGTACAACTGCGTTGCTGAGTTCGTTGTTTGTTGTGCCCCTGGCTTCTGCTCTGCCGTCGGCTTCGCGGCACCAATCCAATCGTTTTTCAAACCGATCTATTGTGTAACCAGCGCTTGGTTTGTGTGGTAATTTCTTCTTAAGTGTTTGTTTAAAACGTTACCAATTCCTTTGATTGCATTTAATTAACTTTACGCACAGTAAATTTGGTACAAAGTGTTTGCGCTGATATCAATAGCGTTTGTCTCCTGCCAGTTCGCTGTGGCTTCGGCGAAGGCGCCTGTTCACTGTGGCTTCTGCGAACGAGCGCCTTTGTCGGCTTGTAAATGGCAATTAAATTGCTTACAAATCGGGCGGTGACAAAAAATAATTATGGTACTGAAATGGCAGGCTAAAGTTATGTTATGTTTTCTTCACTACGTATACGAAAAAACATTTACTTGTGTGCAAATATACGAATTCGTCAACTGCGTGTGAACCGCAGTAGCCTCGAACCACCGTGAATTACATTATAAATCGGCACGGTAAATGTGTGATCTAAATTTATATTTTGGGATTGATTAAAAGATGAAATTAAGGCAACAGTGAGCGCAATTAGTGTAAGTATTAATATTTGACCGACTTCGGCAACATGTCAATTCATTTGTGCGTTTCGGCTGCTGAGTTCAAGGTTATTTTAGATCGCGACCGCGTACTGTGTTATCGCTCCGCCTCAGTTCGGTGGTTTATGTATCCTATTATTTCAAAAATGTACACCATTCGCAAGATTTACTCAGTTCAACATTCGACAGTGTATATTATTTTAACGTAATACACATTTACGTTGGTTTCAATGTCAGTTAGTTTTATAAATCACGCATACACCGTGCAACCAGCACATTGGCTTTGGTTGCTGTTTTGGGGGTGGTTGCGCCCCTGGCGGAATATAATCTATAACGCGCCTCGTTTACAACGCGGTTCCATTTCATGGACCCCAACTACCGCGTTATAACGAGGCGCGATTGTATTATGTTCAAGTTGCAGTTGGTTTGAGTAGCTCCTACATGTTTTTATTCTTTTCCAATTTATTTCATCAATACACATTTCTGCACGAAAACTAGAATATGGTGTCATATTATATTTATTTTAAAATTTACGTTCACGGCTAGGGAGGGAACTTCAATGGGAGTGTACCATTCTAATGCTGGCATAGTGCCGCTAAATTCCAAAGGTTTCAAGAGGGTCGTATGCCCTAAGGCTCCACTCCTGTGGGAGTAACTTGGGAGATACGCGAGTACTTACTGTTTGGGAGTGCCATAGCCGGAGGGGTGGACGACAGCAGACACAGCCACTATGATGGCGGGTATACCTACAGTTGAAACAGTATCGTCACATACACGTCACACATTGCCATTGTAAATGTAGAATTTATGACATCATAACCAGTGGATTCAGATATCTAACAACTGCCTTGCATTTTGCAGAGATTTTATCACAGGTTAAGTTCTGCTGGAAGGGTAAGTGTTTTTATTTAATTTGAAATATAACAGATCTAAAAACGTATATATATTAGATATATATATATATATATATATATATATATATATATATATATATATATATATATATATTATATGTAATGCAAAAGGTTTGCAAGTGATCTTGATCAATGGGTAAATATGATTCTTGTAAGATTCTCATAGACACTGTAAAGGAGCCTTCCAGAGTTGAATTTCTGCTAACTTTTTCTTAATTTTATATAAATGGACTTTCAAGCATTCTTCCAGATGTCATACTCATTTCATCCAGTAGGATACATAAACCACTGGCTCCACTCATCGCTGATATGCAAACATGTGGCGCCACCTGGCGAATGACATATTGCACTTTCATGGATTACAGTAACGCCACCTGGTGGATTGTTAAATACACATATCAAGCAAAGACTATAGTCTTGCTTAACCGACTGTCGGTCGGCTGCGGAACTACGCCGAGAAGACAGTCTGGTGAGTCTGACGGCTTTTGAATATTTATCCGCGTGATCTATACAATGTTGCTACCTCACGGACACTGGTTAATCCCGCCGTAATTTCTACTATTTTATAAACAACTGCAAATTTGTATTTCTATTCATTTTGTGTTAATATAAGTTTAATTTTTTATAATACAGCATTATTTGATAAAATGGTATCCTTATTTAATTTGTATGTTATTCGTGTGGGGCTAAACAATCCTGCCACCTCACGGATACTAGTTAATCCTGCCGTAATTCTTATTTTATAAACAACCGTAAATTTGAATTTTTACTTATTTTTGTGTCAATATCAGTTCAATGTTGAATACTTTTCATAGGATATCATTACCTTGTAAAAGTATATTTTTATTTCATAGTTGGCCTGAGAGCCAATCAGCGTCTCTACCCTAATCTGGGGTAAGGCCGCCCTGGCGGTTAACAAATGCAGAGCATTAGTTTCCCCAGGCAGAGTTGTGGGGCTTAAAAGTGCTGCCACCTCACAGAGCCTGGGTAACCGAGTCTAGCCTGCAGTTCAAACTTTCAGTACAATGGAAGAACGATGGTTGTTGAGTTTATAAAATGCGGGTCAACCATTTGTTTAAAGAGCTAAAAACAGATCTGATTAAATTACATACATCAGTCATTATAAATCATTACCATGAATTCTGCCATATTCATTCTGAACAAACGTTGACATAACGTACCATATCCAGCGAGGTAGAAATACTTGACGCGAGACTTCTCTGCTTCGAACACCTCAATGAGCATGATGTAAAGCTGTACGCCCTCCAGACACATCCAGGCGAAGGCCGCCAGGAAGAAGTAGTGAAGTATGCCAGCCACCAGACTACACAGTAACTGGGGGACAAAGTACATAGTTGTAGAATTCACTAGGACACACGTACTGAAATATCAGTGTAACATACATATGAAGGACTCTAAGAATAGTAACTTGTAAGCCAATATTCACAAATTCACCAGGATAGCTGCACCTACTGAAATATCAGCGTAGCAAATACGTGAAGGATTCTAAGATTACTGGTATGTACTATGAATTTAATAAATAATCAGTATCATTAATTTAAGGAACGTAAGCTTCACAATAAAAATCTGTTCAACTGCAACTTCCTGTCATTGTCGGATAATTGTGACCAGTTGCAGTTGACTTACAAACAAATCATACATTTATAACATTAATATCATATTTTACTGTTATTTGTGATAACTGGATTAGCTGTTTTAATGTATGCAGTGCAACTGAAAGCATATAGATTAGAATTTTTAATTGACATGTACACTCTTAAAATGTTATCTGACAATAACTAAAACTGTGCTCACAGGAATGTGATACTGTGCAATGCCCATCAAAAAGACCATTTCCGCAATGAACAGGCAGAAGACAAGGTTCTTGTGAATCGTGTTTCGGTCACACTGCAAGTTCCTGGAGAGACAGACAAACAATATAGCAATGGTCTTAACAATTGTCTTAGTACACGTTTCAGTGGCCAAATATAAAATCTTCCATTCTGTGTATGGATGGCATAACAACATTTTGTGTAAGGTTATCTTTATTTAAGAATCGAGGTAAGTTGTGAGGTGAGTGGTGTGTAGTGGAACAGAAATCATATGCACCAATTCCGTTAGTTCTGATGTTGTCAATCTGTAAATATTTATACAGTATACATAAACTCACTGAATGAGTTAGTGTGTTTTAGTGTATTTGTGTGTGTGCCTGTGTGTGTGCGTGCATGTGTGCGTGCGTGCGTGGTGTATGTGTGCATTTTATGTTTGTGTGTGTACACGCTTGTGTGCGTGTGACTGTGTGTACGCACGTTTGTGTATGTGTGACTGTGCATACATGTATCTTCACGTCTGTCTTTAATTACACACATTAACCCATCATATTTACACACAAACACACTTTTGCCCTACTCATGATTTTCGACCCATTGCGACACATCCATCACAAATACACATCCACACTTCTGCCTACTTCCAGTCACCACGACTTCACACGTAGCCCAAATGGAGACTCACTTGAGGAAACAGAAGGTGACCCAGCAGAAGAAGAGACAGATGGTGGAGATGAAGCAACCAATGTAGGTGATGAGGGTCAGCGTAAAAAGATGCGTGTCAGGTAACTGAAATCACAATAAACGTCCGTGTCAAGTCAGCAAAACCACACAAAGATGCTGACATCATAAGTCTGTTTTACATAGCTCAAAGCTGACCTGATTTATCTAACTGCAAAGAGACCTAACAACCGATTCAAAGCCAGCACTGCTCAATATTACACTGATTTTCATGTACAGCTGTAAATTAAGCTGCAGAAAATGGGAAAAACATCTCAGGAGGAAACATAAGAAACAAACATTTGTATTACATTGAATTATTATTTTTAAAGTTTGTCCATTTTCTAAAATAAGAATAATAAATTTTATAATTTCCTGTCATACCGAATACTTGTATGTGCATATCTGGTATTTTATTCCTCTTAATCTTTGATCCAATAATAATTCTAAAAAATATTCATTGGTTACATAATAAATTTATTATTCATTTTAGCATAATCAGCTTACACAGATATATATATATATATATATATATATATATATATATACATATATGTGTGTGTGTGTGTGTGTGTGTGTGTGTGTGTGTGTGTGTGTGTGTGTGTGTGTGTGTGTGTGTGTGTGTGTGTGTGTGTGTGTGTGTGTGTGTGTGTGTGTGTGTGTGTGCAGCCAAATATAACAAGATAATTACATAACTACTTACCAGTAAAACACCCTCAGAAATGTCTTTTAATTGATTAATTATATTATTTTTAATCAATAAAATTTAATTAATCAATTTTTACCCGCACATTAGGTATGGAGAATCATAGAACCTCACATTGTGGCCATCTCAGTAATAGACCCACCTCGCAATTAGGGTCACCATCACAAAAACTGGTTCGTAAACAGTGTGCAACATTGGTCCTGCTAATACAGTCACCTGGTAATTCAGGTCAATTTTACTCCATCAAGAGGGTTACTATAAAGATTGGTTCCTAACTCCTCTGCCCAGAATTGGTCATTTGTAACGAGATGCTCGCTGTCTAGAATGTGTGAAAGTTAAACATCAAAGGGTATTGCGGTTAACTCTGCTCACCTCGGCTTTAGCGCCAAACAATTTTATTTTGAAACTGGATGTTTTGTTTACCATTTGAATGGGTTGCGGGTGAAATTTTCAAATTGCAAACATTGTTCCAAGCTTAGTAAAGTAACTAAACACAAATTGACAGGCAGTAAACCTTCAACATGCATGTTGTAGTCATAAGAACGTAATGTTAAACGAAAAATTAAACCTAGGACCTGGCACCCTCGTGTTAACGGGGTGGTTCCTCGGTGTTGTTACTAAATGACAGGTCTGTGTGAGTTATAAAGTGAAGGCAGTCACCTTGGCACTGATGCCCCCAATGTCCATGAGAACGGCAAAGTTGGTGAGATGGCGACAGGAGCAGACAGTGTGTGTCGTGTTGGTGGTCACCAACTTGCACCCAAAGTCCTTCCACTGACCCTTCATGTCCCTGTCAACAACAACAAAACCCACGTGAACGCGATTACTTAGTCACACAGGCCTATTGCGTACATGAGCTAAAATAACCATCATAAAGTGACGTCCAATCAATTGTGTGTGGTTTGTTTCAGAAATTTATTTCTTACAAACTCATCTTTTAATGTGCAATTTATTTTTATCGAAACATTATCATGCACTTATGAACTTTAAAATTAAAACACTATAACAGGTTTTTTTTATACTTTCTGTCCTCTTCTAACTTGATCGGAAAAGAGAATACTATCTTTTATAAATGGCAGGAGAATGCTCCACATTGCAAGTTAGTAAAAAAAAGGGGGCATACCATTGTCATCCCAATATCAGTAAACTATAGTGTCAAATGTCCAGTGTTTTGAGATTATTCCATGATATAGCTCATTCCATGATATAGCTCATTCCAAGATATAGTTCATTCCACGATATAGTTCATTCCACGATATAGCTCATTCCACGACATAGCTCATTCCACGACATAGCTCATTCCACGATATAGCTCATTCCACGATATAGCTCATTCCACGATATAGCTCATTCCACGATATAGATCATTCCACGATATAGGTCATTCCACGATATAGGTCATTCCACAATATAGTTCATTCCACGATATAGTTCATTCCACGATATAGCTCATTCCACGACATAGCTCATTCCACGACATAGCTCATTCCATGATATAGCTCATTCCACGATATAGCTCATTCCATGATATAGCTCATTCCAAGATATAGCTCATTCCATGATATACTCATTCCATGATATAGCTCATACAGCGTAGCATAATTTTACAACAAAACTGTGTAACTCTAAACCATCTCTGGTGTGCTCACTTTGCCGAGCGTAAAAATTCAGGAGTGGTCACAAAACTTACCTTTCCGAATATTCCCAGAATGAGCACGTTGGGTTGTATATGTTTGTCGTCTGCAAAATGAAACTTATTTTAAGTCATTTGAAACAGTGTCCATCACTGCTACGTATTCCTCCATACAACAACAGAAAAAGCATAAAAAGAGCTACACATTTTAAATAAATTCACCTGCTGAAATATTCTGCAATGAAGTTAAAACAAATGGAGAACCTACAGGTCCGCTAGAGGGCGCTGATTCGCAACTCCGACCAGGGACGTAATTGTGCTCTTTATGCGTGCGCAATCTTTTTATTTCTTTTTTTGTTTCAGTTCGCTTTGAATTATTTTAGACTCCAACTGTTACTATAATGTGACTAAACACAAAGACATATCTACAACATGTGTTAACAAATGTGGGATATAATGAATGAACAATGGTCAACAATGTAAGAGGACACTGGTGGTTGATGTCATAGGGCCCAAGTTGTATAGAGTGTCACCTGGTTCCCCATTATGCAACAAAATCAAAATAAAAGGTAAAAATTGATTAGAGTCGGACAAGAACGGTATTTTTCTGTTTACTTGTTTAGAAATCAGACAACTTGAGAACCCACTGTGTACAGAAATAAGACACAGACTAAGACGGTACGAACATGGCACAAGATTTAAGGCCCAACAAAAAACCACCCTACAAACCACAAAAAGGGGAAAAGAAGATGAGGAAGGCAGAAAAAGAACTGGCCTAGCAACATCAAGAAAGGACAGGCCATGACATGTGAGACTCAGAAATGGCAGCAAAAGACCAGCGAAGGTGGACACACATTGCGCGGTTGACACTACAGATGCTCCCAGTCACGAGACAGGTGGGTGAGATCAGTTAACACTTACGGTCTTGTGTTCGAGTGTGTACAGCATCGGTTCTGCCAGCTCTGTGCGATCTCTCCGGTTATTCACTGAAGCAGAGATGATCTTTGTGTTCACGATCGTCTCAATACCATCAGCCGATTTCCTCATTTCGTCAGACTTCTTTCTGTCAGCGCTGTCCTTATCATCCTTGGCATCTTTGTGTTTCCCTCCCTCTGCAGACTTTGTCTCTTTACCCTTTGTTTCTCTGTCAACTTGCTCAGTTTCGACTGAGTTGCTGACGACATTTGGGTCATCCTTCTGCAGGGGCTGGAGCATCTGCTCCAGATTGTTATATGTCACAAATATCAACTTGGCCAAACCTGCAGAAGAGGACGAGGAGACAGTGAGAAGGTCTCTTCAGATGACATTCAACAAACTCGTGTCAAACCTGTCATCTCACCATTCAGAAGACATTCAAGAAACTCGTGTCAAACTTGTCATCTCACCATTCAGAAGACATTCAAGAAACTTGTGTCAAACTTGTCATCTCACCATTCAGAAGACATTCAAGAAACTTGTGTCAAACTTGTCATCTCACCATTCAAAAGACATTCAACAAACTCGTGTCAAACCTGTCATCTCACCATTCAGAAGACATTCAACAAACTCGTGTCAAACCTGTCATCTCACCATTCAGAAGACATTCAAGAAACTCGTGTCAAACTTGTCATCTCACCATTCAGAAGACATTCAAGAAACTCGTGTCAAACTTGTCATCTCACCATTCAGAAGACATTCAAGAAACTCGTGTCAAACTTGTCATCTCACCATTCAGAAGACATTCAAGAAACTTGTGTCAAACTTGTCATCTCACCATTCAGAAGACATTCAACAAACTCGTGTGTCAAACTTGTCATCTCACCATTCAGATGACATTCAACAAACTCGTGTCAAACTTGTCATCTCACCATTCAGAAGACATTCAAAAACTCGTGTCCAAACCCTTTTCATCTCACCATTCAGAAGACATTCATGAAACTCGTGTCAAACTTGTCATCTCACCATTCAGATGACATTCAACAAACTCGTGTCAAACTTGTCATCTCACCATTCAGAAGACATTCAAGAAACTCGTGTCAAACTTGTCATCTCACCATTCAGAAGACATTCAAGAAACTCGTGTCAAACCTGTCATCTCACCATTCAGAAGACATTCAAAAACTCGTGTCAAACCTTGTCATCTCACCATTCAGAAGACATTCAAGAAACTCGTGTCAAACTTGTCATCTCACCATTCAGAAGACATTCAAGAAACTCGTGTCAAACTTGTCATCTCACCATTCAGAAGACATTCAAGAAACTCGTGTCAAACTTGTCATCTCACCATTCAGAAGACATTCAAGAAACTCGTGTCAAACTTGTCATCTCACCATTCAGAAGACATTCAAGAAACTTGTGTCAAACTTGTCATCTCACCATTCAGAAGACATTCAAGAAACTGTGTCAAACTTGTCATCTCACCATTCAGAAGACATTCAACAAACTCGTGTCAAACTTGTCATCTCACCATTCAGATGACATTCAACAAACTCGTGTCAAACTTGTCATCTCACCATTCAGAAGACATTCAACAAACTCGTGTCAAACTTGTCATCTCACCATTCAGAAGACATTCAAGAAACTCGTGTCAAACTTGTCATCTCACCATTCAGATGACATTCAACAAACTCGTGTCAAACTTGTCATCTCACCATTCAGAAGACATTCAAGAAACTCGTGTCAAACTTGTCATCTCACCATTCAGAAGACATTCAAGAAACTCGTTTCAAACTTGTCATTTCACCATTCAGAAGACATTCAATAAACTCGTGTCAAACTTGTCATCTCACCATTCAGATGACATTCAAGAAACTCGTGTTAAATTTGTCATCTCACCATTCAGAAGACATTCAATAAACTCGTGTCAAACTTGTCATCTCACCATTCAGATGACATTCAAGAAACTCGTGTCAAACTTGTCATCTCACCATTCAGAAGACATTCAATAAACTCGTGTCAAACTTGTCATCTCACCATTCAGATGACATTCAACAAACTCGTGTCAAACTTGTCATCTCACCATTCAGAAGACATTCAAGAAACTTGTGTCAAACTTGTCATCTCACCATTCAGAAGACATTCAGCAGACATATGTCATCTTGTTCAACTGTCATGCTTTCTCACTTAATAGGCAGTTATGTTTGAGCCATTTTTTATGTAATTAACTGACACAGTCCAAAAATACTTTCTTTAAATTATCTTCTTGAATTATGTCTTGTACATTATTTTATTCATGTTATTTTCTTCAATTATATCCTTCGCAATATTTTAGTTTTGTTTTCTTCACACTATTTCCTTTTATTATTTTCACTACATAATTTTCTTTAAATTATCTTTACAAGTGTCGCTCCTGTGCTAATGATATTATAGATTTCTGGCAAAATTAATCACAATATTATATTTCTATTCGAGATAAGACCACATTCAAACTGAAGCCCTGGATTTTTTTAAACAACTTAACACTGTCACATACACATGCCTTCATTGAGTCCCTGTGCAATTACCTGAGAAACCACTGAACCATGACCGATATTTGCTTACCTTTGATGCCTAGTTTCTTGATCGTCTTCCCGGTCAAAGTTATTGAGTTGCCGCCCCACTTGTTAGCCGAGACTGTCTTGTGGGGAAACACGACGTCACGCACTGCGTCATTGTTAGTTCCGACCACATTCACCTGAACAACTGCAAAGTCGCGAGAATGAATAAATTAAATTGTTCTATTTGAAAGACACATCCCCCAACAATTACACATAACAGCAGATACTGTTACCGGCTGTCATCCTAACCTGTGATTATAAAATAAACAATTGTTTTTGGAAGAGTAAATTGCAATATAACATAACATAAAACAATCTGAACATTTTAGTATCTACTATTTAGCAACTATTTTAATATTATTAATTTTTATCTTTTACAGCTGTAGTATAATTATCTTGTATTAGTATCTTAGCACTATTATGACTAACATTATTTATTTAGAGTGATGATTTTATTCACTTCTATTTCAACTTTTTAAAGGAAATCTTTATTTTGCTGTAATGCGCGTCTGAATGGTTATAATTACTAGATTGATGGCACGGAAAAATATTGTGAGGTAATTATGATTATTAACATAAAGCGAACTGCAAACATAAACAAGGAAACGCACCATTTTCAGAAGGTGCTTACCAATGTTAACGTTGATGTTGACTTCGACCGCGCCCTCTTCCATGGTGTCGGCGAGCTTGTAAGCAGAGTTCTCGACCGTCGACACGAGCCTGGTGGCGGCCTCTGCCTGCGTCGCTTGCGGTAGATCTTTCCATGCGTCCTTCTTGTCGGCCGACAGCAGATTACTGCCTGTCTTCAAGATGGCCTACATACAAACAAAACACATGTAAAGTTGCATTTAGAGATAAAACAAAAACACATAAGTTGCATGTAGAGATAAAAAAACACTTAAAGTTGCATTTAGAGATAAAACAAAAACACATCTAAAGTTGCATTTAGAGATAAAAACAAAAACACACAAAGTTGCATTTAGAGATAAAACAAAAACACATACCTAAAGCTGCATTTAGAGACAACACAAAAAAACACATAAAGTTGCATTTAGAGACAACACAAAAACACATAAAGTTGCCTTTAGAAATAAAACAAGTTGGAGTGTCCAGTCAATTAACATTGCTAGCACACTATAAAGTAATATACTTTCTTCAACTCCATAAACTTTTTTCACATCATGTGTATTTTCAGATAAAATGCCACAAAAGATGACATGGCACATGTTATTCTGATTATCACTGATCGGCAACCAACAGCCTAACAAGATTGTTCCACAAAGGAAACTCAACACCGATGCAAGTGGACAAGACACTGACCTTGTTCACATTCTTGACCTTCTTAATGGCCTCAGCCTTGACCTCTGAACTGCCCCGAGAGTCCCCATGCACATCGAGTATGGTCACATCTACTTGCTCGACCACCGCTCTTAGTAACTCTGTCATCTCAGTGATGTCGCCACCGTACATGTCGGAGTTGCTCGAGAGGTTGGCCACATTGTCAGCCACAGTTTCAACGATTCCCATCGAGTACACCGACTTCACTTCCGCTAACTGCAAGCAAATAAAAGTACATTCTTATGTAAAATGGTACACTGTTGTCAAAACTGCCCAAAACACTTTACATCTTTCCCTTGGAAGACCGATTCAATCGAACATCGTCTCGTTTCTACTTCTCTGGGGAGTATTCAGCAATGGTGTAATTATTGTGCGAATATTATTCATACAGAAATAACAATCGCTATCTATTGCCAGCGATAGCAAAAGTAAAAGGAAACATGATGTCCAATTGCTAAATGCATAATTACTTTTATGCACTAAATAAAGATTACAAACATGTCTAGCTATAGATGAAGTGACGCCAAAGTATTTCTTACAATTACAACATGGCACCCATAGATAACAATTTTAGATTCTCGTATATCTTAAATGCTACTAAACGTTCTCTGGTTAAAGAGCAAATGACACGTGACGTTTGTAACAGACATACCGTGGCCTGGAGATTGACAAGGCTTGGTGACACACACTTGCTGAGGTCTGGGTTCCTGACCCAGGCAATGGGAGACCCCCCACAATGCCAGGTGGCCTCAGCTGGTGGGATAGGAGAAAAAGAGAATTATAGACACCACCAAGATGATTTCATCGATTCAACAAAGTATAAACACCACCAAGACTATTTCATACATCTTGTTACATCATCTACCCCTTTATTGAAACAAAACAATTAGTTATAGTAAACAACTAAGAACATAATATTAATAACCATTAATAACAAATATTTAAAAAAATAACAAACATCCATTTCAGGTGTAAACAATGTAACTAAAAACAACAATTCCGTAGTCATGGCACAAACGCAATATTTGTTGAAAATCTCACTCATTTCTTATGCTCGGTTTCGATCTTTGCTCCAGTTCCACAGCGATATAACAAAACAATAGAAGGCGCAGCAACATTTTACACGGCTATTTCCAGCATAAATGACTTAACCAATAATTGTTTTAAATGAATTCTGTATTCACGGCACAAACGTAATATTTGTTTTATATTTCAATAATTTCTTATTCTCAGTTTTTATCTTTGCTGGAGTTCCATGACAATATAACCAAACAGTACCAGGTAGATGGTCCAGCAACATTTAATATTATAATATATATATATATACATTATAATATATATATATAATATATATATATATATATATATATATATATATATATATATTATAATATATATATACACACCTGTATATGTACAAATATATTTAATTTATTTATTTATCTTATTTTAATATATTTATTTAACTTAGTTATTTAGCTCACATCCATATTATTTATATTATATTGCTAGTGCCTTTGAGCAGGTTTTTAACCCATATGTATTGCGCTTTATTAATGTTTCCAAATAAAAAATAATTATATATTCATATCACAAAATTAACCCTTAACTCACCATCCTTGTTATTGGGACATGGCCTGTGGGCCGTAACCGAAGCTGGCGTCACTGGCCAGCTGATGTTTCGCCGCAGTTCCGAAGGACAAGATTTGACGTCAACTGGAGGTGGGGTGGGGGAAGGAATGACCACTATTTCGAAGGTACTCTCATGGTGCTGGACAGTGGTGGTAGTGGACGGGGTAGTGCTGGGCACTGTGGTAGGTCGAGTGGTGCTTGGCAGAACTGTTGGCAGTTCAGTTGATGTCTTCACTACAAGCGAATGTTGGAAATGTTGAACATGTGAAAAGCAGACTCCATCTCACTGTATCATGAGTGACAAAGTTGTCTTTGTAGTCAAAACATCACATTAATAACTCCCTTTCAACATTATTTACTGTTACAGTTTAATTTTATTTTCAGAAAAAGCGAAATTTTAATTCAGTTAATGTCATAATCAGGATGAAAATGGCAAGTAAAATACTATTCAGTTGAAGCCAGCAAACAATTTATTATTTTATTACAATTTACCTGACAACAGCAGATACAACTACACAATAAAAAAGGTTGATTGTTAATCTAATATAATTTTTTACCAACCATTGTTAGCGTTTATTCAATGTACTTAATGTATCTGTCTAAGCACAACTGGTAAGATATAACATAATCTGGTGTTAATACCATAGTGATCCAAACTCTACAAGGGTTTAGATAAAACACTAAATCTGGTTTATTAATAGTACAAGAAATGTTATGTTGTACAAACTCAATCCTTGACAACATCGACTTTGATTAGTGCGGGCTTCCTCATACAATGAATCTTTGCAAAACCATACTTTGGAAGATGTTACGTGAAAACACATTTGGATGAAGAAGAATTAATTATTTAGCATTATTAAAAAGGTTTAATTTTATTATATAAATGTCAAAAACGTGTGGATTACATGGTTAAAATGTATGGTAGTGTAGTCATGATTTACTAGTGTTTAATTACAACAATTACACAACATAATAACTATTATTTGTTTAACCTATTTCAACTACAACCTTGATTACACTTTACAACCTATTTGCTTCAAATTACAACCATTGAATTTGGGGTTCTTGAAAAAATTAAGAGAGGAAACCGTGTTAACTTTTGCCATAAACAGCCGTGTTAAAACTAATACAACATCGATGTCCTAGCAAGTCAAAACAGTACTTCTGGGTATCTGCATCCAAGACCTGGTGCCAACTGAATTAGGAGCAATACAGCAAAGTTTGGAAGGTTTATATCTTCCGTAACCTGCTGTTGGTTCACTCAGTCGAATAAACAAGTATATGGAAGTGGGCAGTAACCAAGTCATGGATTAGCAACACTGTTGGAGAAATATGAATGCCCTGGAACACTCATTGGGGACTTCACATTAAATATAAATATCTCTGTCCAGTGCTACATAGACCAGCACCTGGACAATATCAACTGCCAGGAAAATATCCCCTCATGACTAACATCCCATAGAAAAATATCCTCCCGATTAAATCACACCAGAGAAATATCACACAAAATATCTCAGAACAGAACAAAGTTTATGGGTTAATCGAACAAAGTCTTCACTGGCTAATCACTGGCAATGATGTCTACACTATCCAATCATTGGCAATGCCATATAAAAATGTTAGTACTAAATTCCAATTTGCCACTATGGCGTATCAGTTACATTCTGCACAATACTTTCTGTTTCAATCTGTCCTGCCAGTATTTTCTCGAGATATTTTCCAGGTGTGAGATATTGTCCATAAGATATCGACGTCATCGTCCAGCCCATGGTAATGACCGCAAGATAACCTAACGTATATCCTACACGTTGCTTAGTTACTAAACACAAACGACACAAGCATCTATTGATGACTTACCACTCCACTAGACCCAAGGAAGTGCCACACAGACACACCCACTCCCGTTTCTAGGTAGCGACAACTCTACCGCATTTTTCCAACTCAGATACCCAGACGAGAAACTTGGTATCAGCAGCATAAGCATGAATGAAGCAGGGTAATATATACAGCGGGGAATGAAGGCAACCTTCAGCACTAACACGTCTTTAACCTCGTCATCATACCTTACCACTTTGTGTTATTAAAATATTGGGAACATTATCGCGATGGGTGAGGATGTCAATCATATGAATATTGCCACTACCAGGAATACTCTGCAAATTACCTATGTGGATACAAAATGGGGTTAGTGTATGCCTCATTGGGGTGATTAGAGTGAGGATGGGGGTAATCTAAATGCCAACCCACTGCCTTGGGGGGGGGTTGTGAACGCCACAAATGTCCAGTCTATATTATTAAATAATTAAACGGGGAGTCGCCGAATGAGTTATGTAAACAATATTAGTAAAGTAGTCGGACCAAAACAGACTTAACGAGTGCGGGAATGTTTGGTCACATGCAGGCGTTAACTGGTGCCAATTAATGCATCGATCGCGGCAGCGGGCGTGGGGACTCGATGCATTAATTGCGTGCGATTTGGACATGCACATGATCCATGCGGTTCGAGGTAAAAGTCAACTTACACCCCTTCTCGCTGTCCACCCCTCCGCGTCGGTCCACAGGCATCCACTCCCACTCTCCACCCCTCGGGGAGGGTGTAACTCCCACCCCACCACCCATTTCGGGCATCTCAGAAACCTTATACTTTGGATCGACGCGAACCTGGACCCTGCGACCATGCTCAATAGCAAGGGTTTCTTCGTCGTCGACGGGCACAATCTGGGGCGTGGTTTGACTTTCCCGGGGTAGGATTATCAGCCGTCGGATAATCCCCTCTGTAGTTGTTGTCGTCACATCACTGGGTGTGTTATGAACCTTGACACCATGACCGTTTCCATTAGCAAGGGTTTCGTCAGAGTCGTGTGGTATTATAGGGACATGGGGTGTGGTCAGTACCTGTTTAATGTCATCCTCACTGACCACTGTGGTGGACTTTGGGAGAGGGACCTCAGAAACATGACCAGGTGTACTAACAGGGGTTGTCACATGCTTGGTCGTTGACACTGTGGTGGACTTTGGGAGAGGGACCTCAGAAACATGACCAGGTGTACTAACAGGGGTTGTCACATGCTTGGTCGTTGACACTGTGGTGGACTTTGGGAGAGGGACCTCAGAAACATGACCAGGTGTACTAACAGGGGTTGTCACATGCTTGGTCGTTGACACTGTGGTGGACTTTGGGAGAGGGACCTCAGAAACATGACCAGGTGTACTAACAGGGGTTGTCACATGCTTGGTCGTTGACACTGTGGTGGACTTTGGGAGAGGGACTTCAGAAATACGACCAGGTGTACTAGCTGGGGTTGTCACACGCTGGGTCGTTGACACGGACTTATCGTCGTGAGCCAAAACAGTCACCCGTGCACTACGTACATCATCAGGATCTGTTTGCTTGGAACTAACATGAACCTTAACAACATGACCGCTCTCACTAGCAAGGGTCTCATCAGGGTCATGGGGTATTATGGACACGCTGGGAGTCGTCTGAATGATCGGGGCGAATTGGATGACTGGTCTAGTGACCGCATCATTTGACACCCCAGTGGCTGTGACTGTGGGCTTGGTATGGGGTTCTATGGGGAGAAAGGGGGTTGTCTGTGAGACCCCTGGACTAATATGGACCTCGACACCTTGATTGTGCGTACTAGCAAGGCTCTTCGGAGTTTTCAGGGTTGTTGTGGTAATACGGGGTGTGCTTTGGGGAAAGGTGGCAGCAGTTTCTTTGGAATCTTTGTGTTCCAGACTTATTTCACTATCACGCTCACCAACTAGATCCTGGTCGAAGTTATGAGGTCTTACAGGTACCTCTGTTGTGGGCCGTGTGTTCTTGGGCACAACCTTTCTATTGCTTCCCTCAATTGCCTCACTTGTAAATTTGGGACTTACATGGACCTGAACACCCCGACCGTACGCACTAGCGAGGGTTTCATAAACGTTGTGAGGTATTATGGACACACGGGGCGTGGTTTGTCTGACAGGGGCGAAGTGGATAACCCTTCTAACGTTATCCTCGGCCCTGTTATCTTTGGACTTTGGAGTAACATGGACCCGAATGCGTTGGGTGGTTGTACTAAAAGGGGGCCGATCAGTGTTGCGAGGGGCCTTAGTTTGTCTGACAGGGGCGAAGTGGATAACCCTTCTAATGTTATCCTCGGCCCTGTTATCTTTGGACTTTGGAGTAACATGGACCCGAATGCGTTGGGTGGTCGTACTAAAAGGGGGCCGATCAGTGTTGCGAGGGGCCTTAGTTTGTCTGACAGGGGCGAAGTGGATAACCCTTCTAACGTTATCTTCGGCCCTGTTATCTTTGGACTTTGGAGTAACATGGACCCGAATGCGCTGTGTGGTCGTATTAAAAGGGGGCAGATCGGTGGTGCGAGGGGCCTTAGACCTTCGCCCAGTGGACTGGCGTCGAAAGTGCTCCACCTGGGTGAGGTTTAGGTCGAACATCATGTGCGTCCTGTTTGAATATGACGGCTCTAGGCGAAATATCTTCTCCGGTGGCGGTCTTGATTGCGGTCTCGATTGCGGTCTCGATTGCGATCTCGAAAGTCTTCTAGATTCACGTCTCAAATCTCTCCTTGAGTGTCTCCGAGAATGCATTCTAGGGTCCGTTCTCGGGGGGTTTCTTCTCGAGTTTCGTCTTGAATCAATCCTCGAATGTCTTCTCGGCTGTCTATCCATTTCTCTCCTTAAGTCAGGCCTGCGCGGTTGGGCAATGGAGGAAGGGGTACTGCGATCCAAATGGGTGGCTCTACCGCCCTTTCGACGCCCTTTCGACTTAGTGTGGTTCACGAAACTCGGAAATCGGTTTCTGATTCTAGTTTTGCCCCTAGGGGTGGAGCTGGGCGTGCGCCTGATGCCTGTGGCCACGCGACCGTGAGTGTTCACTCGGTTCTTGGTACCTACAAATTTAGTGGGAACAAACAGAGTCTTAGACAGAAGCAGAAAACAGAGTCAGTTAGTCGAAAGGTCTCAGTCAATCAACACTGAGCTATAGCTATATTAATTAAAGAAAGAATGCTATGTTAACATTACTCATGTACAGTGGGGCAGGGTGAAATCATATTCAGGTATTACTAGCCCGTTCGTCCGGTATTTCACTGAATCGTCAGGCCGGTAACTACTTGAACAAGGTGTCAAAACCAACCAACATCAAAACTGCTGTATATTTATAACCAGTTGTGTACAGTTATAATATAGACTAACTAAATCACACATGAATATGTCAAGACACAGTACAAGATCTTCTACAATATATATATATATATATATATATATATATATATATATATATATATATATATATACCGGTATGTATCATTGGGTGGTCTACCAACTACGTGGTAATAAGCATGAATAAGCACGGGGATAATCGTAAACTTTCACAACCACCGACGCAGGGTTCAATGTTATACTTCCGGGTCATGCAATAACTAAACATAACTGGTGTTAGTTCCACGAATCACTGAATCACGATACAATACACGGGCACAATTCTGAAGGTGTTAGTGACTAAACTATCAAGTGGTTGCTCAGTGACTTTGCTGATACATAAACGTGTTCCGCTTATCGGCTAATTGCTGGAGATTAGCCAGCAGTATCCACTGGTTCAGGCTACACTGACTGGCCTTTCCTGTCAACCTTGTTTACTGCTGGTTTAGTCACACACACCCACAACACACACACCCACAAGGTTCAAGCAGACAGGGACAGGCAGGAGCCAAGTTCAGACTGCGGGATCTGTGGGGTGTATGTCTGTAGGTCAGACACCTCTAAGTTGGCGTTTTGTAGTCCAGTCACGCGGGAAGATAAAAACATTTCTACATTTTTTAAATACAAATTCATATTTCATTGAACTGTTCCACTGAGCTTTGGTTTAGACATCTCATTAAAAAGATTTTGTCTAAATATGTATGAATCCATGTGATCACCATTTGAGTTTTGCTACTAGATTTGTGATGAACAAGTAAATTGTGTCGATGTGTAGCACACAATCAGTCACAATGGAGACACACAGTGTTGGTGTGGAACACACAGTCAGTCACAATGGAGACACACAATGTTGGTGTGGAACACACAGTCAGTCACAATGGAGACACACAATGTTGGTGTGGAACACACAGTCAGTCACAATGGAGACACACAATGTTGGTGTGGAACACACAGTCAGTCACAATGGAGACACACAGTGTTGGTGTGGAACACACAGTCATTCACAATGGAGACACACAATGTTGGTGTGTAACACACAGTCAGTCACAATGGAGACACACAATGTTGGTGTGTAACACACAGTCATTCACAATGGAGACACACAATGTTGGTGTGGAACACACAGTCAGTCACAATGGAGACACACAGTGTTGGTGTGGAACACACAGTCATTCACAATGGAGACACACAATGTTGGTGTGTAACACACAGTCAGTCACAATGGAGACACACAGTGTTGGTGTGGAACACACAGTCATTCACAATGGAGACACACAATGTTGGTGTGTAACACACAGTCAGTCACAATGGAGACACACAATGTTGGTGTGTAACACACAGTCATTCACAATGGAGACACACAATGTTGGTGTGTAACACACAGTCAGTCACAATGGAGACACACAATGTTGGTGTGTAACACACAGTCATTCACAATGGAGACACACAGTGTTGGTGTGGAACACACAGTCATTCACAATGGAGACACACAATGTTGGTGTGTAACACACAGTCATTCACAATGGAGACACACAATGTTGGTGTGTAACACACAGTCATTCACAATGGAGACACACAGTGTTGGTGTGTAACACACAGTCATTCACAATGGAGAGACACAATGTTGGTGTGTAACACACAGTCATTCGCAATGGAGAGAAACAATGTTGGTGTGTAACACACAGTCATTCACAATGGAGGGACACAATGTTGGTGTGTAACATAGTCATTCACAATGGAGAGACACAATGTTGGTGTGTAACACACAGTCATTCACAACGGAGAGACACAATGTTGGTGTGTAACACACAGTCATTCACAATGGAGAGACACAATGTTGGTGTGTAACACACAGTCATTCACAATGGAGAGACACAATGTTGGTGTGTAACACACAGTCATTCACAATTGAGAGACACAATGTTGGTGTGTAACACACAGTCATTCACAACGGAGAGACACAATGTTGGTGTGTAACACACAGTCATTCACAACGGAGAGACACAATGTTGGTGTGTGCTGTTATCTTCCTCTTCTACCACAAGCGCTTTTATCTTTTATCTATTTTAATTACTACTTAATTATTTTCAAATTCGATTTTATGTTGCCCTGTGATTGAACCATACAGCTCAAGATCCAAGATTGGTTGTCATTTCAACACAATATTCTACAGCTTACAACAACAACAACAACAACAACAACAACAACAACAACAACAACACAGCCTGCTTGCCCACTGTCCCTTTGAAGGACACTGTTCTATGAGCCAAGATTACTTCATCATGAGGATAAACTTCTAACTGGACCCAACGTGCCTTGGACATAACATCAGTCACTACAGATGATGGCGCAACATGTCCACAGCACTCACTGTCTGCGTTTACATCTTATATAAGTTCTTTTCAAAAGTATTTTCCCAACCAGCACCGCAAGTGGATTTGAATACTAATAATGGAAACTGCAACTTATTCCTCAAATTAATATTTTATATGAAACATCCCATTTTATCAACTTCTGATATTTTATCGTGTATATTGTATAAGAGATAACCAAACTGGCATCTGATTTAACGTTTTCTCACGAATGAGCACCGCAAAGAAAAATGGCAAAAGACTACAGAAAAAAGTATGAGTGGTGAAATCACCAAGAGCTGCACGGTTGAAGAGGATTCTCGATTTTTCTTGCAAGACATTTCCTTCTTTTACCGGACACTCTTCAGACATTTACGACTGCCCTGGTTACAGTTCAGTGTATTCCGATAGAAAGAGAAGTTTTACAGATTACCTAGAACGGCTCTCGCTGTATATCAAGTGCTCGTATATCGTACAATGATTCTGATTTATTGGCTGCTACAAACTGAATGCAGCCACTCCCATCCCAGTTTGTATTTATGACGAGCTCATCGCCTCCCACTCCACATACGATACACAGACGGAAAACACTACGTGGGTGCGAAAAACAGCACTTCAAGTGTGTGTAAATCACCTTGACTGCAGACGGCCGGCAAAGCACAGAAAGGGGTTTATCACCAGACCAGTAAATTGATACTTTCCACCAGGTGATATGCAAACACTGTCTTGCTTCTAACGGACAAAAAACTGACCTCCACAGATGTTTTAGATGGGGCTCTTTCTCACCAATGTATCGCCATTAAACTGCTGTTTTCAACTGATGCCGAAAAATGTGAATAAAGTACTCACATGAAGAATGTAACGTGTTGGCTGATATGTTGTGTGTACAGTTTCATTAGTCAGGCTTGTTGATAAAAACTTCAAATGCTGGTCATTAGCACTTACAAAACCATCCAGATGCTTTATAAAGCGCAGCAATGTACCGTAACAGTGTGTTAGCTATGATCCAAAGTGTGTTAAGATAATCTGCAGTGTGTTAGGTTGATTCGCAATGTTAATTCAAATAAAAATGTGTTTGTGAATACAGGATTACCTGGTTTATGTAAATGTCCTGATAACCAAGTTTATGTTTACCTTGTTCACTAGAAAAACTAATTATCTAGTTCATGTGAATAAATATTTACCCAACACGGACAAATAATAGGATCATTTAGTTTGCACGATTAAAACACATTACAACTGATTCAACGGAATAATGGGTTGCTCACATAAACAAAGGATTACCTCGTTCACACATATACCCATTACCTGGCTCACATATGAATAATAAACACTACTCAGCTTATATGAACAAAGGATTACCTGATTCACAAAGGTATTGCACTTCGAGGTATTTGGGATTCATGTGACATGGGTCTCCAAACATCCGATTGGACGCCTGCACCTTACATGCGACCTTGCCTTCACATCTAGGGCAAGCAACGAAAGCATGCATGATCAGCAATGTTCGTTAGTAGTGGGAACATCTTGGGGTTAATAGATCACCGGGGTGACAAGTCAGTGGGGGTGTCACATGACATGCATCGGTTCCACAGGGCGGAACACAGGTTTTCACAGCTTCAAGACGAGCATCCTGAAAATGCAGAAAACTTCACCCAAACCTGATTCTGGGTCCTCCTTTGTTTGTGTGGTACTTCTGTTCAAATATAAAAAGTTTTTCCAAATAGAGCCGGTCAATTCTGCAATGATTGCAGACTGAAGACTCAGTTTTAGACTGTTCACTTTGATTTTCTCTAGTCCCTGGCTTGCAATAAAATTTTCTAAACCTGCGAGTGACAGGTCACATGTCAAAACATTTCTGCCACATTTTAGTAAATAGGAAAGAATAGTACCGTTTTGTAATTTGTGCAAATCTTTGAAACCTTTCCCGACACTGTTACCACAAATTGCAAAGGAGAAACAAGAACCACATTTGGCGAGAGACAGAGAATTCTACAGGGGTCACTGGTGCATTCACAGACACTTCTAGTTCTATGATACACTCAAGAGTTCATTAGTACAGCAATCAAAAACATTAATGACTCTCCTTGCATGTTTCCGTCTCCTGAAAGGTGTCTTTCTCTCTCCCATGTCGCACAAAACAATGTTTTTGCGTGCTAAACATACAACTGGATTAAGTGATAAACATCCGGGCCATAGGTCAATGGAAGCGTTCTTTAAATATTCCCAGTAAAAGCAACAATGTTTAGAAACAATGCACCAGTAAACATACGATATACCAGTAGGTTTTTTATTCCAAAACTATTTTCAAGTACCTAAAAGCACTTTGAGTAAGTGTCAGTCACTAACGTAATGTAGTTAGAGAGGCAGCAAAAATTGGCAGGACTTCGGCTGAAAGTGTAAAAGCATCCAGAAGCCTTATCCTTAACATAAATACTTAAAAAGTATCTTTTTATTGTAAAAAAAGTAATGGCGATCAACTGCTAAAAATAATGCTTCCATTAACCTTGTGTTTCATGTTATATAAATTAATGAAAAACTCTGACAATGGGAGAAAGAAACGACAGAAATGTAGACGGCTGAAACAAAGTGTCATTAATGTGAAGCGCTATCAACTGTCAACATGCGCAGACATGCTGTGTTAATGTTGACGTCATTGTCATTGCGATGCGGGTGGGGTACAGACCGCAACATGCACGCAGCAGATGGGGGGTCTGGCTCTTACCTGTCACACAGGTGTATTCGACCTCGACGTATTTAAATGTTGTCGAGCAGGTGTCCCCGAATAGACTGTTTGAGGCGGGAATGCTGCAGCGTGACTTACCATCACATCTGGACGAGAACAGGACGATTCACGAGATTCAGGCACAAAACACACTATAGTACTCTACACACCAGAATGGTACAAATGGATGGACACATTCACATACACCTGCTGGATTATGAACTACTGCAGCATAACTACTCACAATTGTAGCACCTACACAGGTGGCTTATATCACATAGACACTGTTTGCTCAGAAAACAAACATTCACTTTACAACAGTGTGCATAGGTGTGTGTGTGTGTGTGTGTGTGTGTGTGTGTGTGTGTGTGTGTGTGTGTGTGTGTGTGTGTGTGTGTGTGTGTGTGTGTGTGTGTGTGTGTGTGTGTGTGTGTGTGTGTGTGTGTGTGTGTGTGTGTGTGTGTGTGTGTGTGTGTGTGTGTGTGTGTGTGTGTGTGTGTGTGTGTGTGTGTGTGTGTATGTGAATGTTTGTTTGTCTGTGTTTATGTGATTGTTTGTGTAGATGTGTTTGTGTGTATGTGTTTGTGTGTGTGTACGTGCGTGTGTGCATGCGTGCGTGCATGCGTGCGTGCGTGCGTGCATGTGTGTGTGTGTGTGCATGTATGTGTGTGTGTATGTGCATGTGCATGTATGTGTGTGTGTTTGAATTTGCATATGAATGGACTCGTGCGTGCATTCATACACACTTGTAATGTACTGTGTAATGTATGAGTAAAATAACACATACTTTAATCCTTAACAAATTAAACTAAACATATAACAGTTAAAAAGATATATATTTTTCCAAACAAATATTAGCAAGTAGTTCACTTGCAGAGAAGAAACACAAGGAACCAACTGACCAATGTACATTCATAGTACATTAGGTCACAGGTCAAAGCTGACTGAACCGACACATAACACAAGCTGCAAGAGCCTGGTTGGAAATGCTGAAAACAGAACTCTGGCAACACGAACACAACATCATTGGCAGTAACTACGTCCAACCAAGGGGTGTGCTTTGGTCCTCGCCATTACAGACTTCCTACGGCAGCTGTAAGAGGGTTAAACAGAATGTCCACCCCTTGCCCCCTGGCATCTGGCACAACAAGCACACCACTTACAACTGTCTGACTGTCTCTCGCTAAAAACCACGGGTTCCTGGTAACCGTAAAAAGCCCACTTCAGCCAGTATTCCACTAGCTAGGCACTGGCAAATTGGCAGCAGATGTCAGCGAAATGACTTTTGTTCCTAGTGGTTTTTTGATAGGTTCCATGCGCCCCAAGCCAGGACCATAGCCACTGTCATCGTGGTGATGATACACTAATTAGCCTGCATTCAGGCTAATGGCTCGATATCATTTACACACATTTGATGACAGTTTCAACTTTCACTGCTGGTGGTGTAGTGTGGAAGTAACTTATTATCAACATTGTCATTATCAGCACAAGCACCTACATTACCAACATATGTGTGCAGCTAAACTGTCCACCCACTTGTGTCATTTAACCTAGATACAGTGCTTTGAACCAGAGCCTAGAGGCCAATTTTGACTGAGTCAGCAACAAATGTACTATTTATTGCTTGGAAGTGAGTAACGTACAGAAAACATGAATTATCTAAAAATGAAATTCTACTGAACACTTAATATAAATTTACTATGAAGGCAAATTATGAAAAACACCATCGACTTGAAAACAGCTCAAGTCACCAGTGATCATAGCTTAACTAACAAAGATAGCAAAATACAGTGTTTCTGGCATGCTAGCAATAATAATTACAACAAATGTAACACTTATTTAACCCTATAAATCTGGATATATGCGGCTGGAAGGATTTAAATTTTGAAGAAGAAGTGATAATAAATTAATTAAAATAGTTAATAGGTTAAAACAATGACAATTAATTCCAACTGTTAATACAAATAAATTACAATAGATAAGAACTGATAATTAATTCCAATAGGTAAGAGAATCGCATAAATAACGATATCACATAAATAAACTAGACAGAAACAATACAGCAAAAAACATGGCGTAAACATTTACATGAACAACGCATTTATAAACGGTAATAAAAATGTTCAATAAACAGAGAAGATATAAAACTAGAGACAAATTAAAACATTTAATATGATTCTCCCTCCACCTGTGGGACACCAACTAAACATGTCCACTTACAGCGCGGTGACGATACGGAGTGATCGTGTTGACATGCACTGCATATCCCAGAGTTCTGTAGAGCCTCCCTCATTACACACGTCTCGCTTGAAGCGGCCGTAGTTTGCGCGCAGAATCTTGATCCGGCGGTCCCGCGCACAGTCTATGGTGAGGGTACTACCCTCGCACGCGTACCCTGTCCGTGGATGCTCCTCAAGGGGCAGACCTGCAACACCAAAAAGAGGCTTTCGTTACGTTCTGCTGATTGCAAAACACACGATGCTAATAATAGAATGTCCTTTTTTATAAGAAAAATACACACAATCTACCACATCAAAGTGTGTAATAAGTTCAGAAATAACCACGACGTTATTGCATGGTTCTCAAGTTTTAAACATGGACAAATGTCATTTGAGGTTTCCAAGCATTCTGGCCATCCCACAATTAGCAGATCCGACAGAAATAAACGAAAAAGTGCAAAAAAACATAATTTGTTCTTTGGGTTTTTATGTATTGCTAAAAAAGAAGCAAACTTCTAAAAGCAACATTTGAGAAAGGTAAGCTTAAAAAGAGATTATATGAAACAATATTTTGATTGTGCTGTATTATATAATAATGTTTTGATATCAAAAATATACGCAGAAAACTGAAAGAAAGGTAAGTTTCTAGGAATGATGGTTATTCTAGTGTCTTTTCTAACATCAATGATCAGTCAATGACCTCAATTTCATTAATATTAAGGTAATAAACATATACATAGTATGCAAACAAATACTAAACATGTGCTTTAAAAAAATGTAAGCATGCCTTTATTTTCATTTCATACTTGACCAGGAATCACGGACTATTTGACATCCTACCACATAAAATCTACACTAATTGCACCTTTGATGAAAAGCATAGCACATAGAATGTCTAAACACATTTTAGATTTAATATCAATCCAATGATAGTAGTTATTTATTTCTACAGTTTTGTTGACAGATCTGCATGCCTATCTTCCTGAATGTGCTTGATGTGCCAAGTTGCCCATATGGGTCTTGTGAAACTAAGTCAATTCATATTCATTTATACATTTAGTCTCCTTCATGTTGCCATATCACTGGTCATTAATTTCTCAGAGGTTGTATCAAATGCTTGCCCCTGGGAGTTGCTTCTAGGTTGATTCCACATTGATATTCCCAAGGGCCCGCTAATGACTTCAGCCCATCATTTCCCAAGTGGGAAGATAATCATGTTGATTAGGCCCAGACTAGCTGTGTGAATTGTCACAAATGAAGTGCTAATGTGCACAACAATGGTAACTTATTACAGTGCTTATTTCTCTAAGTGATCATTTCCAAGTCCAATGTAAGATCAATGTGTTTTAAATGGCTGAATTTCTTCATGGGAAGATTGTGTACATGTGCTTATGTCGACATCTGTGATGTAGTTTCCATTTATTTTGTCATGCAATTATAGTGAAAGTAGAGAAAATCATGATCAGCTATTATTAGAACAATAAACAGCTGTAACAGATCTTTGGCTGCCTGTTCATAAACTTGATTTGCTTCACACATGTTTCGGCAGTCTAGTATAATGGCTACACTTTAAACCGAATTAACCTTGTCACTCACAATGACAAAATATCTGACAAACTACAAAACCTACACACCAGTCGTGCATGCCGATTAAAAAATAACAAATCTTGTAGAAACATCCAGTGTCTTCTATTTTTAGTACAGTAAGCTGTGCATTTATTTATGGAATTATTATTTATGGGCTTTGCTGGTAATATTAGTGGCAAAGGTGTGAATGATGAACGGGTGTCTTTGGGATGGTTTGGGATAAAGGCCAAGTCCCTAAACAACTCAGTTTCTGAACAGCAGCCAGGTGCTAGTTTTCCTGAACACTGTAGCACACACAGTTCAGCTGGGAAAGTTATCTTGTTGGCTTTATCTGCTCGTGGTGCTACAGATATTGGGGTCTGGGTGACCACTGCTTGCCCCGGCTGCCTATGTTTGTGTGTAGGCCTGTAAGCTGGCGCTTTCCCTAACTCACCCTTTTTCTCCCTAATCTCCCCACAACCTTCCCGCAATCTTCCTTCCCCTCTGAGTGAAACACCGCAATCACGGTTCAGCGTTTCCATTTCCGTTTCTCCCCACAAAGTTGACCACAGCTGAATTCAGGGATTTCGTTTGGCAGAAATGAGAAGCAAACTCAGGAACTGATTAGCCATAACAAAGAAACGGTTGAAATAATCTGAAGTGATTTCGAGGAAGATTTGATTCCCGTGCGTAATTAACATCACCTTTGGTTGTGGGAGAAAACAACCTGAATGATGATATATATATATATATATATATATATATATATATATATATATATATTATATAATATAATATATATTTAAAAAATATACATATATATAAAAATTGATATTGAATATTCAAAACTATTACTGGTACTTATATATATGGTGTATATATAACTAATATATCATATATATATATATTATATATACTATCTATATATTTACCTTTTAAAAATACGTACATTTTGAACAAATTGCTTCTTGCAAAACCTATCTACTGGTACCTATATAAGGTGTTCTGTCGTAAATGTCCTATTGTGTTCCATTTTCCCTCCTGGTTCCCTTGCATTACAATGATATGAGCAAGGTCTATCCCTCTACTGCTGCATATGATGATATGAGCAAGGTCTATCCCTCTACTGCTGCATATGATGATATGAGCAAGGTCTATCCCTCTACTGCTGCATATGATGATATGAGCAAGGTCTATCCCTCTACTGCTGCATATGATGATATGAGCAAGGTCTATCCCTCTACTGCTGCATATGATGATATATGCAAGGTCTATCCCTCTACTGCTGCATATGATGATATGAGCAAGGTCTATCCCTCTACTGCTGCATATGATGATATGAGCAAGGTCTATCCCTCTACTGCTGCATATGATGATATGAGCAAGGTCTATCCCTCTACTGCTGCATATGATGATATGAGCAAGGTCTATCCCCTCTACTGCTGCATATGATGATATGAGCAAGGTCTATCCCTCTACTGCTGCATATGATGATATGAGCAAGGTCTATCCCTCTACTGCTGCATATGATGATATGAGCAAGGTCTATCCCTCTACTGCTGCATATGATGATATAGCAAGGTCTATCCCTCTACTGCTGCATATGATGATATAAGCAAGGTCTATCCCTCTACTGCTGCATATGATGATATAAGCAAGGTCTATCCCTCTACTGCTGCATATGATGATATGAGCAAGGTCTACCCCTCTACTGCTGCATATGATGATATGAGCAAGGTCTATCCCCTCTACTGCTGCATATGATGATATGAGCAAGGTCTATCCCCTCTACTGCTGCATATGATGATATGAGCAAGGTCTATCCCTCTACTGCTGCATATGATGATATGAGCAAGGTCTATCACTCTACTGCTGCATATGATGATATGAGCAAGGTCTATCACTCTACTGCTGCATATGATGATATAAGCAAGGTCTATCCCTCTACTGCTGCATATGATGATATGAGCAAGGTCTATCCCTCTACTGCTGCATATGATGATATGAGCAAGGTCTATCCCTCTACTGCTGCATATGATGATATGAGCAAGGTCTATCCCTCTACTGCTGCATATGATGATATGAGCAAGGTCTATCCCTCTACTGCTGCATATGATGATATGAGCAAGGTCTATCCCTCTACTGCTGCATATGATGATATGAGCAAGGTCTATCCCTCTACTGCTGCATATGATGATATGAGCAAGGTCTATCCCTCTACTGCTGCATATGATGATATGAGCAAGGTCTATCCCTCTACTGCTGCATATGATGATATGAGCAAGGTCTATCCCTCTACTGCTGCATATGATGATATGAGCAAGGTCTATCCCTCTACTGCTGCATATGATGATATAAGCAAGGTCTATCCCTCTACTGCTGCATATGATGATATGAGCAAGGTCTATCCCTCTACTGCTGCATATGATGATATAGCAAGGTCTATCCCTCTACTGCTGCATATGATGATATAAGCAAGGTCTATCCCTCTACTGCTGCATATGATGATATGAGCAAGGTCTATCCCTCTACTGCTGCATATGATGATATGAGCAAGGTCTATCCCTCTACTGCTGCATATGATGATATGAGCAAGGTCTATCCCCTCTACTGCTGCATATGATGATATGAGCAAGGTCTATCCCTCTACTGCTGCATATGATGATATAAGCAAGGTCTATCCCTCTACTGCTGCATATGATGATATAAGCAAGGTCTATCCCTCTACTGCTGCATATGATGATATGAGCAAGGTCTATCCCTCTACTGCTGCATATGATGATATGAGCAAGGTCTATCCCTCTACTGCTGCATATGATGATATGAAGCAAGGTCTATCCCTCTACTGCTGCATATGATGATATGAGCAAGGTCTATCCCTCTACTGCTGCATATGATGATATGAGCAAGGTCTATCCCCTCTACTGCTGCATATGATGATATGAGCAAGGTCTATCCCCTCTACTGCTGCATATGATGATATGAGCAAGGTCTATCCCTCTACTGCTGCATATGATGATATGAGCAAGGTCTATCCCTCTACTGCTGCATATGATGATATGAGCAAGGTCTATCCCTCTACTGCTGCATATGATGATATGAGCAAGGTCTATCCCTCTACTGCTGCATATGATGATATGAGCAAGGTCTATCCCTCTACTGCTGCATATGATGATATGAGCAAGGTCTATCCCTCTACTGCTGCATATGATGATATGAGCAAGGTCTATCCCTCTACTGCTGCATATGATGATATGAGCAAGGTCTATCCCTCTACTGCTGCATATGATGATATGAGCAAGGTCTATCCCTCTACTGCTGCATATGATGATATGAGCAAGGTCTATCCCTCTACTGCTGCATATGATAATGTAAGCAAGGTCTATCCCTCTACTGCTGCATATGATGATATGAGCAAGGTCTATCCCTCTACTGCTGCATATGATGATATGAGCAAGGTCTATCCCTCTACTGCTGCATATGATGATATGAGCAAGGTCTATCCCTCTACTGCTGCATATGATGATATGAGCAAGGTCTATCCCTCTACTGCTGCATATGATGATATGAGCAAGGTCTATCCCTCTACTGCTGCATATGATGATATGAGCAAGGTCTATCACTCTACTGCTGCATATGATGATATGAGCAAGGTCTATCCCTCTACTGCTGCATATGATGATATGAGCAAGGTCTATCCCTCTACTGCTGCATATGGTGATATGAGCAAGGTCTATCCCTCTACTGCTGCATATGATGATATGAGCAAGGTCTATCCCTCTACTGCTGCATATGATGATATGAGCAAGGTATATCCCTCTACTGCTGCATATGATGATATGAGCAAGGTCTATCCCCTCTACTGCTGCATATGATGATATGAGCAAGGTCTATCCCCTCTACTGCTGCATATGATGATATGAGCAAGGTCTATCCCTCTACTGCTGCATATGATGATATAAGCAAGGTCTATCCCTCTACTGCTGCATATGATGATATGAGCAAGGTCTATCCCTCTACTGCTGCATTGCTTTTGTTATTGTGGCTCTCTACTGACCATGAAAATATTAGAAAAATGTTGCACGTGTGACAATGCACTGTGTGTACATGTTGAACCTAAAAATCAACCATTTACACGAGTTTGTAAAAAAGTTATAATAAATATTTACGTCGGCAATTCTGCGACAACTTCACGAGATAATTCTGACAAAAACCAGCCAAACACATCAGTCATGTGATCAATGTCGCTGACAACTATTTCATGGATATTTATCAGTTTTTCTCCAGTTACAAACCCCCGCGTTACCCCGCTGATGAATCGTTAGACAGACGCAAACTTTTTTGGAACACCCCCGTTTGTGTCCTGTGCCAGATCCGAGTGCGTATTATTACAGTAATCGAATAGTAGGTATACTGATTAGGTGAAAAAAGTATTTGTTACTCTAGCTCACCAGGAATCAGCGACCTCGTCGTCAGTGCGAATACATGAGGAGTCATTAATTCAGAAAAGAAGTGTGATCTGATGTGACACCAAATGCACCCATTACCGGAGACAGCGGCCCAGCCACGGAGAGATACGCGTCCACCAGGAGACTCGTTTTTTACCTTGTTGTTTGTTTCTTGTGGCCTGAGTCACCGCCGATGTTGTCTTAGTGCAAGTGCGTGTTACGCAAGGCAAAAATTAACACGATTTCAGTGTTTTATGTATTCATCGTGACTACATCATGGATTTTACTGTGGTATCATCTTACAGCGCTTGTGCAGTTTCACAACTCAACAGTTCATGTATTTTGTATACAGTAAAACCTCTGTAATAAGGTCACCCTCTAGTCTGTGCAAAAGGTGACCTGAATTGCAAGGTGGCCTTAATAGCATGACACATTTCCTGTACTTTATTCGTATGGAAATAATTTTGGATTGTACCCTTATTTTCAAAGAGTGTGTATTACAAATGTGACCATTAAGCAAGATTTATTGTACTTAGTATCGTGGTATTTTCTGGTGATAACGATAGTAACACAGACACACAGGCTCTGTGTCCATCTATAAAGCACTCATGGTGCTTAACCCAGTATTAAAACAAGTGTTTTAGTGACAACTAATGCAGTGCCCGCATGAGCTTTTTGTCAAATGAGAACACTAAAATGAGTCTTGCTCTCAGTTGAAAGTTTTTTCCATTTCCCTGTGTTTTATATTTATAGAGCCAGGTTGAGAGAGAGTAAGTGACTCTTCCAGAACACACAAAATGAGGTGAACATAAAAAAAAATCATCCTGTGCACTCATCTATGATCATAATTTTATTGTTTTCATAAAAACTCTACAGTTATGTGAATTACTAACCAATTTAATTTCGCATACTGAGTAGAAAAACAGTTGCCGCGATAGTTAAATGGAATTCTCTTGAAAGTTAGTTTAATTTGCCTGTACAACTTTGTTGATATTAAATAGTCACATGACAATACTATGCTAAGTTAAACTGTACAGTCTTTGATCAAACACCTGCTGGAATTTATAATAACTTTTAAACGTCACAGTTTCCAATCTCAAAACCAAATGTTGCTGCATAATGTTGCACCATGCAATGAGTTCCGCGATTGCAAGATTGCATTTGAAACAAAGTATTCCAGTCATGATTCTCTTATTAAGACACTTCAGAGGAAATTGTGAATCACTAAATGTGATGTCACCTGATAAGTAAAGTTTGCATCTCATTTGGAGTGTTGCCGCCTCTGCACCACAAAATGTACTGTCTAATGTCTGTGTCACTCCGCAATGTTGTACCTGCTTAATTAAAACCCTGTCAGAACCACTGTGCACAGTTAAATTAATTTAGCAAAAACAAGATTATTATGTATTGAAGTCACTCTTTTGAGTTTTGCTCAACTGGATTTGTTAAAATTCCCACAGATAATCTGAAAAAAGTCAAATACAAATGGTTTATCAAATTAATGTTCCCTGTGTTCCGCAATTTTGACGACACTTTCGCAAGAATAAAATGGTACTGTTACATTATGTTTGTCATTTATCATTCTTACCTACCAATACTTAGCCATAGCCAATCCCATCACATAGCGACAAATAATTCAACTCTCCTAACAGAATGGGAAAAAGTCAGGGAGAGAGGAGAGGAATCTTTATTGGTGAATACTAAGAAAACATATTTCTGGTTTCTTCATCTAGCATTATGTCTACATAAACTAAGTCTGTACTAGTTTATAGGCGGCTTCCTGTTTACAGACAATGACGTATGTTCTAAGCAGACTCCCTACTCTCAGTTGTCATAATGGACCAGAAGTAGAGGCCCCCCTTAAATAACAATTTAGACTTCAGTCATTTCATTGTAAACTTCCCATTTTTTAAAGATCCAAAACATTAAAAACATTGATATGGAACATATTGTTCATGGCTCCAAGATTTGGTTATTTTGTATGAAATTAACTTACCCAAATTATCCCTCTGAAACCTGAGCCATATCACCTGACACCAGCATGTGACTCAGATCCACAGATGATGGGTTGAAACATCGTACATTTCAAATAATATGCTCCAAAGTAATTTAATTTATTACAAACAATTAAAACAGTTTCTAAAAAATCTGTTCTAAAAACCCACTTGATGGCACCACCATAATTATAACAGTTACAAAACAATTATGGGAAGGACTTTAAGTGTCGGCCTGTGGATGAGTTTGGCCGATTTGAAGCCAAACAGTACCACGATTCACAGATGAAATTACCAACATAAAATGCTTTCTTAACCGCAACCTGTGGCACACAGGTGGCCTAAACAAACCAATAACAAGAGGACTCCTGCAAACTGCATCGTGCAAACAGTCAGTCACAACTGCAAAGTACCGAGAGAGACAGAGAGAAAGACGTCATGCTCACCCATACACAGCACTGTCTCCAGCAGCAGAACCAGTCCAGGGAGACAGCGTCTCCACCGACTGTCTGCCATCTTCCTTCTTTGCCAGAACCTCTGGCTCTCTTTCTTAAAACGACCCGCTCTCTCTTAGTTTGGTGTGGACTGAAATGCAAAAGAACACAAGGTTATTTCCAGGATATACAGCTCCGCAGATTTCTGCCACATTCAATAACCACATCAATAAACGGAAGTTCTTATATTGTCTAATTAATGTAAACCAAATTCTCTGTTTAATGCGAGAAACCTACATAAAATGTTTACTAATATCTGTTTTGTTACTGACACTACTGGGTGTTGATTGGTTTAATAACAATTACTAGGAGGCACCGGTTGTGAACAGTTCCAGTCCAATCACTGAAATGTCCACAGTTCAGTCCTTGTAGACCATTTTCTTGGAGCACAAGTCAACAAACACTGATTGTAGAACTGAATACACAGGGCATATTCAGCTGCACTAACAATGTGCTACCTTACACAAAACACAAATGGTAATATTTATACAAAATACTGATTTCTTTTGCATCCACTTTAGGCAAAAGCTGGAGGGGTAAATCATGAGCAATGATACCGGAGCACCGCATGGGTCTGTCAGTTTTTACTAAATGTTAAACATATAATAAATAGTTACACATTTGTATGCAGTTACTAGTATGGGAAAATATTATTTAAATATTTTCAGCATTTATAATGAAGGAAGTAAATCACGTTACTATGGAAAACCTGGAATTATGTGGTTGGATGATGGATTACTTTCATGCCGTAATTACTGCATGTGTCCTAATGAAGTTGAGGTGAAAAAGATTTGCACAATTTGAAGTGGGAAACACTGATTGATTGGTCAAAGAACCATTATTATGGTGTTTTATATAAGACAACTGTGGCAACATTCTTACATACATGTGTGTACAGTATTATTCTGCATATTCATACAACTGTTGTAACCTATGACCTCTCCACATAGCAATCACTGAGGACAAAACACCCACACAATTCCCTGGCAAGCGGCATCATCTAATCCAAGGATCAGGTCTCAATAAAGGCATCAACGCCAAATGTCTGGAAGTGCACCAGAAGCTATCAGTCTTGGCCCTATCTCTACAGGAGGCAGACCACATCTAGAGCCTGTCTTGAGGTGTGTCCTCGTGGGACCAATCTCTCCCAACTGCCTCAGCCACTAACTGAAGGATCTACTCCCAAGGCCATAGGGAAGACACGTAAAGAAGCTCTTGGGAGAAGGAATTGCCCAATAAACATCCTATGCTTTCCATAAGTAATAACGCAATACCACAGCTCCTTGTAGAATGAAAATGAATAAAAGCTTATCAACTCTTTTAGTATATAATAGCAGTTCTGTTTTGAACTTCATGTATATGTGACACATTACATAAAACAGATATCCAACTAAGTTTGTCTGAGATGTTCAAATTACATTAACAATAACACATATAATGGATACCAGTTTACAATAAATATGTAAATATGGAATTTGTATGTGAACATGTTGCCTATATTGTGACCAATAAATGAGATAATGTACCAGTTTACAATAAATATATCAAATGGAATTTGTATGTGAAGATTTTGCCTACAATGTGACCTATAAATGAGATAAATGACACTTGTCTTAGTTGTCTAGACGACATTGCATACACAACTGACTCTTAGTTATGATAGATCATTTAAAAATTTGATGTACTGTATACAATGTTTACATTTAACTTTACATTAATTTAATGTTTTCATGGTCTTCATGTATCAAGTATCTCTATAAAGTCAAGCATCCCACCTACTATTTAAGAAGTGTTTGTTTACATAACAGCACTCCAATGGAATTCAGACTTTCAACTGTTTAAGTTCATCCATAGTTATACTTTGAACTTCAAGTACTATTCACATATCAGTTAAAACTGAAGTGGACATGTTGCTCTTGCTTACATCAGACTTGATGTCATGAGTCAGAAGCTTGATCAACATGACAAACAACAACTTGACTTTCATAACATTTATACACTTTACATTATTCAATGACAAACACTTTTCAGTCTGGTAATTCTCTAAGTAATAGCACTGACTACGAGAACCACTAATCTGATATAGATCTAATAACTCAAGAAGTGTGGTTTGGCTGACTAACACCTGCCTGAGGAATGCCAATGTTGTCACCTTGCTCCAAATACCTGTTAATATTCTGATAGCATCAGACAGCTGTGGGCAGTTGACTGTCTCTACGGGCCAACACCAGGCCAACTGAATCAGCCACAGCAACCAACTCACAACAGTGCCATTATATTCTCAAGTATACCTTCCAACCATTCTGTTTTCAGCTCAAAATAAACAATATGTATTACATTCCATCAGTTATGTATTAATTTATATAATACTTACACCACACGTCGTGATACAGTGACTTAATTACTTTTATTATTTTGTTTTGTTTTTATTATATATTTTAATGTCTACACATACTAGTATATTTCAGGTTTAGCTGTTTATTGTTTTTGCTATTTTAAAATGACCAATTCTAATTTTGTTTATAGCTATAATATCTGATAGAGTCAAACCAAAAATGTATTAATATTCACACATGTAAGACATTTTACATGTAGTCAAAGGTCGTGTCAAAGTTTAGACAAAAGGCCTTGAGATAAAAATGAATAAGACAAATAGTAATAATAAATAAATAAGACAGATTTACTAATAATAAACAATACATATAATAAAAATAATAAAGAAACAATAGTAACATCATTATTTTAAACATTAACTATTTAATAAGTAAATAACATAATAAATAATAAAAGAAGTACATAATAAACAAATATGTTCCTATGAATCATGCTTTGAGCCAATTCCAGCCCAGGCCCACTGCCAGCCCTCAGTGTTATAAACACCCTGTAGAGGGTATTGTGAAAATGCCAACTGTCTGATTGCGGATGTGGTTTTACCAGGCCATTGATACTACACCTCCGACCAGCCGATATTGACCTACATGTCAAGACAAGAGTCGCAATCACACAGTGACTGTCTCCAAGTGTCAACAATTCAAGATTTACTCATTGACCATCGTGCTCGTGTGTCTTGTTCAGGGCTTCAGGTCGCCCCCACAAACTCAATGCGCGTTGTGTAGAATCGTGTACAGTTTGAGGTATAAATTGCATTAATGGCCAGTTTTCATCTGAATCACACTAGAATGGGTTTCTCTGGGTCCAACTATTTATCACCATTACTACACGTCTATAGTCTGGGACCCCAGGGAACATTTACCTGTCACATACACCTGTATTTGCCACTTACCCTGTATACAGTTAGGTCAAGTTAGGTGGCACCAACCAGATGTTTTAAAGGGAAAGAAGACACAATTATCTGGGTTAATGTTTTCTTCCCTGCCTTTACCTTGTAGTTTAGAGCACTCTGCAACATTCTATTAACAGACTGAACTATATTGTGGTTACAATGTTATGATCTTAAGGTACCATTCAACTATTCAGCATTTTTCAGAACTTTAACGTATTTTTGGGACAGTATAAATGCAAGTTCAGTTAACTTCACTGATTATATAAACATGAACTAGAAGTTGATTCATACAATTAACCGGTTAACAAGGTTAATTTCTTAATACCACAAAATACTCATTGCCCATGACTAAACACAGCAATACTGGGAATACAAATCACACAAAAAGATCACGGAGATTAGTGAAATTGAATGTAGAAGTCTAGACTGGTAGAATTCACCCAAACATTGAATAAAATCAAGCTTCAAAATCACTGATGTGCACAGATATCTTGAAAAAGATGACAGTCACACTTTGGCTGATTTAACTCCTGAATTTGATGGCTGTAAAATTATTGTTATTGCATTTGTTAGAGTTGTACCAATTAGGTAATGTATTACGAATCACCATACACAGACTCTGATATGATATCAACAGCTGGTGTAATTAATTTATATGAATTAACCAATATTACAATGATATATATATATATGATATATATATCACCAATATTAGGTAACATTGATTCTGAGTCACCTTCAGCAAACAAACAAAACTCTCTGTATTAAATTTTTATTTTTTATTTCACAATGATAAACAATATGTGATTTTTTGAATGAATGTTTTGTATACGATGGGAATGTCTAATCTCTTCCAGCTACACTATCATATACTGTTTGAAGTCAATTAAACACATCAGTTTACCAGTGCGACCACCTACCAAGTCTGTTTATATAATTTGTGATACACGTCGCTCTATTAGTTGTTTCGCATTTGTGAAGGAACTGTATTTAGCCAACAACCTAAGCAACAATGTTCAGATAAAACAGCAATTTGCTGCCATTTGTGACACATGTACACTCTCCCCCACGCCCCACCCCACCAGATGTCTAAACAGTAGGCTGTCTGGTGACATACTGGGTCAGTTAAAGCTGAAACTGCTTCCGTTCTACTTCCAAAATGCGCCTACACCTCACGACCGTTAGTCACATGACACCGTCTGACTGTCTATCAATACCTCTGTCTGTGTTTAACTGACATAACACTGAATAAAAACATTTACCAGAATCATCTGATACTGTTCAAACATGGATGGACTGAGGCGGACAATTTACTATCGGAAAACGCTGTGTATCAGATTCCGTACAAGTTTTCAAACTCCGTACACTTTCCATTGTCACGAGACTAGACCATCGTGACCATGTGAGTGCGGGAAAATGTGCCCATGTTAGGAATGGGTGAGGTAAACACAGGTATTGCATAACACGGTGGTATTCTACCCATACTGCTTCAGGAGAAACCTGCCCCCATTTTGTTATGTGACGTGACGCCCGAGGCAAATCATGACACATATTTTAGTTGTAGACCCGGGCCTTGTTTTCATGTTACAAGTTTGTGTCGATCTTAGACTTAGTTAATGATGCGAAACTGCTTTGTAAACTTGTACTGTGTTACCGGGCCATGCTCAGAATTTATACGTTGGGAGTTTCCAAACAGGTGTCAATTTAAAACAGGTTATACATTACATTCCTGTTGTACGGTATGGGATTGTTTTTGAGTTTAGAGGCAACAAGAGAACCCTCTGTGAATGCCTAAAGAATGCCTGAATGCCTCTGGGAATGCCTGAGTTGTCTGGGGGTAAAGCACCCTAAAACCCCACCACTACGTCCACAGGGCACATGTGACCACAGTATCTGTAGTGTTATGGAAACTCTGTCCGCGGGTGCCTGTAAATGCAAGCATCATGGCCACATTACTGGGGTGAACATAAAGCGAGGTTTCTAATTATGACAGAACCACACAGTTTAGGACGTAGAATTTAAACATGGCTACAACCAAAACAATGTAAGATTCAATAGTTTCAAAAAATGACCCTCAAAGGTTTTATTTTTTAAAGCATGACAATGGTGAGCACCTATGAATATTCAAATAATTTATTTTCTACTGATAGTTTTAGAAACGAACAACAATTGTTCGTTTCTACACACCTGCGACTGCATTACGCCCTGCAACTGTTGTCAATCAACCTACCAGTGGTAGCGTTAGAATTTAGAAGCATCAGTGGCCTTTGGAATGGAATGTCATGCTCTGGAATGCACTTATTTGAAACCAAGATATTCAACAACCCAGCCGCAGAAATAATGCACAATGCCCATCGATGAAATTCACTTTATTACATTCTAATGTTATCAACTTGCTTAAAGCATGATCATTAAATAGGTGCTAAGTTTGATTACAATATAATGCAACATAGGCCACATACAAATAATTCTTGTTTATTCACCAGTGTATACATTTAAAAATCAATACCACAACAGTTATTTTAAAAATATTACTTGTGTTCTGTCAATACATATAATAATAATTGTAAAACTTCTATAGCGTCTATATCATTAACAAGGTCAAGCTCAGAAGTGCAACAAACAAAATCATTTGGATAGTCGTAAACAGGCAAAAGTTGTCATTGGAGCATGGTACCGCTGAAAATGCATGGTGGAAAAGCAATTTCAAACAAGTATGTTTTCAATTTTTTACAAAAGGTCTCTACAGTTTCAGAAGATTTAATCGTAATTAATTAATTTGTCTATGGAGTTACGGCTTGTAAGAATTACACTTGATATACATCTACCGGTAGGTGGTGATTCTTGAGAACTGCCCCTATAATGGCATCATGTCAATACTTACTACTCTATAGTCCACAGCTATTAACATACTAACAATAAAATAAGAAATAAAGTTACTGCCTAAAGTTCAAATTTATATCTTAATTGTACTTCAATGTTAGTTGATTCCTGGTCCCTGTTTTCAAACAGTGTCAGCCTGTGATAATATAACCTACAAATTCAGACAACAAATTTTAGATCTAAACATCTCTACCATGAACACATGGTAAGTTGATTGGTAACACACTTGAGACAAATGTCATACTTTGCATGCATGCACTTACGCATGCACAAACACACAGACAAACTCAGATATGCACACACCACACGTATGTATACACAAACACACGCACACACAATTGCACACACAAATGCGCACACAAATGCACACACAAATGCACACACAAATGCACACACTCACACACACACACACACACACACACACACACACACACACACACACACACACACACACACACACACACACACACACACACACACACACACACACACACACACACACACACACACACACACACACACACACACACACACACACACACACACACACACACACACACACACACACACACACACACACACACACACACACACACACACACACACACACACACACACACACACACACACACACACACACACACACACACACACACACACACACACACACACACACACACACTACACAATCAGCACCAACTTAATTATATATACCAGACGTGATCAATAACACACTTTGAGTCGAGAAACAACAGCTGTTGCACTGTTTTGCATTTAACCCACTTTGACTCCCCGTCATTTACGCACACACAAACGGTTATTACTGCCACTGCTTTTAGTTTAGAGTTTCCTAAAAAATACTCACATAAAACCTATTCACAGCACTAACAGTAGCACAGTCACACTCTCCCTAAACCTGTTTCCTGTCAGAATCCTATAACTACACACATGAGGTTTACTGTACAAAAACCTGCTCATTGTCCAAACACCACACCGTAGTACTAGTTGCATGTTTCCAGTGTAAATAAAACCTTCCTGTCTCAACCACACAATACCATGAGTCCACAGTTTATCTAGAAATCATTTGGGACAGGTAGAAATTTAACTGGATGGGTAAACAAATTTAGGAGTAAAAAAGATCTTCAGAAATCATATTATCATGTCTGTTGTGCTTTGAAAATGGATGTGAAACATGTCTTCGTTTATTTCACAATATGATACATGTCTTGTACCACGTGTATGTAGGTTGTGTGTTAGGTGTGTTAGTTAACACACACACACACACACACACGCATGCACACACGCACGCACGCACGCGCACACAAACACAAACACACAGCACGCACGCATGCGCATGCACGCACGCACGCACACATACACAAACACAAACACAAACACAAACACAAACACAAACACAAACACAAACACAAACACAAACACAAACACAAACACAAACACAAACACAAACACAAACACACACACACACACACACACACACTTGTATGTTGGGCAAAATTGTTATCCCGCATAAAGACCTGACCAATATGGTAGCAGACTTACTGTTTCCTGTTTTGTTTATGTGGCGGGAACGCATGCGACACTGTTTTGATGCTGATCAAAGTGTGCACGTTTACACAAACTGTAGTGTTTGTCTAACACACGCCCGGCTTATCTAAATATTTCAATACAGTAGTAATTGTTTTGTCTGTGCACACACAAACCATGCAACCTGACACTAAACCACCACTCAGTGTAGGCTCACTTTCCATGGGAGAAACACACTCAGGTGCATGCATACAGCTCGTGCTCAACCACGCATACACGCACCTTTATAGATTACACTGTGATCACCTACTTATTTTAAACCATAAAAACTTCAAATACGTAGGTTTATCTAAACCTGTCTTGGATGGGTAAAGTTCATTTTGGATGGGTAAAAACCAGCACGTTTTTGGACTGGCCAAATTTCAAAATGCATAAAGGCGTGCTCAAATATAAATATTGATTTTTCACAGGCTTGTCTGACAATGCACTTGAATTTTACCTATGTTTTCACCTATTACAACATACTTGAAATTTACCTACGACACCTTAATAAAAACCACGAATATAAATTCCACATTCAAGCAGAAATACGTCCCAGTCATAAATATACAACATTTGTCTATCAATGCATTAATAATAGATCAGACGACACCATGAAACGACGACACCATGAAACGACACACATAAAACACAGATGTGCTTAATCACGATGGTGTGAAATAATACACTTCAAGTAGAATTAACTCGCTGCTATTCGATACACCGACTGACATAACGCATTCATAGGTGTGGAGGACTCGATTCATCACAAGACGCCCCCAGTTCAGGGGTCAACAGCAATGTAGACAAGGGCTTAAGTGGCGACATACCAGATAGTGTGTGTGCCACATGCTAGGCAAACTGTGTGACACGATTAGCTGACTACTTCATACACCGCTTTACTACTGGTTTACTGCAGCTTGATAAAACGCTACCCCTTCATCCAACGAGATAGTTTATCGGAAGCTTTGTAAGATGTGACATTGCGCATGTACAGGCTGTGTAAGACAGCAGGCAGTTGTTCTATTTTGTCCCTGAAGGACGGGGAGAATATTGCCTCAATACAACAACTAATTTGTCCCCTGTATATTGTGTCTTTCTGATATGGGTCCTCAGTATATTGTTACTTTCATTTCCGCTTCATGGCTGTTCAGACAGGGGGTGTGAGTCACTTTGGCAAACAAAAAATTGAAGATAAAGTAAAAACAGGTTTGTATGCAAATACGATCATGAACTGGCCTGTTGTTGAGTAATATCTGTTGGGTAATATTAGTCACTGTTGGCCTTGTCTTCGGATCCTACTGGTGATGTTGATTGGCAGCACTATATAAGACTATTATTGTCATTATTACAGAACCACAGCACCACGAGACGATGTGATTCAGACAGAAATGTAACACAAGTAATAGAGAAGTATTTGAAAGTACCAAAGTAAAAATGGCATTAGCTTAGATAAAAACAACTCCACCTCAAGTAATAGTAGCTAGTATCTAAAAATTGTACATTATTTCTTGTAAGTTGCGGGAAAAACTAACTCAAGTAGATAAAGGAAGTATTCTTGTGTGTCATAACATCTGCCTCCTTCTTGTATAATCCCTGGTCAAATCACTCCTTAGGCAGTTCTCCTCTCCCATCTCTTACACTGTCTTTCTCTTCCTCCTCCTCTTCTATCCTCCATTCTGACATCCCTCATTGAAAATCAACTATTTCTCGAAGTTGGTTTATCTTTACCAAGCTATGATATCATATGACCAACCTTAATTTGTACTGTCAAAATTTATACTGTATCTATCATTAAAATAATCAAGATAATAATAGTCTTATATGGCAGTGAAACTCAGTATTCAGTTAGACTGTTCAAAGAAAAGAAAAGTCCACATTAACAATTAAAAGTGATTTTTTAAATATTTGTCTTCAGCACTGTCTTATATATAAATCTAGGTATAACTAGGTACAGAAAGAGGGCGATGCTGACAGGAAGTTGTGACCAGAACGAACACAAAGAGGTCGTTTAACAGCACTACCTTAACTCCCATCCCAGTACATGGAACAAGGAGGGGAAAACAGATAATATAGCTCACTAATCAAGTGGAACACAAGATCCTGTCAGAGTCAAACTTGAAAGAAATGTCTGATGTTTATAACAAGTTCTGTAAATTTATATGAATACTTTACACAAATCACATATTTAATATATAATATATAATATATATATATAATATATATATATAATATATAATATATAATATATAATATATAATATATAATATATAATAATATATAATATATAATATATAATATATAATATATAATATATAATATATAATTATATAATATTAATATAAAATATATAATATATAATATATATATATAATATATATATATTATATAATATATATATATAATTATATATATTTATATATATATATATATAATATATATATAATATATATATAATATTATATATATGTATATACAATATGAATATATGATATATATATATACTATAGCATTATATGTATATGATATATCATATATATAATATACATTATATTATATATATATATATAATATAATTATATGTATATATATATATATATATATATATATATATATATATATATATTAATATTTTGTCAGTATAAAAGGAACCACTCTGCGGTAAGTTGAATATAATCAAGAGAGATTGTGTGTGAAATTGAGTTAATCTTTACAATCAACAAGAATCACTTCACACAACTCTTGTGGAACGTAAGAGCCTTTCATGTGAAGTGAGAGCCTTTTCAGAAGAACCGCAGTCATACCAAGAAGTAAGCTTCATAAGAGTCACCCACTACAGCCTGTGAGTGACAGAGTGGAGGAGCTATGGGGCCATAATCTAACCCTAATCTAAGGCAGTATTCTTCACCACACAGTGGCCTTCTTCCTGGAAGGGGGTGGCATTTGGGGTGGCTACTGGCTACCCACTTCCCTGCCTCCTGTTAGATACCACAGAAGTACAAAGCTCACTAATTATCTCGTTTCAAAGAACAAATTCTGCATAAAATCAAAGCCACAGAAGAAATGGCACCCTTCATGGTTGTGGCTTCCCAAAAATATGCTAAGTATAAACATGGCACTTCTCTGTGGGTCTAACTTCAAAGCAGCAAAGATTGCTTAATTGAAAAAGACTGGATTATTCTTTAAAAAAATATTATTACATAACAACAAGTATCAGAATATTAATTATTTTATTTAATGACACCCCTAACGGCATGCTTAATTTTGTGAATACTTGCCACTTCATGATGTACATTTCTAAGAGCAGTGCCAACATGAGTTCTTTAAAAACTGTTGCTGATTTTGTTGTTACATGTAATTTATAATTTTCATGTTCAATATATATTTAACTTTCTTTACACTGCACCATGAGTTGTGCGAAAATAAATAGCAACTGATTCTCTCACAAGCTGCCTGGGGAACCAGTCACAAAGAGTGAGATAGGCCAATAAAACATACGGTGTTTTTTAAGTATTGCCAGGAGATGTTATATAACTGAGCTTGGCTGGGGTGTTTAGTGCCAGCTGTTTGACCTGGGTAGTTGATCTCTTGTCTCTGCCAGGATCTAGTCACCAACTCTGGGTAGTAAGGCCAAGTAAACACTGCTTGTTACTGGTAGCTAGCCTTCATTGTGCACTATGCAGCATCACAGATCATGTAAAAATGCCTTTACACCATAGCTTTATGTAGAGACCCGTCCATCCGTCATTTGGACAGGTAAAAACATGTGTGACTGGCAATAAATTTATCCTGCATAAAGCCCTGCTTTACACTTTTCCTATTTAAAAAGGGAGTTGGATTTAATTACTTGTGCACATGGTGTTCGTCATAAAATAAAAGCTGTTTTATAAACAGAAATACAAAATGTACTACCCTTGGTAGTAGTGTTGCTTATTGTTGAATATTTGAACAAGTGCTGTACTCAAGGTTGTAGGTGACTGGGTCACCAATTACTGTTTAAATTGTAAAGCATCATATAGACTCATAAAACCGTATTACCCTACATAGAAAAACATTAGACAACACCCATCAAATCATGATTACACAATGTCGTAGCTTGACAATTTTATACATGATCCACTTTATATTTAACATTTTCATAGCACTGCACATTCACAATGCTAAACAAGTTTATGGTTGAGAAATGCTGAAAAATACACATTATATGACCACCCACACTTTGCTACTTTCAAGCTGTTTTGGTGGCCATCACCAATAACCTGCAAACACCAGACTGCAAACACCACGACCAGGACCAAGCAGAGGGCTATAAAAGACAAGGGTGCGTAGTTTGATATCCCTCTGGTCATCAAGTTGCTTTCAACACTACACAACCGTAACTGCTGAAACCTTTGACAGGCTGTGGGAGGGAGTGAGGGAGGGGGGGGGGGAGAGATGGTAGTAAATGGGACCCCAGGCAGGTGGGTTTTATCAGAGGACAGATTCTATTCCCACTGGACCAGCTGGACTAAAACACCAGACCACTGGTTCAGGTTTCTTTGTGCTGCCAAGGGTAGGCCAACTTTGCTGGTGTGAGGCCACCACAATTGAATTCTGTCTAGGGGAGATGCTTTTGGTCAATTTAAGATTTTTACATCTACATGTATATATATGTCCAGCTGTGGGAAGATATTTGTTTTAGCCAAAATTGTCACATTTCACGCCATTCTTTTTTTATAACTGCTCAAAACAGTGTTCATCCAAGTCCTCAAAACCTAAGCAAAATGTTTGCAGCAATCCTTCCTGTTTTATCTCTGGAAGGTAAATAGTTTTCCTAATTCATCAACTTAGCAACACCTCTCCATGTGATGTTCAATAATTACTGATGGGTGCAATGTTTATGATAACAATTACAAAATAAGTGAATAAATAAATGAGTAAACAACATAAAATAAACATAAAATAAAGGCTGTTTCTAAGGAAAAACATAAAACTGACATGACACTTCAGCAAATGCACTTAGGAAGTCGAGTACACAAGCAAATCCCTACAAAGATTGCAGCGCAGTGCTCCGCAGTTCCACACACATCTGACTCACCCTGTGGCTGATAAGAGACGGAAAATGCTGTTATTATTAATCTAATTTAGACTTCTGAGACAGGAGCACCAGCAATGCGATTACGGCAATAGATTATCTCAACCGATTACCACAGTGTGCAATGCATCATGGGTAACTGTTTTGACACGGTTATCTTCACTCATATTCATCATTTCGCAATTGGATCTTGAGAGGCAAATATAGCAGAGGAACAGACACACGTGGCACAGAGGTAGCATTCCAGCCAGTGACTACCATTGGGGTGAATCTCTTGCTGTGGGTTAATGCCTTAAGTAGCCCATTCCCAAATTCATCATATCAGTAATCCACACAAAATGAGTTCCTGGATGTGGTGGAATTATATACAGCCACCACTTGGCTAGATCCTAAATGTTTGTAAGCATTCCATCACAACAGTGGTGGAATGTTAAGGGTTAAATTACTGTTTAAGGGATAATGTGCACAGTGTTTTATAATGGCATTATAAAAATTAGTGGCATATACTGCACTTTGTAATGCTGTAAGCTTACCGATTTAGTTATCTAATTTTTTTAACTGGATGAATATTTTGAGTTTGTATGGTCAAAGTTGCCATATTTATTATTGCGCAAACAGCGTAAATGAGAATATTAATTATTTAAATAACAAGGGATAAGTTAATGCCTAAAAATGCAAATGTTTACAATTTAGCTAGCATGGCATATTCAGCAATGATATCTTTGCAACTGTTAAATTAACAACAATAACGTGGCAAAATAATTATGAATTTAATATGTCGTGTAACAACCACAAGAATTCAAACACTTTTGCCTTTCGTCACAAATTGTGTTGCCTGCAGCTTGTGCAGTGGGGGGGGGTAAAGTAAAGTACAGCACCCAGACATACCCACTTAACCCTCCCTTATGTAACCACTTAATAAACTTGTAGTCGTAATAACCAACCCATGTCTTTCCATAGTGCTATGCTGGCGCCAAGATGTGGAATGGTGTAAAACAAAACACTGGCCTGACCTACTGTAGACGCTAGAGGCATGCTGAATACATACCTGTGAGGACAAAGGGGAGTGCAGGTGAATTGCCTGCACATACCTTGATCTCAAAGAGAACTGTCAGAGGCTGACCACAGTTAATGACCACTTGGTAGGAGTGGTGAGGAAGTAATTAACCCCAGGCGGCCTGAGGTTAGATGTCTCATGCCAAAGGCTTCAATCATGTCAAAGACTGACCGAAATTTTAAGCGATATATGTGACATAAAATCTATACTTTTAGTATAAAAACACCTCTGGTCCGTAGACTTAGTTTCTTTATGTTTAAATGTGGAGGCAGTGAATGTTTAGAGTGACTTGGGTTGTTCTTCTCATCTAGGCATTGAATGTCTGGGATAAGACTAGTTTCAATACTATTCTTCGATTACTGTTTTCTACGTGTTTTATTCCTTGCTCCCACAGTCTCACACACTGTGCAGTAGGTTCAAGGATTTCTTCACAAAATTATTGTTAAATAAATGAAAAATAGATGAGGCAGCTTTTAAAAATACTATAATTAATGGAGACTAAACATCTGTTTTACTTCAATTGATTACTATGAATAAAACCAGTTTGTAAATCTGTACTAGGTATAGTGCATATTGTTGAAATACACAAGTCATACTCTGTAGTTTGTTGAAGATTGGTCTGTAGGCATGACTGAGTACAAAACAATGTCCATTGTATTTGGTCGTCTTTGCCTTTTTCACATCACCCTGTTGTCCCCATTGTGACACTGGTGTGACATTGGTGTGACACTGGTGTGACACTGACATGACATTGATGTCACAACTGTTCTATCTCTTTTAGCATGACAACCGCCTTGTCAATCACAGAACCTTTGAGTATTATAAAATCTTGATTTCCAAAAAATGACACTGAATGAAACTGAAAACTGTGTTCCCATGAGTGGAATGAAAACTTAATTTCCAGACAAACAACATAAATTTTTAATCAACACTTCATTAACAAACAAATAAAATCAACAGAAACTGACTTACCAAATATAACTAAATGAAAACATTATTACTAAACAAATAAGACTGAATGAATAACATTTCATTATCTCACAGAAAACAACTTTGTGACCAAATTAAATTGAACAAAATTGAAAAATTCACAATAAGACAACATTAATAACAATTAATAAAAACACAGTTACACTAAGTCCAACAAATAAGTTATAAAAAATATATAATTACAAAACAAATAAGATCAGATCAAAAATCCATTACCAAACAAACAAAAACTTAATCTAAATTTAATTACCAACTGATAAAACTAAAAGGAAATTGTGACTGTCTGAGTGGGTGGCACCTTACACAGACCAGACAACCTGCTCAGGTGATCTCCACAATGGGTGAACAACCTAGACATCAGAATAAATTGGTTTGGCTGCCATCCACAGACCACCTGCAGTGGCTTAGTTTCAGTTTGGATGGAGTGGAGTAACCTGAGGCTCAGCATTGGGCCCAGAGAGTGTTTGGGGAGAGATTGGAGGAAAGGAAGTGTTTCCTGTCTGTCGGATCAGTTCGTATAAGTGCGGTGATCACGCCGAGTGATGCAGACAAAATCAAGTCTAAAAAACGTGCAGCAACATTTCCGTATAGGCTGCTAAGTTCAGTGCCAGGAAAACTTATCGGAAGTTTGTGAATTTTAGTACTTTTGTGTACTTTGGATGTGAAACATAATACGTACCATGTATTTAAAATTAAATCAGTGTTTAACTGGTAACTTTAGTAGACTGTGAAGATTTTATAACTATTTCAACAGGAGGCATGTCTGCAAAAATGTGAGAACGCAATGACGGTGAATTATTTCAATCAAATAAGATAACCTCATGCTTCAACTCGACACAACATTTGCAGTAAATTTCTACCAATCAACTAAAAGAGATCTGACCTAGTTATTGCAGGTAGGAACCATGCAACTGAGCTATGTTCAAAATGGCCACCTAATGTTCCGTTCAAACACTGCAGCAATTGTGTTTGCAGAAAAAAATGTACAAATATTTACAGCGGACACAACAAATAGACTTGTGACCTTTATAATGACATTCACAAACTTGTCTCCAGACAGTGTGTCACTAGAGCTGGCTCACTCACACAACAATGGATAGTTTGCCATTAATTTCACAGTTTGTATAAATTATAAATTCACTAATAGTGCTCATTTAAATTTAGACGTGTGGGATTACAGAATGGAACTAATTGTATAAGTTACCAGTGAGTTATATCTACAAATACAAAATTGAAACAGGGGTAGAACTACGCAGAAAGTCATAAGAATTTACTCCTGGGATGTTTTTTATTTTTAACAGGCTACTTTCAACAGTAAAAATTGTTTTGGGTTTGTTGTAATTTAGTAACTCGACGTATGCTGAATCATTCTGAAAGAACATGAAACACTGATTATGTCATTTCATCACGTAGACACTGAAATTAATTGAATTTTATAAACTCAATAATTGTATAACATGTTAACATAACTGGCTTAATGCCATCCGTCAGGGCATAGTACTGGTATATAGTGTCAGTTGTACTTTGTGCCAGCCAACTTGTGGTTCGGTACCAGTACCAGCGTTCTTTGTGTTTACCAACTGGTGGTTCGGTACTGGTACCAGCTGCCATGTCAATGCATGGGGCACTTGTACAGCCTATGTTGTTTATAACTTTCAGAAGGGACACTGTAAGCCGTTGGTCCTGTCTATATCTGGTGTCAATGCCAGGGGAAGTAAAACATCCCACGCAAGGAAATGGGAAAAAACATCTAGATTCCCACTGGCATTCAAAAACTAGCCCTGCCAACAGTTAGGAAGAACTTTGGAAGTTTGTGGAAATTAATTGTGAGAAGATGATAAAACAGAAAGATGAAACAGGCTAAGTTGTCTAAATAAATACAACCTTTCCTGTTGGTAACTTTTGCATTGAAAACATGAGCACACACACAGGCATCATTTCTGGTTTTTATATAATTGTGGAAGATCTGACATTTCAAATTCATGGATATCAGAGAGCTTATTGTAGAAATACAAAATGTATTCGAGAAATTGACAAAATCATGTAATATGCTCATGCAAACACAACAAATGAAGTAGACAGCGAATGGTCTCACACTGTGAACAAATCACACAGTACGCCTGTGACAATGTGAACAAACTCACCCAGTAAGTGTACTCGCTGTCACACGGTGAACAAAGTCACACAGTGACCATGTTGCAAACGCATTATATGGTCAACATAGCATACTTCACTGTGAACAAAGCCACATAAATATTGTCCACTACACTACACATTTGACAGCCATTCCCTTGTGCACTTGGTGTCAACACGTCAACTAACTAAACACAAGCTGACACCAGAGTGTAGTGGCCGTCCCAGTACCTACCTCCAGCAAGTGTCCAAGGAGTCAGCTAGTCCAGTCCTAATAACACAGTGTTGATCCCTAATACACAAACACTACATCCATGTGTAACATCCCAGGTGTGTAACACTCCACTGGCAGGTGTTAACTCCTCAATTAACTGCAGTTTAGTCGCCTCAGTGAGGCCAGGTTTTAACCACACAAGCCCAGGACAAGAATCAACACAACATCCTGCTGAGTAGAACTAACAGCCTCTGACTCAGCCACTGGCTGCAGTGTCAACAGTTCATAGGTCAGGCTCACTTTCCACATAGGGGTGGAGGGTTGTCCTTGGTGCATATTGACACAGACAACTCACGCCTGCAGGGGTTATAGGCCTTCACTGGGGACAGGGGACTGCTATATTTAGACACACACAGGCATTGTCTTGTTTGAGTTGTGTTATGTAGTTTTATCCAAAGGAGCACCAAGTATATCCTAGTCATACTTTTAGACACCCCCACTTATAATGCAGTTCACATCGTTTCAACAACTGCAAAAGCCATTACATAATGTCGTATAATTCATAACAGGTCAACAGTGGAGCTATCTTATCTTGCAAGGTTCAAGTCAGGTTGTATTTGTTGCAATCTTTAGTAATACATTTCTTGAAAATTCAAGCTCAGAGGTGCAACAAACAAAATCATTTGGTGTAATCATAACTGGGGACAGGCAAGAATTGTCATCAATGGAACATGGAACTGTCAAAAGTACATTAATAATAATCTAACATATATTTATAAAATGCAGAAATTAATATAAAAATTCCCTTTGAGGCACTTAGAAAAAAAGCGAATGCATGCACCTTTTCAAAAATTATTCTCTCATTATTTACTAAATGAACCTGACCTGATCTTACAGTAAAGTTAATCCACCAATCAACCTATAGCTGTATTGTTTTTATAACTGGTGGCTTTCATTCAAAATTTAAATTAATGCAGAATTTTTTTTTACATATACTAGTGTTTTTTTATTACAATCTGAAGTATCAAATTGCTGGAAAAGGATGTAAATGCTTAATGTGTGCAACATTTGTCGGTGTGTGATATGCAGTTTTATGCATATGTCAACTAACTTAAATGTATCCTGATTAACTAATATTGTTTAAATAAATACAGCCATGTGCCAACCCAATTTTATGCACTGTCTTTGCAAGCAATCGTTTGAACTGTGATATAGAAAAACAATAACACATTCTACAGGGCAAACCATTTTAATTTCCCAATATGCTTTGCCTTTGGCAGATACCTCCACCCCCATACTGGCATATTGATCTTACAGTTTCTGCCAGTTGTCACATAAATACAGATACAAGACTTAATGCAGGATACAATATTTTTCAGTCATGCTTTTTTGCTGGTAACGTGGATGTTAAATCATATACATATGAGATGAGATGTGTTTTGTGACTGAAATAAATTACAAACACATGTGATACCCATTTTCATGGCATTTTTTGAAGACTTTTTGCTCCGTCTTTTTTCTAGTCCACCGCCCGTCCAGTGATATTTTTCTAGCCGCATGACAGGTGGACAGGTGTCTGTATAAAGCCCTGCATAAACATGGTACCTACACCTTGTCCATTCCCTGTATGTAATTACACAAGAAACAACCAGTTGTCTTGTGATGAAACAGTAACAATGCTAAGCCAATGCATATAGGTCACATTTCTTCAATTGCAACCAACAACAAAAGCTCAGACAAGACAAATCAAAATAACATCCTGAAACAGCAGTAATCTTTGATCTGCTCTGTGGCATAGCTGGCACAGGGTAGTGAGAATTGCCCAGGCTGAAGTGAGCAATTCTTGTCCAGTCTGGTGAACACTCTACTGAGGCGAGTGTCCACACATTTACACATCTCTCGGGTTAGTTGGACACACATTCAACCACCTCGCACGTGAGCACACACCACTAGCACTGCATTAGCTGTTATTCAATTTTGTCTTCAGACAATCAAGTGAAGGTGCTAATAATATGCGGTGTGCCACATCTAACCAGGCATTAGACCTAATCTACACACAAACCAAAAATAGTTCATTATGTCACGTCTCATCAATTTTGTGATTTTAGTAGTATGAGGTACGATAGTTTATAGCCAAGTAACGTTAAAAATGCACAAGGATTTGTTTGCATTATGGTGTTAACATACATACATATTCATACATTCATCATGCATCCAACAAAACTAAGCTATACAAGATGTAAATTTAGCAGCCAACTGACAACATATTGCATGAAAAATTTGTATATCTTTGAATAAAAACTTCACCTTGAAATACACAACATGTAACTGGAAATAAAATCTTGCAAATAATTCATAACTAATAAAATGCATGCATTTAAGATTGCACACATTAAACAATTATAAAAAGCTACAGGGCATTCTTGCTAAAGTGACCTTGCTAAGTATCGAACTGTTTCTTTTATGCAATGTCCAAGATTGTGACTGAACCACAATGTAGGCTCGAGAGGCGATTTCAAAGTGGTTCCTTTTAAGCGTATGTTCCTTACACCAATTTTCACAGTGAGGGCTCACATTCCAGCACCACTGAACTCTTGTCTTATTTATTCTCTCCCAGTTTATTTCCCTCCAGCACCACTCTCCTCTTGTCTTATTTATTCTCTCCCAGTTTATTTCCCTCCAGCACCACTGTCCTCTTGTCTTATTTATTCTCTCCCAGTTTCTTTCCCTCCAGCACCACTGTCCTCTTGTCTTATTTATTCCCTCCCAGTTTCTTTCCCTCCAGCACCACTGTCCTCTTGTCTTATTTATTCTCTCCCAGTTTCTTTCCCTCCAGCACCACTGTCCTCTTGTCTTATTTATTCTCTCCCAGTTTCTTTCCCTCCAGCACCACTGTCCTCTTGTCTTATTTATTCTCTCCCAGTTTCTTTCCCTCCAGCACCACTGTCCTCTTGTCTTATTTATTCTCTCCCAGTTTCTTTCCCTCCAGCACCACTGTCCTCTTGTCTTATTTATTCTCTCCCAGTTTCTTTCCCTCCAGCACCACTGTCCTCTTGTCTTATTTATTCTCTCCCAGTTTCTTTCCCTCCAGCACCACTGTCCTCTTGTCTTATTTATTCCCTCCCAGTTTCTTTCCCTCCAGCACCACTGTCCTCTTGTCTTATTTATTCTCTCCCAGTTTCTTTCCCTCCAGCACCACTGTCCTCTTGTCTTATTTATTCTCTCCCAGTTTCCTTTCGCCCAGCACCACTGTCCTCTTGTCTTATTTATTCTCTCCCAGTTTCTTTCCCTCCAGCACCACTCTCCTCTTGTCTTATTTATTCTCTCCCAGTTTCTTTCCCTCCAGCACCACTGTCCTCTTGTCTTATTTATTCTCTCCCAGTTTCTTTCCCTCCAGCACCACTGTCCTCTTGTCTTATTTATTCTCTCCCAGTTTCTTTCCCTCCAGCACCACTGTCCTCTTGTCTTATTTATTCTCTCCCAGTTTCTTTTCCCCCAGCACCACTGTCCTCTTGTCTTATTTATTCTCTCCCAGTTTCCTTTCCCCCAGCACCACTCTCCTCTTGTCTTATTTATTCTCTCCCAGGTTCTTTCACTCCAGCACCACTCTCCTCTTGTCTTATTTATTCTCTCCCAGTTTCTTTCCCTCCAGCACCACTCTCCTCTTGTCTTATTTATTCTCTCCCAGGTTCTTTTCCCCCAGCACCACTGTCCTCTTGTCTTATTTATTCTCTCCCAGTTTCCTTTCCCCCAGCACCACTCTCCTCTTGTCTTATTTATTCTCTCCCAGGTTCTTTCCCTCCAGCACCACTCTCCTCTTGTCTTATTTATTCTCTCCCAGTTTCTTTCCCTCCAGCACCACTCTCCTCTTGTCTTATTTATTCTCCCCCAGTTTCTTTCCCTCCAACACCACTGTCCTCTTGTCTTATTTATTCCCTCCCAGTTTCTTTTCCCCCAGCACCACTCTCCTCTTGTCTTATTTATTCTCTCCCAGTTTCGTTCCCTCCAGCACCACTGTCCTCTTGTCTTATTTATTCTCTCCCAGTTTCTTTTCCCCAGCACCACTCTCCTCTTGTCTTATTTATTCTCTCCCAGTTTCTTTTCCCCCAGCACCACTCTCCTCTTGTCTTATTTATTATCTCCCAGTTTCTTTCCCCCCAGCACCACTCTCCTCTTGTCTTATTTATTATCTCCCAGTTTCTATTCCCCCAGCACCATTCTCCTCTTGTCTTATTTATTCTCTCCCAGTTTCTTTCCCCCCAGCACCACTCTCCTCTTGTCTTATTTATTCTCTCCCAGTTTCTTTTCCCCCAGCACCACTCTCCTCTTGTCTTATTTATTCTCTCCCAGTTTCTTTTCCCCCAGCACCATTCTCCTCTTGTCTTATTTATTATCTCCCAGTTTCTTTCCCCCAGCACCACTCTCCTCTTGTCTTATTTATTATCTCCCAGTTTCTTTCCCCCAGCACCACTCTCCTCTTGTCTTATTTATTCTCTCCCAGTTTCTTTCCTCCAGCACCACTGTCCTCTTGTCTTATTTATTCTCTCCCAGTTTATTTCCTTCCAGCACCACTCTATTTTTGTCTTATTTATTCTCTCCCAGTTTATTTCCCTCCAGCACCACTCTCCTTTTTGTCTTATTTATTCTCTCCCAGTTTATTTCCCTCCAGCACCACTGTCCTCTTGTCTTATTTATTCTCTCCCAGTTTTTTCCCCCCAGCACCACTGTCCTCTTGTCTTATTTATTCTCTCCCAGTTTCCTTTCCCCCAGCGCCACTGTCCTCTTGTCTTATTTATTCTCTCCCAGTTTCCTTTCCCCCAGCACCACTGTCCTCTTGTCTTATTTATTCTCTCCCAGTTCCTTTCCCTCCAGCACCACTGTCCTCTTGTCTTATTTATTCTCTCCCAGTTTCCTTTCCCCCAGCACCACTGTCGTCTTGTCTTATTTATTCTCTCCCAGTTTCTTTCCCTCCAGCACTACTGTCCTCTTGTCTTATTTATTCTCTCCCAGTTTCTTTTCCCCAGCACCACTGTCCTCTTGTCTTATTTATTCTCCCCCAGTTTCCTTTCCCCCAGCACCACTGTCCTCTTGTCTTATTTATTCTCTCCCAGTTTCCTTTCCCCCAGCACCACTGTCCTCTTGTCTTATTTATTCTCTCCCAGTTTTTTTCCCTCCAGCACCACTGTCCTCTTGTCTTATTTATTCTCTCCCAGTTTCCGTTCCGTCCAGCACCACTGTCCTCTTGTCTTATTTATTCTCTCCCAGTTTCTTTCCCTCTAGCACCACTCTCCTCTTGTCTTATTTATTCTCCCCCAGTTTCTTTCCTTCCAGCACCACTGCCCTCTTTTCTTATTTATTCTCCCCCAGTTTCCTTTCCCCCAGCACCACTGTCCTCTTGTCTTATTTATTCTCCCCCAGTTTCTTTTCCCCCAGCACCACTGTCCTCTTGTCCTATTTATATACCCAACTTGCCAGCCTGACACTCAATGGATACCTCTCATTCATTACTGCATTTATCACTTATTCCTATCTGCAGGTGTATAATAGTAACACAACAACCATCTTGTGTGTAATTTCACTTCCCATCAGCTCCTTGTAACCCATTTCAAGAGATATTCCCCAAGGTTCCACCCCGCCTTGTGAAGACAAGACAGTCTGCCTATATATGGGACATGAAAAACAGTATGTCTGCGATAATGATGGCGGGAGAGATAAACTACTTACTGTTAACAAACTGGTGATCGGGAAGTATTATCGCGGAGGCTGTTTACCAGTGCATCCTTGCACTCTTTATCAGTGTTGACAGTGTCTTTCACTGGCACAGTTACACACTGACGCAAGACAAGAGATACCTTACATGGTATAAAGTCCAACGGCAGAGCACACTGGCTTTTTTCAGCCTATCCCTTGCAAGATGTCAGACTCGTTAATCTCCAAGCATGGAAGAGGAAAAGTACACTGTTACTAAACATCTGCCACCAGCTTCACAATGAACCAATGTCATGCAATTACCCGATATGTCAGTGCATTAAAACTGTCCTTGCACAATGACGCCTGCACTCACAACTACAATAAAACCAGTTCGGAATAATATTGTCATTAATCAGACGGTTTGCATTCATACCACGCGCAAAGGCCAGGTCATCACGCCTTTGTTTCTCCGAACTAATTTCACTTGCGAATTACCCTGTTATTATCCTGACTCAGACGAGATAAATTCATGCACAGTTGCATAAGGACATGCAAACACTGATTTGATCTGTTTTCCGCCGTTTAATGGGCACTTTGTCCTGTCAGTGAAAGATTAATATTCCATGATTAATTGCCCAGGTGGACACCGTGTATAAATCAAGGTGTCAGTGACAATATCCATAACAAACTAATATCATGTGTCAAAAGAAACAATTACCCAGCTCCAATTATACATGTCCAAGACCGATGTTAAAAGTGTTAAGGAAGTTTATCTGTGCCTTGTTTTTATATATTATATTATTTTCTTAAGACTAGAATACAAAATGTTAAAGGTACAGTACTCATTAATTTGCATTTGGTGACATGGAAACAAAGTCTGCAATTTTTATGTGTGAAATGTAAAAAAAATATTTAGATCACGTACAACTCTGTTAGCAATACAACAGATGCTGCAAGGTTCTTTGTTGTTCAGTGTTGTTCAAGTCAAACAATTGAAAGTGCATGTTAAGTGTTAATATATATCACGTAGGCAGATTTCATGTAACGAACATCCCATGTGAAATAAAAGCAGGAAGAGATTGACGGATGGAGGGAGAAGATGACCGACTGATAGGGAAAACGGGAAAGGGAGAAAACCCAAGGAATCACAGCAGTCCACAAACCACAAGCCGCTCCACTTCACAGAGAACATCACAAGATTAAGGGGAAAGGTACATGTATGCATTTACACCATAGGAAAACCTGATTGCAACATCTTGCCAACATTCCCACTGTACGTAAGGTAACACCATGAGGCAATGCTGGTTTTCTGTACATAATTCAAGTAAACATCTTCCTTCTTAGAAATTGCCAAAATGATATCCAAAGAAATAATAAGAAGATTATGTTGCAATCCAAAACTGCCGAAATCTCCAGATGTCAGTTGTTATGAGAAATGAAGCTGGTTGGTTATTTAGAATTCATCAGTTTATGATCCTATTTGCTCATTCTGTTCTCGCCAGTGCTTACATTTACGAAGTTGACCGAACTGCACTGACTGGACATGGAAAACCAAACGAAACCAGAATAATCAAACAGAGCAAACAACTGAACTCCATACAACATAAGATCACGTTCTTTCCTGAGAAATTCTGAGTCAGACTGGTCGGCTAGTAGCCACTCAACGACATTTGGGTGTGGCTAGAATACAGTATCAAACATGCAAATATTACAAAGTGTCTCATACACAGGATACAAATTAATTGAAACAGTTCCATTGGTGTTGTTAACAGATTAGCTTCCAGCCCCCCCCCCCCAGCGTGGAACTTGAAATATAAACTAATGACCACACATACCATAAATAGCATAAATGCCTTCTAACAATCGATACGGTAGGTATGCCTGTCAGTGATCTACAATCTTAGCGAATGAATGGAAAGCTATTTTGGTTACTCACACATATGTATATATATACAAAGATGTTCCTTATAAATGGCTGGCACGTCCCCAAACTCAACCAAAGATTGACATTTCTAGAAATCTCTAAATGCCTCAGTGATGTTTCTTTGCAATTTGCATATGTACAAGGAATGTATAAAAACAATATACGTTTCACTGACTAATGACGCAAATATTGGTGGCTTATCAAATCATAATGTAATCTCCATCGTGAAACGCTTGAGTTTGACACATTTAATTGTCCCAAACAACATACCTTGGTATTTAGTGCCATCAGAAAACCAGTTTGTCTAGTGAAGTTTGATTATTACATTGACGGATCAGTCTGATTTCGTTTAAAATTATCACTACACTCTAACTGGTTACATTACATGTGTAGAAAGTAACTAACTAAGTAAGTAATATCCAACAACATAAAACAATTGTACTTCCTGTTATTAAAAAAAATATCATGAGTACCATAACAAAAAGTACCCTGCGGTGAACTGACACAGACTGAATGAATGACACCAGTCATCTAACCAGGCAGTGTCACCAATGTCAGCAACAGGAAGTAGGGCTGTGCTTCAAGGACAACTGTCAAAAAGTCCAAACTACCTCAGCAGGAGTTGTCCAGCAGCTTACAACCAGCTGGCAGTGTTCTTATGCAGGAGTCAATTCTGTTCAGGGCCAAAGCTCTTACTGCCAGAAAACCTGCTGATCAAGTGTACAAGTTCAATTTTAAGTTAAAGTTGTAAACATTACATTTTTCAACATTTGCATTTACTAGAGTTGAAATATCATATATTTCATTACCTCAGGATATTTAATAGATTACTAGTAGATTATTCTAGTCATTTATTAATACATATGTTACTGACATTTTATATTATTTATCTATTTAAAAAAAACAGAGCCGGTCTCCTTAAAGTTTTGATGTGTGAATGCATAACTAATGCATTTTAGGATTATCCTTGTTAGTGGAGATAGTTTAGATATAAAAGAATTAACTTATGCAATTATTATAAACTTTATTTTATATTTTGACTGGTTTTGAGCACATTTATTGCAGACATGTGATTATATTTATGTGCATAAGGCGCCGCGTACGGGACCCCTGCAGAGAAGTGCTTATAGTTTAAAAGTTTTGCTATATATTGATTGATTGTACTATATGCTTGTTTGATATGTACTAATTTTAATAACTATATATACACATTAATAAAACAAATATTTGACGGATCTCCTAGCCATACGTTGTACATTTGTTAAATGTGGCGCTGTCAATTTGTGTATCTCCATATATATATTTACATTGTCATTGTTATCATTGTATTGGGTTTTGGATATACCAGGTCGGCGTTAAATATATACTACTGCAAATAAGTATAATTAATAACTAACTTCCGATTACACACCGGTCTCCCATACGCGGCATCTAAGCATATAGGTTTTAAGGAGACCGATTTTTGTGTGTATATATGATATTTATTACAATATCATAACAATATTGTAGTATGTGGTGTGTATTTGTATTGCAGATAATATTCCAATTAGACATACCCGGTAATTGGAAAATCAGTTACATAAAAATATACGGCCGGTCTCCTGTAGGCGGTCGTATATGCACTGGTCTCCCTATGCAGCATTTAGCCTTATATATATATATATATATATATAATATATATATATATATATATATATATATATATATATATATATATATATATATATATATATATATATATATATATATATGACTATATTTGAAATTTGTCTAAGTTCCATTCCATTTAGCAAAATCTAAGCAATATTTATTTTTATTATTTTCTTTTAGCACTTTGCCTAATAAGCACTCCTGAACATATTTTCTCTGCACATCAGCGTATAAATAATTGTTGCTATTATGAAATGATGACTGACACTGGTGTGTCTGTTCCTGTGGGGAAGTTTTCTACGACAAACCTTACACAGTAACTCTATCTAGACAGATGTGCAAGTCTCAGCGCCCCATTCCTTGTACTGTTGGGGAAGTTTAGAATCCATGTTAAATGCAAAATCTTTTGGAATTTTAGAACTTATAAAGCACTCATATAGAAACAAAAATAACAGATATATATATATATATATATATATATATATATATTATATATATATATATATATTTATATATGTATATATATTATATATAAATATATATATATATATATATATATAGTTTATATATATACATTGTATATATATATATATATATATATATATATATATATATATATATATATAATATAAGTCCAGCCATAAACTGCCCCTACAACACAGGGAGTGGCACATCAGTCTAGCCCACATGGCTGTTTGCATCAGTTTGGATTCACACATTTCATCAAGAAGTTGCACCTCTGCTGTACTTAGCAATTCATTTTGGCATCACCCATCACCTCAACATTAGCAGTTATTTGTGGAATATGGACCCATGGTCCTTTTATTATAGGTTTGCGGTCTAAATTATACAAAGGGATCAACATTCTACAACAGAACCAGAACCCTGAGATCAGTCTATGGGGGGCAATATTCCGTCAGACACCAGTCACTAGTAATGTCTTCCTCGGTACAGACATCTGACATATTAGTACAACTCCAACATCTGCGTGTAACCACAGTCATGTCTGACATGTGAGTACAGCCACTTCCGTGGATCATTTTTGTCTGCAGCCTCCGTTTAGAATCTGTTCAGACGTCTCTCGGTGGAGCCAGCTGTGAGGTGAAACTGTGGCCGTCGTGGCACATGTGGTGAAGAGCAAGCATGACAGTTTGTTTGAGGTTGCCAAAGGGTCCATTCATTCATAAGCTGTTACTGGAATATGCCTATAGACAGGCTGCCATAACATCGCTCCATGTACACAATGCTCTAGTTAGATAACTGTATATATATATATATATATATATATATATATATATATATATATATATATATATATATTACTACATTGTAACTCTTTTTTATTGTTATTAATTAATTTATATTTATTAATTTATATATATATATATATATATGCTCTAGGAAGGATAACTATATATATATATATATATATATATATATATATATATATTATATTAAAATATAACAGTTATTTATAATAAAAATAAATATAAATTAATTATAACAATAAAAAGTTATAATATATAATATAAATATATATATAATATATATATATATATTACTAACTCTTTTTATTGTTATTAATTAATTTATATTTATTTTTATTATAAAACATACCATGTTATACATTTTTAGATCTTTTTTGTATGATTCTATGCATGTTTTATTGTAATGCGTGTACGCGCCTATGAACGGGTTGGTCCCGGAGATACGGCGCTTTAGAAATGCTTGTAATAATAATATAAAAAATAATAATAATGTTGCCAGTCACACATTACTTGGTGGACACGTGAATGTTAACTCACATACATACAAGCCTGTTGAGATGTTTTATGACCTGAAATAAACTACAAACACATGTGATGCCAATTTACAAGGCATAACTGACAATGTCTATGATTTTTTAAGACTTTTTATTGCTCCATTCTTTTACCCACTCACCACCACCCGTCCGGTGATATTTCTACCGGTCCACAATAGGTTTTACCTGTCCAAATGACGCGTGAACGAGTCTGCATAAAGCAATGATGCACACTGCTTAGCCCAGCACCTGATATGCCTGAATGGTTTTTCAGTTCCCCTGATAAGGATACCAGACTTCCAAAAGACACAGGAAATGCAGAGATTATAAAAACGACATTGGATTTTTTATTTTTTTTATCGGAAATGACTTTATAAAATATAAATGTTATTAATGTTTTGTAATCACTGCAGTTGAAACTCAAACGATGGTTCTCTTGGCATAATGTTCAGTTTTGGACCATCAACCTGCCATGAGTTGTGCTAACCACCAATAAACTAAGAGCGGAACATATCGCCTATTATGGTATCTATAGCAAGGACAGCCTAGCCATCAGTGAAGTCATTTATTCTGGTGGCCAAGATGATAAATCCATCATACCAGCATAACTGATTTGTCGACCTTTAACAAGATTGCCATCAAGAGAACTGACTCTAGATGGTTGGTGGACAAGGAAGCTCTTTGGTTTATTGAGAGTCCAACCAATTTATCTATATACATTATATATATATATATATATATATATATATATATATATATATATATACCACTCCATCTTAGGTATATTCAAATGTTTTATTTTAAAACATATTAACACTTCTAACACACCCACAATGAGCAGATAATCTGTTCCATTTGTTTATTGTCCTTTCTGAAAATGAGAACTGTCTAATATAATAATTATAATCTACTCTGATCATTTGCTAATGTAATTCTATGTTCTACAGTCCTTCTATTTCCTTTAACCATAAAAAGTATGTCTATCAATATTTTCATTACCAATAAATATTTTAAATACTTCTATCTGATTGCCTCTTGGTTTCCTGGTCTCTAGTGTTGTGAAACCCTATACTTTTAGATGCATTTCATAACTAATATCCCTCAGTCTTGGTGTAATTTTGGTTGCTTTCCTTTGTACTCTTTCTAGTATAGCTGTGTCTTTCTTGTCCTTTCAGCTGTATCACCAGTTGCCTGTGCAGTGGCACTTACTGTTGCTGGTGTTGGTGCACAAACTCTGCTGCTGCACTGTTGTTGTGTCCAAGTCATTGCAAAGATCTTGGTGATCAGAATACACACAGTTCCCAACTGAGCTAGAACAAATACTGTGGAGAGGTTCATCAGAGTGATTGGTTCAAATTGTTACTGTTCATTTTGACTATTTCACTGTAAATTTACCTGTCACTCAGTTGCAAGAAAAATGCCAAGGACATAGGTTGTGTGGTACTCTGGAAAATAACAAGTAAGTTTGGATTCCCACACAGATTCATCATGGTGGTACAATTCCATGAAGGCATACAGAGATCTCTCTGCTCCATTCCCTGTCACCAATAGAGGGGCGTGTACTGGCCCCGACCCTGTTCCACACGATGTTGTCATCAATGTTTACTGATGCATTCCAGGAGAATGACCCAGACCCAGACATCAGATATCAAACAGACGGCAAGCGCTTCAATCTGGCACCTGCAGGCCAAGATCAAGACCAATGATGATAGATTTTGGGAGTTCCTCTTTGCCAATGACTGCACACTGAAAGCTGGAAGTGCAGCAGACATGCAGCACAATGTGGATCTGCTCCCCACCTCCTGTGACAACTATGGACATCACTACAAAAGAAGACCAAGGTGTTGTACCAACCAATAACAGGGAAGCTCTACCAACTATGTCAGTGAACAACCAAAAGCTCATTGTAGTAGCCAAGTGGCAACTCCATTGGTCACATGTCATCACCAGAATGTCAAATGAGTGACTCAAAAAGTATTTCTTATATGGTGAACTACAGACTGGTGCACACTCTCACGGTGGACAAAAGAAATGCTCGAAGGACAACCTGTAAATTTCCACAAAGGATTGAATATTGCTCCTCGCTCAGGATAGACCAGATTGGCACTTTGCTTCCTCAATGCACTACACAGAGTCAGCCAAAACCAAGTGGATAAAGCACAAGACCCAGTCTACAGCGTCTCCACTGCCCCAGCCCTACCAGCAATATGGTCTTGCCCCTCTGCTCCAAAACGTTTCGGGCATGGATAGGTCTCATCAGCCTCCTCCGAACCCACACAGACGCAGCCAGGAACATGGATGATGATGAAGACAGTCATCTTCATCTGACACACATTTCTCTCATAGTAACATTCTGTTTGGTTTCAGCAAACATCTCCAGGTGACCACCGGTGATGGCGACATATCGGCCCTTCTGTCCAGCGCTCTCTCTGGTGTGGTATGACTGGCAATGGTCTCAGTACCTCTCCTCAGTCTCCTGGACACTGCCGTGACATGTGACGGTCAGTCTTATGCACCATCGGAAAATGTTTGCTGAATGCAAATTAAATAGTTCAAGAAAAAAATGTAATATTAAATGCAATGATGAAATAGGGCAGCACAGGTCATCAAGCTTAGCTGGGCAGTGAACAAACTACAGATATGACCGTGTGAGTGTCTATTGACAGATGGGTCCTACATACAACACCTACATCAGTCATGCCTCCTAATGATAGGACGATTTATAAAATTAATTATTGTTAGCATTGGCTCGCGACAAATCGTGAGCACTCTCCAAACTGAACGATATGGAATACCTATCGTGAGCATTTGTTTCATATACAGCTAACCTAAATTGTGATTTACTCATGTCGTTATGTGTCTACCACTGGCAAATGTTGCGGCACTTATGGGCTAGCTGTCGGCGTAGTGTCACATCGGTAAACGGTACAATCCTTCCGAGTTCGAATAACATAAATCACAAAATAACAAGTTCGTCACGGAAACGCGAATGCACAGCGTCCGATGACGTCATGCGTAATACAAAGGACATTGCAACACGTGCGATTTCAGTTTACTGTATAAGATGGAGTAGGCCTCGTTACTGCAATCAGTAAAGATCCTCCCGTTGGTAATCAGGCTCACTCAACGTCACTGCAAGTCGCAACAGCCAGAGATACGAGTATGAACTTCATCCTAGCATCGACGACGCTATTTGCCGGATGTCTGGCGCTGACTTCCGCGCAGACTCCGGCCGCCGCGGCTCCGGAGACGATCCGGCTTCGCGACTGGTTCTCCTTCGGCGTCGGCTCGAACTATCACGCCTGGAGACACGGCTTTCCCACCGGCACGACTCTTGCGATGATCGTGTCGGGCCACAGCGATGTCGACGGCTTCTTCCACGCGCAACTGTACGACGAGGCGCGCGGCAACGTCGACGACTTCTGGACGTATCTGTCGTACGCGCACGCCGAAGTGCGAGCTGAATGACGACGAGGAGGAGATCTCGCTCGCCTACATCTACTACGCGTGCCGCGCGGCGAACGGCTCGTACGCTTTCTGCCCGAAGCCGTGCGGCGCCGGGCCGTGTCCGCTGAACAGCGATTGCAAACAGACGCTAGGCGGTCTGTTCGTCGACAACTACCGGTGCGAGTGTCACGTAGGGTATGCGTGGGACAGCGTTCAGAGCGACTGCGTCACATCCGGCGGCGGCGGCAACACGACATCGGGTGGGAACACGACAACCGCGTCACGACCGCCACCAATGGCCACGAATGGAACGACCGGAAGTTCCCAGTTCACCACCGGAAGTGGCGTCGTCGGCGGCAACCAACCGTTCTCCTACACGTCATTGTCTCCAGCAGTGACAACCACGTCCCCAGGGATCCTCCAGACGACCATATCACCCCCGCTGACATGGGACAACTTCACGAAACTCTACAGCCACTGGCGCCACGGTTTCCCGGCCGGCACGACGCTGTCCTCCGTCCTCCCGGGCGTCATCGACCCAGACGATGTCCTCGACACTCTGTACCACCGCCGCGCGAAAGGCGACCCGGGCGAGTTCTGGAAACACCTTCTGGCGGCGAGTACCGTCGGCGACTTGACGAGCGACCAGCAGCTGCTCTCCCTCGCCTACATCTACTACTTATGCCGGGAGACGCTCAGCCAGAACTCCGAGTGTCCGGATCCGTGCGGAGATTCCCCATGCGCCGCGCGGACGTGCATGGTCACCGGCGCCGGGCTGTTCCGCAACGACTACCAGTGTAATTGCGCCGAACACTACCACTGGGACCCGCAGCTGGCGCGGTGCGTCTTCTGCGCTCCCGGCACGGCATGGAGTGAAGTCCACCAGCAGTGCGTCCACGTCGCCGCGTCCAGCGTCGTGCCGCCGATCAACGGTGACGTTCCGCCTGCCCCGTCCCCGTCCTGGTCCTACTGGTCGACGTGGTCCGCCTGCAGCAGCGAGTGCAGCGCCGGTACGAGATCACGCCGACGTACCTGTCGAGACGGCCCGTGCACGGGAAACCGGCACGAGCAGGAGAAATGCCAGGGCTACGGCTTCTGGCAGTGCGACGGGATGCTGGTGGTCGGCGGGGCTGCCGCCATGGGACTGCTGCTGCTAGTCGCTGGCATTCTTATATTCGTGGCGGCGAAACGCGGCCAGGAACGAGAGGACGACCGCAGAAAGCTGGCAGGTGGAGATGGCAAACGGACACGCCAGCGGAGGGTAGCACCCAGAAGAAGCGTCGCTGTCCAACCCAAAGCGCGTCGCCCGACAAGACCTCGCGGCTCTCGACCCGATCGCCCAGACCAGAGACCGAGAGCTGGCTCAAGACGTCCACTCGAGACGTGGGATCCGAGAGAGTATCCTTCCGATACAGATCGGCGGTGGGATCCGAGAGATTATCCTTCCGATACAGATCAGCGGTGGGATGCCACAGATTATCCCTCTGACAAGAATCGCCAGTGGGAAACCAGGGGTTATCCTTCCAGCACCGATAGCCAGTGGAGACCCAGGGATTACCTCCGCGACGACGATCAACAATGGGAATCTGGTGGGGATTATCCCCCTGACAACGATCGACAGTGGGGACAGTTGGATTATCCGGACCAAACCGACCGCTATAGGAGTTACAACGAATACCCTCAGAGTGAACAACCAGCGTCGTATGATCCTTACAGGAGACAAACACACTACTACTACAATTTTATTTAAGGGTTCCTTTTCCCCTAGGTTTCTTTTTGTCAGATCGTTTCCGGTTCACCTCGTCATCCAACACAATCAAAACTGAGTCTAAAGAGGTTAAACAAAACATGTGAATGGAAAGGACAATGATATGTCTTCCTGCTAGGGCTATGGTCAATAAAACTCGACACACCAAATGCTACATGGACGCGAAGAACAACTATAAACCTGTACAGCGTGAGAGGGCCAGATTTATAACAGTACAACACTAAAAGAATATTTTACGTTGTAAGATAGGTATAACGAGATATTTAAAGTGCTTGCTAAGATTACAATGTCTACATGTGTATTGATAACAGCTGTGTCATTAGTTTGGATTAGGAACAGTGTACCGTGATAAAAGTCCATGATAGTTCAGCCGGAAAAGGTACGATTATTTGTGAGAATGGTCCTTGTTGATTGCATCCCATTTTATCAGTCACACATGTTACTGATTTCCTCTTGAAGTCTGGGGAAGATCTGGTAGCAATACTGAATATTCATATGTTCTGATAAATGGAGTAGTTATTTACTTATTACTTCGTTGCCCTTGTGGATTCCAAATCAGACAGTCTTGTGGTGTTTCTTGTCGGCTGTCACAGTTAGTGTCCAACCCAACGCCACCTCTTCAGAGTCCATGTGGCAAATTCTCGGCTGGTCCATTCTTATCAATGTAGTGTGGCCATGCAATGACTGGAGCGTCACACTCTTCATCGAGAGATTCTGGGTTTGATTCTCCTGTGTTTAACCTTGGGAGATTTCCTTACTCGACATTGTTTCAGTTCAATCAATGGTATAAATGACTACCTGGATATATGTTGTCGAATATATGTCTACGAACAGTCTTAATTGCACCATGGTTGAATGTTTCATGTAGATGTTGAGAAGGTGTTCAAATGAACACGTCTGCCATGGAGTAAAGCTTAACTCACTCTGGGCATGCTAAGGCTGAGATGATGTGCTATACTACAACTACCTTTTACATTTTTATGTTTTTTCATTTGCTGATCCTGGTTTTACCACCATCTCTATGCCAGCAGCAATCTCTTCCCCCTCCCAATCCCACATGCTCTTCCTTCAAACATACCTCATATATCAGTTCTCTTCTCCTTCTGACCTTCATTCTGAGGGCATCGATCTGTGTTCATCTATGCTATACTACTACATGCATGAGTCCAGCCAGTATGACAGTGTTTACAAAAACACAGACTTGAGGGTTCTTTGATGCAGTCATCACTGTGGTATGGTTGGCAACTTCATGTTGGCCATCTGGCGTTCAAAGTTTGGGACCCCGGGTTTTTGGGTTGTTTTTGTTTCCCCTTTTCCAAACCTGGTTACTGACTGTCATCTTTGCTTTGTCTTTTCTATTTCCTCACTTTTCTCTCACTGCATTCTCTATCACCAGTCTCCAACTCCTATCTTTTGCTGTTGTTCTCCATTCTCCTCCCAGTCTTTCCAGATCTCTCTTAACCAACTCCTCCCATCACATTCTCGGTCTTAATTCATCCTTTTTACCTCCACTTTCTTTCTTTCTTCCACAACTGGCATTGTCAATGGCAGTCCATAACAAGGATACACTTTAGATGATAAAATATTACACTTGAGAAGAATACACACACACAACATAATACATCAAAACAACACACACACACACACACACACACACACACACACACACACACACACACAAAGTATTACACGGCCACAGTACTTGAAAAAGTGAAAAAAAATTGTACAGGGCTCGGTGGATATGTGACTGTAGCATAAGTGACTCTAAATAGCTTCTTTGTAGTTTCCGTACTACATCGTCCATTACCACAGCAGAAACCAAGGTCAGAGAAAGCGAATGGACACAGAACGAAGTGAGTGGACACTGAAACATAGGGGATGTACTGACACTGGTCAAGAGGTAGCTTATTAATATTACACGTATTGTATGATTTTAAAAGGGGCGATATGACTGCGATAACATGTTTCCTAACCAGGTCTGTCTAACTTGTCCCAGTGGATACTTGGTTGCAATTACTTAGAGTTTAGATACCAAATAAACATTTTGCTTTACTACATATCTGTAAATTGTTAAGGTGGCATACATGGTTTAGTATATTCCGACAACAGTTTAGCAGCCAGCATTTTGCATTTTGCTTTTGGTTCATGCGACATGCAGAAAGAATCGACTGCATATGTCGTGTGGATTCTATTTATATGTTAAGTTACAAGAAAACTATCAACATCAGAGTAAAAATACTTTTATTCCCATAAATAATTTTAAAAACCAACCACTTTACCTTCAAAACCTTTGGGGAGCAAAAGACCCAACTTTTGGAAAGAGACTTGCAGTGTAACAATAATTTAAATTACAATTATTTCGGGGGAACATTTTACCAAAAACACAAAATTATGTTCCGCAAAAAGGGGCTTTTTTTACTGTCATGTCCCTGGCTCGCTTTTACCATGGATGCATCAAGGGGTTTATACGCCTTAATGGAAGGGAATTTCGGGCCCGAACAATCCGTACAACCAGTAAAGATTTCCAAGGGGCAAACGTACGGTATTTTTGACACGGCGAGCCCTCAGAGGGCCCCAACGATGTATCAAAATGTAGTGGGTAAAACAACAAAAATAATTTTAGGGACAGCCCCACAGCCCCTCCTGGTTCGTCCTGTCTAGCCTCGCTGCCAACAAAATGAGGGAAAACCGGTTGAAATGGGGCGAGAAAATATTCAAAGAGCCCCCGAATATGTGAATGCAACAAAATAAATGCAAACTTCATTGTTTTATAACCCCATTTTCAAATTTTTTTAGAAATCCGCCTTTAGGTATTAAAAATTTTACAGGGCCCGGGAAGTATTGACTGAAAGATAATATGAAAACCCTTTTTTAAATACAAAAATCTTTTGTAGTTTCCGGTTTAAAAAACATCGTAAAATTAAACCACAAATTTAAAAAAACCAAGGTTTTGGAAAGCGAATGGACCATTAGTTTTCGAAGTGAGCCAGACCCGATGAAACAAAAGGGGAATGTTTCTAACACTGGTCAAAACCAGGTAACTTTTTTTAATATTAAACCCTATTGACATGAATTTTTAATATTACTTGTGGGAGGCGGGCTATGGGCGGCTTGGCTGATTAACACTGCGTTGTCCTAACCAGGTCTGTCTAACTTGTCCCAGTGGATACTTGGTTGCAATTACTTAGAGTTTAGATACCAAATAAACATTTTGCTTTACTACATATCTGTAAATTGTTAAGGTGGCATACATGGTTTAGTATATTCCGACAACAGTTTAGCAGCCAGCATTTTGCATTTTGCTTTTGGTTCATGCGAGCATGCAGAAAGAATCGACTGCATATGTCGTGTGGATTCTATTTGCATCATGTTAAGTTACAAGAAAACTGCCATCAACAGTCTCAGAGTACACACATACGTTTCATTCCCATTAAATAATTTAATGAAACCAGCACTATTACGCACCGATTCACTTCACCTGCAACAACCACATGACGTGAATTTGCCGTAATGTCTTCTGGCATCCAATGATGTCTGGTGCAGTGTGAATTGCAATAATTAAATTACAATGTCATTTCGTAAGCATTTTCACCATATCAAACACAAAATTAATGTTTCCAAGAACAAACAGGTCTTTTTGACTGTCATGTCTCTGGTCTCGCTGTGGGTTGCATGGATGGATGCAAGGGTTAACACGCCTCTAATGGAAGGTGCACCCTCATTTCTGTAGTGTCACCGAGAAGCAAGCTCCTGAAATACAATCCACTGATAACGCAACACCACCGAGTGAGCAATCGATGCGGAAATTGACACGGCGCGCCATACTCAGAGGCAATTTCACAACGATGCATATCTAATGTGGAGTGTGGTAAATCAAACAAACATAATTTAAGGGATAGAACCCCACAGCCACGTCTGTTGCATCGCGTCGTTTCGCGTCGCGTGCCAACAAAGACCTGAGGAGAAACCGAGTTTTAACTGACGAGAAAATTATGTAAAACAGACCCGTATGATGTGAATGCAATCAAGGGAATCAACACAATGTACAGGTTCATTGATTATGATAATTCCATTTCATTTCTTTTTGTTGTGGCCTTTTATTTTGTGTTTCAAGTTCAACATGACGATGCTCGTAAGTCATTGACATGAAAATGATACTATGACAACAATTTCCTATCTTTTTTCTATGAATGACAAAACAGGTTTAAATGATGTCAGTGTGAATCAGGGCAAGAGCTATTTCAAAACAAGGCATCTGATAAAATAACTAACCTACAAGTTTAATAATAGACCACTTGGGAGAGATTTCGGTACATTTCTGCTAGCTGACTGCGCCTTGATTATTTTGTCTTATCGAACGCTGTCTAGCCAGACTCAGATGCAAACAGATTGGTGTAGTAACTTTACTAATCACTGGTGAACATAAATTACCAGGTAACTTTTGAGTTCACATGTGGCCATAAACCATGACGACATGAATAAAGTATTCACTTGTGGCGAGAGGGACTGTGGACCCTGGAGACTCATAAACAAATGATGGCTGTCTTTGTTTCCTGACGTAGGAAACTACATCAAAACTCATGTCGTTGCAGCTGTGTTGAAGTATGTTTTATTACGTGAGTCGTTCAATAATTCTAATCTTCATGAAGCTGCATATTTAGAGAGCGAAACTAAGATGGAGGGAGTAGAAACGTGGCAGATTCTGCAATGAATATCTTTGTGGAAATGCAGATGTTATATATATATATATATATATATATATATATATATATATATATATATGTATATATAATATATATATATATATATAACATGTATATATATATATGATAAAATAGTATATATATATATATATATATTATTAATATATATATATATATATTATATATATATATATATATATATAATTAATATATATATAATTTATATGTAATAATAATATACTATAATACCACTCCCTTTAAAATTTACTTATTCTTCATTAATTTACAGAAACCACTGAATGTTTGTGCACCGTTTCAAATTCCATTATTACCCAGGTAAGTCAAATGCAAAACTGATACCCTTCCATAAGCACTGCTAGACTGATCAATCATCGTCATCGATGTTGTTACCACCAGACTCGATGTTGGATGACAGACTCAGCTTGTCTTGACACTTCATTACTGTCTCAATGACGCCATTATCAGATAAGTACCTAGCCATGTTTCTGAATATTGCAACAGCAGAAATAAGCACGTAGAGGTGATAGGTGGCATTTTTTGTGTCATCCATGTACATGATCACGCATGTTAAAACTTAGTAAACGGATGCAAAACAAATGAACGTGTGTGTGTGTTTGTGTGTGTGTATGCAAGCATGCGTGTGCGCGTGACGCGTGTGTACATTTGTGTATGTCTACCTGCCTGTCAATTTGTGTATTGTATCCATGCATATGTGTGTGTGATTGTGAATGCGTGCGTGCGTGTGTGTGTGTGTGTGAGAGTGTGTGTATATATGCAAGCATGCGTGTGCACGTGTGTACATTTGTGTATGTCTACCTGCCTGTCAATTTGTGTATTGTATCCATGCATTGTGTGTGTGTGTGTGTGTGTGTGTGTGTGTGTTTGTGTGTGTGTGTGTGTGTGTGTGTGTGTGTGTGTGTGTGTGTGTGTGTGTGTGTGTGTGTGTGTGTGTGTGTGTGTGTGATTGTGAATGTGCATGCGTGTGTACGTGCGTGCGTGCGTGCTTGCGTGCGTGCGAGTGTGTGTGTGTGTGCATGAATGGATGGTAATTATTAGCACAACGAATCAGCCATAGAAACTGTGGATATTTAGGTTGAATAACTTTCTCTGTAACATATCCAAAACATTAATTACCTCCACAGAGGTTTTCACCTGAGTGTAAAGCAAGCTTTGTCAATACAGTACATAAATAAAACAGACACTTTGGCTTCACTCACCTTAATCTGTAAAACGAGCAGATTCCAGAAATGTTATTTGTATGTACACATATCCATAAGAAACAGGCCACTGTTGGCATGGGAGCAGAGTAATTGGAGGGAGATGGGGCAGGATTGACAGGGGAGTGAAGATCAAGGCTCACAGACCTCGGCAGGTGATGGCAGCAAAGCTATCATAATATGTCAATGACACTAGGTGAGGTATTTAAGGGATCACCTCAGAATGTTGTTGTCTGATATCACACAAAAATACTTTTGTCTGGTTTCAGCCCCCCCACCCCATCAAACAAAAGTTTGTGAACAGAAATTTGATGGTAACAATATAGTAAGAGTATTGGTTGCAACCAAAAGATATCCATGTCTAGCACCAGACAAAATTGCCCCACTCCAAACGAAAGTAATTTTGTGTGATATTGGACACTGACTTTCTGAGACGATCCCTAGACAAAAATGAGGACCAGTATGGATACCAGATTCATCGCAGAATTCAAGGGAAAACAAGAGTGCCACAGAAGTTAGAGCAACAATCCTGGTCATGAGTGTATATAAACTGTCAAAATGCTCAGACTAACCAATACCGACTAACAGAGCTACTAAGAGTGGCAAAACAATACTGACTGCCTGAGACAATGACTAATAACAACTTATGACTCAAACGCTGGAGGAATCTCTTGACAGTCCCAACACCAGATTGTATGTAAAGTCCTGGCGTGACCATATCTCCAGCCAGGAGCTGTTTGGCAGTCTACAGCAGACTTCTATCATTGTGATGCTATGATGACAGCGATTACATCTAGCAGGTCATGTGATGCGACATCATAAGTAACTTGTCTAAAGCTAAGCAGATTCAGCTCACAGTCATAGTCTATATTTCCGGGAACTGTTTCTACTTGAAAACAGAAAGCCTACTAAGAATCACGCGTACATATCTTTGTCAATATTGACCATGCACGGTAATGTGGTTGGTTGTTCAAATTAGGTAATAGCATACCACTAGGCGGAAGAAACATACAGACATCTGTTAGCTGTAAATGTATTTACTAGCAGCCATCAGGTCCTTGTAAAGTTTCCATATAAAATTTAAATAACTAATGATGTACTTGAATTCGGAGAAGTAATACTCACATACAGCATTTATTCTTTAAAAGAATTGATACCAGTGATGAGTAGATTACTAGCAACAAGTATTTGTTTGTGTTGACATTTTGACTTAACCACATAGGCCAATCTGACCCTTCCCTATGCTCCTGGGTGACATATGACACCCCCCGCCCTTTGCCCCTATCTAGAGCACATCACTCTGCTGTTAGCAGTGGGAGTCTTGGCTGATTTGATCGCTCCATCTTTTTTGTGGTCTTCGTCTCTGCCTTGGTCCTTGGAAATCGTTTTGTAGGCTATTTTGAATAAATTTGCGCAGTTGGCATATATGACAGACGTGTCCAAACCAACGGAGTCTTCCACGTCTTTAGTAATGACATCTGATATAGATTCAGAGGTGAAAGTCTCTTTTCTGACCTGGCTGTTTCATTGTTTTTATGGCTACTTCTGTCTAAACAGATGACACGTCACTGGTCTTAAATTTAGCAATCAATCTGAGGTCAGTTGATAATTTATCTGAAACAGCATGCAGCAATACAGCTGCATAAATGAGACATAACTTAGAAAAGGGTTGTTTTCACAGGGTGGGGCAGGGTGGGGAGAGGGTTGATGCAGGGTGTAGTTCCAATTAGAGCAAATTAATTCAGCACTTGGCTGAAACATTCACTGGTGCCCAGGCAACTTAATACCCTCCTGGCTTAATTAATTTCAAGGGCTGCTTGACCCGCCTGTCAGTACTGGGATAAGTGATAACAACAGCACTAAACGCGCCTGGGTATTCCAAGAAACATTTCACACAGTCTGTGAATGATAGTCTGGCTGATAGGTTCATGAGAGATGGAGATGGTTTCAGTCTCATGCCTTGTGCTAAGTTACAGCAAAAAAAAATCACCATTGTGGCATGTAGTTTGGCGTATGCGGGATGGGTGAGGGCTTGACGTCCATGGTTGGTTCCCAGAATGGCAGCATTTGACAGTTGTATGACAAGGAAGGTTATATAGGTTCTTCAAGGTTAAAAGAGACGTTTTTTTAGACCCATCTATAAACCTGTGGTGTGGTCGTTGTGTACAGTCCCAGTGTAATCTCCTTGAACTTTGTATCATGAACACTAATCATTCATGTGCTTATTGTTTAATTGAATTTTTTCACATATATTGGGGCCTACATTCCTGTATATGGTGCAGGTTGTGCAGCTACAACTAAACTAAACATGTTATACCTGGATACTGCGAATACCTAAACAATCTGTGCAATAAATTTATAAATAAGTTGAAATGAAATGCATTAATTAAGTTATAAAATCTTACATACAATGATGCTGCACTCCATATTAATTTATTTTAATACTTTAATTTATGATCTTGTTTCGTAATTATAAATAAGTCACAACTGACTATATATCTTTACTTGTTCTTACATTTATAAGAACTTTGCATGATATCTACACGTATTCAAGTATGTACATCAACCTTTTTGCCTCATATGGTGAACTTGTTTTCGGCACTGTTCAACATTGTTTCTCCAAAACCCACTCCTGGACCTGGGCTGGGGCCCACCAAAACACCATTCACTACTGATTCAGGCTCTCCAAAACATTTCTAGCCTTCCCAGGCCAAGGCACAACAGCAATACCTCAAAAAAGGCTACACACTCACTCCCTCAATATCGGGTACTAAGCCCACCTTTCAACAAATATTAATTTTAAGACCTCAGCTCCCAACTCTCGGAGCGCCGACACTTTCCGTGACAGTCACCAGTCATTACTGATAGTGACACCACTGGCACTGTCACCAGACACCTGTCACACTACACTGATCGGAGACTGACTGGGTGACCGAAAACAGTCAGTGCGTGTACTGTTTGTCTCTAATCCAGCCCTTCCAACATAAAGTAAACTCTCGCAAAATGTAACATAACTATATTGCGATTCCGACATATGTTCTAAAGTGCATAAAAACACTTAATTAAAGTGCACCAACCTTTGCGATGATTTACTTCAACTACACCGCATCTCCGAGTATTCCGTATTCAGCTGACGTGCTACAGCGTCGCCGCCTGATGGATAGGTGGCGTAAGTCAACTACTAATATCGCCATCTGACGGTTACATGTAAAATCAAGGTCAAAGGACGCCGCGTCACGGTTGACTAACAATATTCTGTTTGAGTAGGTGTAGTCGGAGTGGGTTGGTGATGCGACAACAACAAAATACAGACTAGACGTTATTTTGTGGCTGACAGTGCACAACGTTGATCAAATACAACACACAGTAGTAGTGGGTTGAAACGTTGTAAATACTCTACCACGGTTGGTATGAAAATAGATATTTGTCGTGACAAAGAGTTTGAGTTTGAGTCTGACTTTGTCATTGGCCCAGTTATGTCATGGCAGCCATGCCGGCTTGTTCGCCTGGTGTGAATTCGGCGATAGTAGTTGACGTCCTGCCGTCCACTCGCTGTGTCCGAAGTGACAGTGCTGTAGACGATAATTTTAAGTCACTCTACAGTCGGCATATCGACATTTCGAAGATTGCGCCATTCAGCACAGCCTTTAGGAACGTTGACGCAGACGACGCAACGGTGTTAATAGTCCAAGGAGGCGCACTTGACGGAGTGACAATCGAATGGCTAACATTGTCGTCATTCAGTATACAGCTTGCGATTGAGATGGTCGCAGACAGCGCTTTCAATGGACTGGTCCAGGAGATATTCGAATGGCTAACATTGTCGTCATTTAGTACAACCGCAATTAAACCACACCCACGGGCGTTCTCCTGTCTCGACGATGTCCTAGTAGCGATAAATCTTCAGACGCAAACAAAGGTTGCGATTGGGATGATCGCAGACAGCGCTTTCAATGGACTGGTCCAGGTGGTAATCGAATGGCTAACACTCGTCACTCGGTAGGCCATTGACGATTAAACCAGGATCTTTTCACCTATATCTCATTCAGCAAAATTCCTAGATTTATCATTAAGCCGCCTATCATTAATACCGCATAGTTGGCTGAGGGTGTTGTCAGCACTGCGGTACCTGACCATCGGCGATATACTAATGGAATCGGAATCAGACGACAATTTCAACGAACCGGATCAGCTGATAGAACTTCGACAGCCAATTGACGAAAATTAATGAGCGCCATGTCGTTCAGCCAGATGACAATACTATAGGCGAGTTGTTACTCGGCAGCAACATGGCAGACGATACCAGAAGACATATTCACAGAACACTGGCTGGACAACAACCGTATGAAGACAGTAAGCGCTTTACCTGGTGTAACCATTTGACAGCGCTGAAGGTGTACCTTGGCTATAAGTTTATAACCAACTCGAGACGATCTCAGACGAAGCATACGATAGACGTTACCAGGTAACAACAAAATGTTGTAATTCAGAATTTGCCCTACGTGGGAACATTAAACCTCGATTTCAACGTCCACGACGGTACGGTACGGTACGGTACGGTACGGTACGGTACGGTACGGGACGGGACGGGACGGGACGGGACGGGACGGGACGGGACGGGACGGGACGGGACGGGACGGGACGGGACGAGGCGAGAACGGTCTACAACGTTCATTTGTGTGCAATTGTGTCGAGGAAACAGGTGTCTTAATTTTCTTTATCATACAACATGTCTCCACGTTCCATATTTTTTCCAAATTATTCAACGTGTTTAGAGCAACCCGCCGAGGAAAGAGTTCCACTTGGGGGAAGTATTCCCAGTTGTAGGGAACCAGTTGTGGTTGGTTATAAAGGGGGTGTAACAGGTTGAAATACACCACCACACATGACAACCAAAAACTTCAGTTTACCCATGTGTAATTGAATTCAGAACCGTTAATGTAAGGAAATGTGATAATAACTTTTGCAAGACATAATATACATAGTATTTCAGCGGTATAGTCTTTGTTGAGTTAATAATAAATGCGTCTTTTACCTGTCAGAATGCAGTGCGCCAGATGCCGGGGGATGTCGTTGGCGTGGAAACCTGCACTCACACGCAGTCACAAGGAAGAGGTAGACTCGGCACCGGTTGTGAACGGCGTCATCACTTGTCCGAGTCTCCGTTACGAGATACGAAGGAATCATTAGTCACAAAAGATTCGAAAAGAACTTGCTCACTGAGTTGTTTAAACAAACGACAATACTGAACACAACAATGGGAACTAAGAACACTGATGGCCTTCCAATATTGAAGAATGAATAAATACATGACAGTGAAACAATTCCAGCTGATTTATGTAGGTTCACCTTAGATAGGTTCGAAAGAATGTGAACTGCATCGCGCAATACATCGTATGATACGACTGATCAATATGTTGAATAGAATCGTTATGGTCAAGACCAGAAACAAAATAACTCGGAAGTTATTGAAGAACAACGTATACAAAAGGATGACAACTAAAGCAGTGTTCATCATAATAACGTAGAATTGCCTGATTGAAAGAGCAATAGTAATGCGGAAATATATGTGTACGTTGTTTTATTAACTTCAGAAACTAACCTACCAGAGTATGTCGACAAAGTTGGGCAGAATCGTAGCCATCGCCAGAATTGATGCGTAGTGCTAAAAATAGACATTTACATATTACATGAGGGATGATGTTTAGGCGCATATATTTCGATGGGATCGAAAACACTGGCAAATATAAAGGATTTCAGAATTGTTTACGTGCAGGAACGTTGGTGATAAATGCTGATATATATATATATATATATATATATATATATATATATATATATATATATACTTGTATACTGCGTCATTAACTTCACACTAAGTTTACGACATGGCTACAAACGTTGTTATTTGTTCAGCACTAACTGAATGTACGCCCACGTATGGCACAGGCCAGGTATTTATTTGATTCACTCTGCCAAAAGCACGCATACTTTTTTATTTGACAGTTGACAGACAATTTGACATAACAACAACATCGACAAAGGCTTGTGGGAAATTCGGAAGCTTTTGAAACCTGAGCAAAATACATATCTACGTTGACTTTACCAAATCTAGGGATGTCAATGAAAAATTCAGATTGGATAGACTTATATTAATTTTGTTACGTGCCAACACACGGCCACACATACACAATATATATATATATATATATATATATATATATATATATATATATATATATATATATATATTTACATAAATGTGTAAATATATATTATATATATATATAATATATTATACCTCTGATGTACACCGTGTGCTCGGTGCGCTTCTCATGCCCGAACCAGACGTTATACGTTCATCCCTTGTGTGGGAAATTGTACTACTCCACACGCCATAGGCACCAGATGTAATGGGAAAACGGCTTCTGTTGTCTCTTCCGAACTGCAGGCGGCGTACGAAATTAAACATGTTCCCGAATAGCGGCAGTGGTCCCAAAGCACCACAGCCTCTATCGACCGCCGGGCGTTCTACTGTTGTCCAACGCGCCCCACTCTTGCTTCTTTTCCCTTGCGCATTCCTGAGGATTGGATACTGCTCTAGATAAGAACTTACCTTTACTCTTATCATCTATCAGCCTGTTTAGATTAGATGTATTACTCTATCAGCCAGTTTAGATTAGATGTATTAACATGTAAATCAAGCTTTGTGTACATAAATACAAGCAAAATGTGTTTAATTTTCAATCATTCATATGATACGTAATGCCACAGTGTCACGCTCACACTCAGCATATATGAGATGTTCTCATGTCCACATACTATCATTTGGCAAAAGAACAAGCAATAAATATCCAGTATTACTGAAGATGTCGCCGTATATCTAAATCGAGGATATGGCGGGAAATTATGTGGTCACACAATATGCTCTGTATCAACAATATTATTTATTGACATATATATATATATATATATATATATATATATATATATATATAATTATTTAACTTTTCGCCAAAATAAATTTTGAAAAACAAATTTTTCAGTCTGCGTACGGTGAATGTGTCATTTCCCGCCATTTGCTGGGTTTAGAGAGTCGGGTTACATTATGATGGTATCTTCATGAATATTAAAATGTTATATGTCTAGTCAGTTTATGTGTCCAAGTGATAATAAATGGATATAGAAAGATGTTGATATGATAAAAAATTCTATATGTTACGAGTGCGAGTGTGGAATAAACGGAACATTACGCATAGAAATGTTACTGATATTTTTAACGTACAACGTGTAATAGTATTGAACGTGTCATATTAATAAACGAAAATTAAACATTTTATGTTGCCATGCTGTTGTGCTTTCGTTTACTTATCTGCCCGTGAATTTGTAACTAGATTTGATCAACTAAAATAATTTTACTTATGACGTATTCTGCGAATGTGTGTCAACCACTCGAGATGAATATCGTTTTTCTCATAAAACGGATGCCTTTAATTTTTTTATTTGGGAATAACCTATGTTGGCGCTGGGTGTGAAAAAAATCCTAAATTTGCAGAACAGCACCAGGATTATGAAGGGGCAGGCCTATACAATTTTTAGTAACGTTATCGTCCATTACGTAACACGTGAATTCGCGAGAATACCCACGCTAGGCACGTGATACGTATTGTCTTCGGCGCAACAGACGTAGATGTGTTTTATGCGCACGTCCGTTTCCCGTAGTAAGAGGACGAGGCGGCAACGGAACCATCGGTAATCATCAGAATACGAAATCGAGCTTATCAAATAAATGATATGTAATTAGTAGGTGAGTGAAAGCGCATATCATGACACGTGATCGAAGAATGTAAAATGCAAATGTATACGCTTTTAAAAGTTAATGTTATTGCCATTACCACGATGCTACGTTACGGTTCGAAAGCAAAGTGAATTTTGCCATCTGACTTTGACTCATGTCACAAACGACTAAACAGTGTATGCTGGTTTAAATATTATTGTTTATATGTTATGTCTGTTAGTAGTAATATATTAGCTCTGTTGTTGTTGAGTACGGCGAATGTTATCGTCATTATATGACGTCACTGAAATGCTTACGTCACGCTACCGTTGATGTGTTTCGGATTATTTCCGGTTTGTCACCACATTGCCCGTTTCGTGTGATGGAACCGCGTAAGAAAAGAAAGAAAGAAAGAACACAACACAACACATGTTCTTAAAGTAGCCACCTGCAATACAGTGACCATATTTAGATGTCCCGGCTGTCCTTTGCTCAGCCCGTGCCCCGAGCGCAGCTGACCCGGATGTCATTACCCACAAAAGGTTCTCTGCCCACGGTGGCACGCCAGCTAATTCTTCGGGCAGCCTGTTAACTTTGTTCTTCTTTATGTTTCAGATGCAGAGCGTCAGCCGTGACGTCCGTCAGCGTGCACCTCAAGTCGCAGTATCGAGCAAAAGGTATGTCGCTATTATTCTTAACTGAGGTTTGTGTTTCAGGTGATGTGACCCAGAAGCGGACGCAGAAGAGGACGCAGAAGAGGACACAGAAGAGGACGCAGAAGATGGAGTAGAAGAGGACGCAGAAGGGGACGCAGAAGAGGACTTGGAAGAGGACGCAGAAGAGGACACAGAAGAGGACTCAGAAGAGGACGCAGAAGATGGAGGAGAAGAGGACGCAGAAGGGGACGCAGAAGAGGACTTGGAAGAGGACGCAGAAGAGGACACAGAAGAGACCATCTTATTCATTGCTCTGTTAATTCAATCTTATTTCTGTTTCCGGTGCGATGCGTCAATCGTCCCGGGATGTCAGCGGACATCTGAAGAAGGAGAAAATAGAGAAACGGTAATTTTCCACTTCTTGTGACCATGCCCGATTTTTGGAGCGCTTTTAAAATTTGCCTATGTTTTTCTGTTTCTATGTGCGAAGCATCAGCGGTGGTTTCAGCGCACAGGTATTGTGTTAGTTTTAATCTTGCACAGCGGTATCCCTTGTTAAATTCGTTCAATTCACTCTTCCTAAGTTTGATATATGTTTCAATTGCAACGAATTTCACCATCACACTGCAGTCGGCAGACGTCGTACGACAATGTTGACTGACCAACTGCTATGAAGATAAGCAACGAAATCATTAAAGTTGCATATACTAATTGTAGTTTCGGTTACTTTAATATATTTTAATGTCGTGTTATCATATAACGATATCATTTATTCTCTTTTCCAAAATAAATTTGTTGTGACAGCATCTGAAATCAGTCGAACAAGTAAAGCCTCATATGTAAAAGAAATTACCGATGACATTATTGATGATGCTAATTTGAACTTCCATGCATTTAGGGTGCAACGGTCAACGTGGTATTCATCCGACGGTGGTGCGTATGGTCGGAGATATCGCAAGCAAGCGCAAGACATCGACCTTACAACAATACACACACGCAAGGTAAGACTAGGACAGTTCGTTGTATTCTTGTAGCTTAAATTGGATTGAACTATGCATTATGTCTAAAAATTACTGCATAACAGGAAGCCGCAGAACACGACGTGCTCTGTAAAGTGCTGTAACTAGAAGGTTTGTTGAGCAAAGCGTTCCTCTGTTGAGTACACACTGTCTACTGTTGCACTTGCATGCATGGTCAGTCAATGCAGTGACATCCCAGCAAACAGCTAACGTAACGTACCGTTGTAGCGCTTACATTTTTCCGGCGTTAAAAACGTTCCGATTGATGTTTCTGCGCATGCGCGATACACGTAAAATCATCAATATGCAGCGAAAGGACATAACAGTTATGGTATAAATACTACGAGTTGTTCGTTAAGATGTATATAACCTCTCAGCAAAGTTATTTGTCGCAAATTAACAAAAGGCAAACAGGTTTCGAGGCATGTTTTGATTAACAAGCATAAATCACGTGACTGTGTTGGGCCATAATCCGTGACAGTGATTTATAACAAACGTAGTATTTTACTGCATTGAACGATATTTTAAGCAATTCTTCACAGTAATCGTCACAGGATGGTTAACGAACAGCCCGTGGCACTTATACCGAAAATGCTTTGTCGTTTCGCTGGACATTACTGATTTTACATTTATCGCGCATGCGCAGAAACGTCAATCGGAAAGATTATAACGACCGGGAAAATGTAAGCGCGACACCATAACGTTACCTGAAGATTAACATTTTTTTTATTATGTGGTTTACATATAATACGTTACCATAATATTTTAAATACGCATTCATTTTCGTACATTGATTAAGTATTATTATCGAAACGCACAGTTTCCAGTTTACCGCAGGTACTTGGAATACTATTATTTATGACGTTCTCATAACGTTAGTGAATGTTAATGTGACAGGGCGTATTTGCTCATCACAAAGTGTCAGCACACAGTGGTCACGTGAGATGCTGTTAACTGTCTCATAATCTGCCCATAAGGTACAATCAATAATGTTAAATTATAGCTCCAGTTGATTGATTGGTTTAATGTTTTTGATCGACACATATTTAACCTTACACATATCGCATGTTGTCTTCGCATGCAGATGTAGCCGAAGAGATATTCAACGGCTTGACAGCTGGTGGTCAGAGCTAGGTCTGATGGCGCGGTGGGGTCTTGCAACGTTGAACCCAGAGACACCCGGAAAGGCAAAACAGAGACGCTTTGCGGCACTTCGATTTTATGTAATCGTTATTTAGAACATATACTCTGCTTTATAATAAATATACATACCCTGTCAAACTCGACATTTTGTTCTTTGTTAGTCTAAATTAATTTGATGTGTACCAAAGTAAAATTCACGGTTAGCTGCATAGTTATTTTTGTTGGGGTTAGTTTTAAACGAAACGCATGCGCACACGCACAAGCTGCAACCACAAACATGCACATATGCGCGCGCACATATGCATACACAGGATATTGGCGGATAAGAAGTCATTATTAGGCTGTCGGTTCACCGTACAGTTAAATTATTGACGGTAGACGTATGCTGGGGCGTAAATCGTTTGCATGAGATAAAAATAGGTGGTATACGGTAATATGACAGTGACTCTCACGTCTTGGAGGTCCGAAAGCATTAGCACAACAAACATGGATGACAGTAGCAGGTGCGTCAAACGGAGCGTCGTCGTTAGTTGAATGAAGTGTACTATCTTAGAGTATTACTGAAAATGACGTAACAGGAGATAATATGTGTACATCAGTATGACATGGAAGAAGGAGGTCGCCGGAATAAGGTATCTACGTCGTCTTGTTTCAGTACAATCGCGGAGCCTACTCCGTGTTGTTTATCTGACACGTGCCTATACATATTCCATTCTGTTGGGTGTGGCCCCCTTGTACAAAGGCACTGGGTGGTGACAGTGGCATCATATTACGCACGCAGTGATATCTTTTTATGCACAAATGATTGGCTTAGTTTGAATCACTTTGGTGCTTTGCGTTGGGCGGCAGCAGACAATAAATGTTGCGTTCGCCGTGGGCCCCGGAACATGTATTTTCCACTACGAGTTCGTCCTTTGGGCTCACGTCATACCCAGTGACATAGGTCTAAGGAAGTAGTCAATTACTTTGGCTAGTATGACAGCGGGTGTGTGGATGGCCAGACTTTATACAGATGACAAGAAATAACTGTACATTTATAATTTTCAGAAACCACAAAAGTCCATATTTTAAATTGTTCATTTTTTACGAAGTCTAAGACAAGGCAGCTGTTAAAATTTAAATATTAATTGAAATTATGCATTGTCATTGCAATAAAATATGTTAACGTTGAGATAACTACAATTTTAATTGCTTGTAAAAATATGTGTAGTTTTTTTATGTATGTGCTAGCATACAACTTTTATGTTACTTTACTATTGGTAAAATTATGACACTATTGCAAAATTATCCAAGTCATCCAGCTATATAAATATAATATTTTTATCTCTTCCGCAACATTTTCTTTAAAAATTCCATTTAAAAAAAAAGTTTATAATTTGTGATTTGTTATGGCATTGAGGAAAATAATATCTATGGGGTAAGTTTATTCACTGGATTTTTCTATTTAAAAATGGACAATATCAAGATGCAACTTAAAAAGTCCCACTTTGGTTTTGTATCCACTTTGGCATACTAGCTTGTTTACAAGTATAATTTTTTTAGGTTATTTTCTAAAGTTTAAATTTAAATAATTTATCTAGCACTGTGTAACCTTTCATATGTAGTTATGCAAATGTTAAAAATTTATATAATTAATACAAATATTATATATATTTATAAAATTCTCGTAGATGTTTACCAGGGTAGGTTAGTGCATTTAAAAATTATTTATTTATTGAATATAATATATTTTTATTTAACAAATGACCAGTGGGTTTTTAAATACACCTTTGCATAATTACTCTAGTAAACGTAGTTATAACAACATCTGTTGATAATTTTAATAAAACACATCTAACTTCAGTAGTAAGAAAATAAATGTGTTTAATTACACTTCACCATAACACCAAGTATTCTCCCTAACACTGCTAAAAACATCTTATAATATCAATGTTTGGAAAGCTATTACACAAAATACAGATTGTGATGGTTTTAGAGAAAGATGAGTTGACACAGTTTAAATCATCAATCATTTATAACAGAAAAATACAAACTATGTTGTGGCTGAAACAAGTGTCTCTAAAAACAAAATGAAATTTGCATGGGAAAATATTTACAAGAAATTATAGGCCTTTATTTTAAAAGGATGCATCTTTATTACTTCTCAGTACATTAAAAAAATTGATATCCCACTAGAAAGCAGATGTAACAAACTATCAATTATGTTGACAAATTTGATGTTGGGTAACACTAACTACAATCCTTGTGGTCCGGCAATGACGGCATATAGAAAAACATTTATCAACAAATAAAAATGTCATTTGATTTGCCACTGTCTTTTCTGTTCAACATACTATTTCTCCACAGAAATAACTTCTCACTGAGCAAGTTGCTTTTAGTTTATACACCAGTCTTACAAGAAAACAAAGGTATAAAGCTTGGATACATATTTTGTATTTATATATTATAATCCCACTATTCAAGTTAATTTGAATATTAAATGTACCATGTCATCAGGTGCCATGACACACAGTGTGGAAACAGAATTACGCAATAAAAAAATAATCTGTCAATATTTCATATGTAAGATATTAATAAATATTATATTTATTATATCCATGAATACTCCCATACCCAGTAATGCAATTTATGATGTAAATAAACACTAAATTTGTTTTGCTGCCATAACTTGTAGTAATTTTTTTACAAGTGCATGGTGCACAGTATAGCATTTATAGCAGCTGTTCATATATACATATATTATATAATTATATTGTATAACTCAAATGTAACCCAGCTCTTAATTGAAGCGAATATGAGAAAGCAATAAATGAGCTGGTGTATTCATTTACATGTCAAGAAAATTAGGAAGGCAACCATGTGTCATAACTGACATCGCAAAACGATGCATATTGGTAAACTTTGCTGTACCATGGGCTGGATGTTTTGTCTCCCTAAGTGTGGATATTTTATTAATTGCATTGGCTTCCAGTTGTTATTGAATTAAATTTGAATTGGGCTACTGTTACATATTGAATTAAATTTAAATTGGCTACTGTTACATATCGTACTCTTTCTACTCAACAACCAACATACTTAGTTAATCTGCTACATTTATCTGATCTCTATAGAACCCTAAACCATCCATTTCCAAACTATTTTTTTGGGTAAAACTAAGCTAAGTATTGGCAAATATGCATACTCTGTAGGCTAGGCTGGCTAGCTGCACCAACAATCTAGAATCAACCCCCTATTACTTCTGAAACTATAGCCTTTTCGTAAAAACTCAAAACATATTATGTGGTGTATTTGAATATATTTGGCAGTTCCCTGTTCCAATGATGACCTTTGCCTGTCCCCATTTATGATCATGCCAAATGATTTTGTTTGTTGAGCGTCTGAGCTTGAATTTTCAAGGGCATAGCCAAAACAATTAGCCATGTGGGCACTATAGAAATTTTACAATTATTATTATTTGTTTGTAAACTTCGCATTTGAGAGGTCCTTATTATTAGTTAACCACTGTCGAACATCATGAACATGTTGATTGATATAAATGGTTTATTTGTAATTAACTCTTTCAGTTGCATTTAACACAGAAACAAAGTTTGCCTTTTATTTTCTGTTTTAGAATATTCTTGCCACCTGGTGTTTGTGGCCAGGATGCCAATTTTGTTTAAGATTTAGTGAAGTGGTTTTGCATGCAGGGGATTAAAAGGTTGATATTAAGTATTCTTGGCATTTAACAATACTTGGTGCGATTGTAAAATTTGTAATAATGAACAAAACTGTATATATTTGATCCATGTACAGTATATTCAGATATATGTATTGATAGTCACATATGTATTTCAGATGTTTTCATATTTAAAAAACGTTTTTCCAGCAGCACTTAGAAAAACGTATGAATTAAGTTACTTTGCTTCCATAAAATTATGCACTGCAATTGGGTATTAACATCAAATACGTTGTTGCACAACATGTATTATAATTATTTATTTAAAACCATTTAATTTGCTCATAAATGCATAAAGCATTTATGGGCATATTGATTACACGAAAACTGGTGCCAACAAAACATAATTGCCAACGTGGTTAAACGTAATCCTTTCATGCACGGATAATAAGTATCGAGTACGTAAGTCATTCATTTCTATTTTCTACAAACTCGTTATTGCCTTGTGAAACTGATAGTGCAGACATCATCAGTGTGTGCGTTAGTGTGTGTGCGTGGCCGGCCCAGCGGCACAGACTGCACTAGTAGGGCAAAGACAGGGTGTGTCCACATGGCAGGGTGTGGTCCAGAGTGCTGTGCCTGTAGCCACATTGTTTATGCAGCTATCACCGCCACAGAGAGTAGAGGCACACAATTGGGTGGGGCAGTCTGTACCATTCCAGCAGTTTCCATGGCGACTCGGGGCAGGATGCAGGGCGAGAGAAATACATTGTGCTTGCCATTGAAAACAGATGACCTGATCCTAGGTTTTAATTAATATAACATTAAATAAGACTGAATTAAATGTTGATGGAATCGTACCCATCAAATTGTGTTCAGTTTCTTTTTTAAGCCTATGTTACATTGATCACTGGGTGAAGGTTTTCTGTCTGAAATACGGTCAAAATATTGAAACATCCTGTTTCAAAATAGATGTAGTGTTGTGTCATGCTGAGGTAACTGCAATACCCTGGGTCCCATTTTCTCAGGTTCAACAACATCAGGGAATTAACCATTAAAACAAATGCATCTTGGTATATGCTCCTAAAGTTAAATTTATTTCCCGTTATATATTAAGTCATGAAAACAAATGTTTTTGGGACATCTTGTAATCAGTACTTACTCAGATGAGTAACGGATGCAGTCAATCAGCCATACTAATGTTGTACTTGTGACAAACTACAAAAGTATGTGTTATTATTTTTCATGATAGTTTAGTATTCAAGAGTTAGTTTGCATTGGTGAATAGATCCCCACTTCAAAATTGTGTTTCCAAATAAAAACAATTATTGTTTTTTTATGTTAGTATACCAGAAATGTCATTAACTAAATACATGGGTATGCAGAAATTCAGAGTGTTAACACGTGCATGCAGGATATATATGTTTATATATTATAATATATATATATGTGTCAGTGTGTGTATATATATAACCTTGTATATATATAATATGCATAATATATAATATAATTAGATACTGTATATACAGTATAATATTACTGTATAATATACTTATATATATATATATATATATGCACAATATATATATATATATATGTATATATATGTGTGTGTTTGTTTATACACATGTGAATTATTTATAATTATGAAAAAAATTATATATATTATAACTTATACATATAGAATTAATTAATACGTTAATTATTGCACAGGCATGTCTTTATGTGCACACATACATGCTAATTGGCTTGCAGTTATTAAAAATGTCATAACATTTATTACATACCTCAAACATACCAAACAGGCTTAAGTTCGAAGACATAACATTTATATTAGTGTTTCCTATCCGATGAGTCATTGTGCCGTCTCGATGTTTTTTTTGCTGCACAAGAAAGTGAGAACTGAGTTGATTACTTGTCTGAGAAATAAGGCGGACAGCCATACAGGCTACTCAGTCGACTAGATACGGGTTGTTCCTCTCTGTGAATGGCACATCGCACCTGTAGGGTGGGGCCCCTCAGTCACTCTTATCTCTCATCTCAGACTGCATCTTCTTCTGTCAGTAATTTGATACTATTAGAACTGAACACCAATGATTAGTTTGAGTGAACGTGTGAGTGAGTGACTGAGTCAGTCAGTCAGTCAGAGAGACAGAGACAGAGACAGAGACAGAGACAGAGACAGAGACAGAGACAGAGACAGAGACAGAGACAGAGACAGAGACAGAGACAGAGACAGAGACAGACAGAGACAGAGAGACAGTTTACTTGTGCAAAATACATATGCTGTAACTGTGTAGAGTGTGATGTTAACAGTCAGGCAGTTGTGTGAATTGTGAAAAAGCAGCAGTATAAAAGAATACAGGCGGCATTCATGTGAAAAAGATTTTTACTTGTACCGCTGCGATCATGATTTGACACTTGTCAGTACCTTTCAATTATCTCTGCTCAACTGGTTGCTGCTCTTTTGCAGTTGCTTTTTATAAGTAGGGTAGTTAGCTTTACGTTGGCTCAGTCTGGTGGATGGATCACCTTGCAGTTTTTTCAGGTGGGAGAAAGAACTTGAGAAAAACATTGTAATCATATCAATAAGACAATATTAATACATTAAGTAAATCACTAGAATTAATAAATATATTATTGTGTATTCTGTAATATATCGCCAACTAGTAAAGCAGGATTCAATGGATTGGTCCACGTAAGTGACTGAATGTCAACACGTGAAAGAGGCAAGTTGAGTATGGTGACACGGACAATGATCCAGAGTGAACTGGTTCTATATTTTAATTAGAATAATTCCGCTTAAATGTACCAGTATTTAAGTAGTTTCATCTGGTTAAATGAAATTACACTTTTGTCAGCTTTCGCAATCATCCGAGATGTTATGTGGAATTTCACCATGATCCATAAATATCAAAATTTTATTAACATTTTGATGTCAAAATTAATATAAACACCTGTTTTAAATTAACAGTTGAACCAACTTACAATATCAGCCCATGATCTACATACCACAGCCACTGTAGTGTGTGTAACGACTACATTAAAGTCTGCCCACACTGGGTGTAAAAAGCAGACGCAGCAGTTATCACATAAAAAGTGTGTATTGATCTTAATCTGATAGCCTTTTTTACTGCTGCTGCTGCAAATCAAGACATTGCGTGCAGGTGGTAATTTACCTGCCCGCTAATTTGAATGTAATGCGACAGCAGCACCTTTCAAAGAATATTTCACTACACAATCTGTCAACAGAAAAACTGAATTAACTCTAAATAACGAAGGTTTTTTCTAAGCTACAACACCAATTGAAGATGAGAGATGAGTAGATTGAGAGAGTGAGTGAATACAGAGAGATATAAGAGCACTTGTGATGGAGCAGAGTATTATGACACATAACAATTATGTATTTATGGGCATATCAATCTTGCAATTATATTGTCCGCATAATTTATTTTATATCGGTATATGAACAACTAATTTATTTAAATTACAAATACATGTAGACACAGTTCCCTGTGTACACCAAGAACATTATCAATCCTAGCTGTGCTTAGCTACTGACAGTTTCATGACCAAGAAATGTCCAAACGTTTAAATCACTATAAAGTTGTCTCATGTGAAACCAGATTAAACCAGACCAAAGTGGAATGTCTAGTCGATCACCAACCTTTCAGTTCAGGTTTGGCACATTCGATGATACCAAAGAACTTGGTTCTCCTTTGTAGGGAGGTAAGAAAGCAGCACTGGGAAAGTCACTGGAGTCGCCCAAAGCCAAAATGTACGAAAGACGTCCACTGAAGTGTGTGGCTTTGTCTCCTCCAGACTACAAAATCTCCCCCCAAGTACTCATAGAGAGCTACATAGAGAAAGCCGTCCAGGTAGGTCGCTGACCAGTCCAGTGAATCCAAATGACTGGATTAGATAATTGCTTGTTTTGTTTCCGTATAGAATATATGTATGTGTGTTCTCACAGTGAGTAAGTATTAAGTCATCCAGTCGTGTATGGTATGTGCCAGACCCATCTATATGTATATTGTCTTTTTGACAGAAGACGTAAGACCACATTTGAGTTTCTCATAGATGACCATCACAACGCTTCCTTCATTGTCCGCCAGGATTTTTCTGCTAGGATTTTCACATTTTCAAACAATAATTAGCCTTCATGTAAAATTTGTGACTTTTGATTACCTCATTTTCCCACAATTCAGTCTCTAATGTGACATCCCTTAATTTCTTCTAGACTTTGGAATGACCAGTGACCACCTTTAGAAATCCGTATACATACAGTTCAATTTGTAACAATATACGTTTGGTTAACTGACCAGTACACTGACCAGTACACAGCATTCCAGATTATTATGTGTGGCTGTCTAAAAAGTGTCTATCACTGTCATGCTCCAAGAACAACCTGTACATAACTTCACACATAATCAATTAAGATTTGGCGGAAACCTGTCATCATCAGTAGACACAAGTGTTTACCGTTCTACATTGTCAAAAGTTTGTCATTCAATTTTATATTGCGTGATCAATGAACTCATGAAAAGAACATTTTATATACTTAATTCCATTTTATGCTAGTTTGCAAACTATTATCGATTCATGGTAAATATCTTTGAGAATGCTGCGATTTAGGCTTGTAAACGGTACTAATATTTACACTGTGTTGATTACCATGTCGAGTCTGCCGTGTTTACAGTGTGTATTAGTCCAGTTGTCTGGTCTGTTTCAGTTTGCTGGTGTTGTTCCAAACATTCCCGTTGAGCTGGACATCACCAACCGGTCAGCAGTCCTGCAACAGGTGGACAGGGCAAAGGTCAGTGTCTCATGGGATATCTGAGGATGTTCTTTTAGGGGTGGTCTCGTAAGATTTTGTTTTAGGGGTTGTCTCATAAAATTTTGTTTTGATTAGTGTTATTAGTGGCGTCATGTGCAGACGTCCAGCATTGCTAGTGTAAGCTAAACACACATTAATTCTTCCCCATTGACTTTTTTGACTTTTGTACCCTTTTGCATTTATCACACACCTTCGCCGAATGATTTATCATTCAATCTGTGAAACCGTTGGCGCGTTCAGACTCTCTCTCTCTGTGTGTTCCCCACCCACTGTCTCTCTCTGTCTCGATGTCACATGTTTAATGACAGTTGCATGCTGGGGTCAAACAGAGACATTTCTGAGTGAAAGCTATTACCTTAGTTGTAATTTCATTTATCATTTTTATCATCGACAGCATGCGAGTTGTGTGACAGGTGACCGCGCAGCCAGGAAGCTTATCGCAGTTTTCCAAGACACTAAACTGTGTTGAACACTCAATAAAAAAGAAACTTGTGTCTGAGTGTTATAATTGCGCACTTTCATTGGACAGATTTAGAGGCAGATATATGTTTATGCTTGCGTCAGATGTACCTGTAGTGGAATATGTTCTGACTAGAGCCAGTCGTAGACTCGTGGCTGGGTTAGACTGTGATTGTAGTTTAGTTCTTAACTATATGATCGTAACTCAAGGTTGGATTTGAGTCGCCATGCAATTTTGGACCAAGAGTTGCCAGTATTAAGTGACTGTCTGAACTTTCCTGGTTTATTTTGATTGTCTGTATACTGGACGCACGCAAGAAGAATAAATTATGCCAAATGCTGCATGTACCGTATATGTATATGAAACAGTATCACACAACTGTCATTTCAGGTTAACCAAACAGTTTGTAACAGAATTTATTATTTCATTTGCATTTCATATGGGCAAACCTTGGCAGGTAGAGGGCAGTTGGTAGTAAGTTGGAAAGTTGTGTTGAAAATTGAGTTACCATAGAAAAGATGTTATGTGAAATTCACTCCAGATCAAAGTTTCCCCAGTCTGGGTTGCAGATGGTAAGCGCATCAGTTTTTCTGGTTTATTAAACCAATGAACGCTGCTGATTTGGTGATGCCGAGCTGCGTTCAACTGTACTGGTAGTTAAAAATGTTCTGACTTATCATAAAATGTATTCTATTTACGCGGGGCCCATTTATTTGATAATTATCACCACCAGTTAGAGTGATGGGTCGCCAAGCATAGGTGTGTTGTAGTTTACTGGTAAATTGTTTTATTTAACACTGGAGGTTAGTTTGACCTTATTTGTCATGTTCATTTGGCTGGCACATTCCTCTGTCAATGCTGGATAAATAATTATCTCATCACCAACAATTGTCAGTTAACCTCTTGTGTAAGCGTGGCTGATAGGTGGTAGCCTGGTAGGTGGTAGGTGGTAGGTAATCCTGATGAATGACTGAGGACAAAGGTTCAAAATCAACACATCTAGAACATCTCCCCCCTTCCCCCAGAATTTCCCATCACTAAACTGAATCGGTGGGTATTTCTCCATTTTGTAGTTCAAGTAAGATTTGATTTAGCAGTGACAAGTGAAAGTAAACAGTAACAGAAATACTCCCCAGGTAGTAAGATTTAACTAACTAGTAATTAATTTTTTCTTAGAAGGGATGTATACATGTATATAGAAACCAGAATTTCTTTACATTAAAGACAGTTTTGTGAAATCTACCGGGGTAGTACCAAATTAAAGATGCCTAAAATGGCATCAGTGCTAAATCACCCCAGAGTTGTGCAATTGATGATACTTAAATAAAGTTTTATTATTACTTAAACTAAAATGTATTTTATTAATATTGTGTGTACCCAGGTACATATAATTTATTATAAACATTACTTACCAAAATTATGTTCCAAAACTTGTTTGTTATTGTGGTGGGAATGCAAACTTGGCTATGTTGGGATTGTAGATTTTTATAAAAAAAAATGTATTTATGGACTGGAGGTCTTACATTTCTATAAAACAATTATGCCCGACCGTTTTCAAAATTTGATTGAATATTAGCTAATTAGACTTCATAGTAACTATAAACAATAAAATAAAATAATTGACAAAATACCATTGCACTAATTTCTGCCACCAATCAAATTATGTCTTCATGTCATTGATTGTTTTCTAAATAAATAAACTAAATAAGAATCAAGTGTTTACATATGAATAGTAGGTTTTGACAGAGCTCCTGTGCACAGAACTCAGTCCAGTGGCAGCTGTTCTTAACGACATTACACCGAGTAACTCGCCATATACAACTATTTCAGTCTGGGTGTGGTCCTCTTGGTCTATTGCACGACGCTCTTAAGTAATGCTCAGATGATGTTACTTGGCTATAACTGGCTCACTTCATGGCAAGTTAACAACATTACGCCTGTAATGGTGTTTTAACGAGGCAACAATATGCCCAAGGTTTGTAGCCTGGTGACCCAGTTTGAAATATCTGTGAACCAGTAGTAATGTTATTGAACGAAATTAATTAAACGTTTACACAATTATATGGGCTGGTGTATGTATGCTTCAGAACATTCATATGTCTACTGCACATACTTTCCGCGGAGAAATTGCTTTCTCCAGAGGAGAAATTACAATGATTTTTAACAGCTGTGCTGCGAAATGTGATTTTAAATTGATTCACCTGAATGAGTGGATTGGCACGGGAGACATTGACGTAGTCGTGTGTTCTTCCTGCAGCTGGTCGGTTCATGGGTTCTCATTAGACTGTGACCTAACCACAAGGAAGTGGTACACATTGACATGTTGCGACTCCACCCATGTTGTTGCTGTTGGGTGTTTAATCAGGTGACCTCAAGACGAGGTCCACGGGCAGATTGGTTCATATATATCAGCCTCAACGCTCTCAGGGGGGAGTTGATGGTCAACGAAATACAGGCTAGGACAGGGGTGACACTGCTCTTATGTGGGCATTTCTGGTAGTTTTTTTATAGATAATTATGAGACGAAAAATTTACATTCTAATGCACCTTTTTGCACTAACTTCTTTGTAATTTGTTTCCTAACATCGCAAGTTGTACATTTCATAAGCATAACTGAAATCTGCACAAGGCAGTGCTAAATATAGTAATCCGCTATTAAGTTTTATGTAATTTTGTGTGTTTTACCACGGCTGTATGTTCCTGTGAATGGACACTGGATGTTTCTTATTGAAGGCGCTTTACCATTTTTGTGAATGGGGAGTTTCTAGGTAATTGACATTTAGCATTTTACAATTTTTTATACTGAGCATACAGTTTACACAAGTCACTGACTGAATTGCTTACACAATGGCGTCTTGCTACCAGTAACGCATTCCGTATCTAACGCTGAGCCTAAATAGCCGTGTTTACATTGAATGGTAAATAGTGGGCATGTATTACAAGTCTGGGTGGTCCACACATTTAAGGCCAGTAAAAGAAATAAGTAGGATCACAAATAAACTCATGTGGTTATCTATCGCCGTGGGTTTGCTAAAAAGGCGCTCAAAAGTTGAGCACAGTTCACTGCCGCAGTGACAGTATTTCTGAGAGTTTTTCTGTTTACAGTTTCAGACTTGTTATGCAGACTTGCAAACATGCAAACTATGTAGAAGATTGAGACTCCTGAAGTATATTCGCTGGACACTTGTTACCTGGGTAGTTGAAGTTTTTAAAAACTGCGTGTAGTTTCAATGATCGTTGCAAGTTATATAAAACGTTGACAACTGTTGGTCATTGGTTGGTTTACCTTCTTCATGACCATCACAGAAACCATGTATTACATATTTGCATTGCAAACGATCAATTAGTATCCACCTAACATCCAATATTAAACAAAACACCAGTAAGAACTGCTACACAATAGGGAGTTTCATAACTTAAAAGTATTCATTTTTTCCAAGGGTGTATAATAAATGAACTATAGATAATGTGATACTTAGATAGAAAAAGGCCTGGAGGAGTAATACTTTGTCTTATATACATACACACACACACACACACACACACACACACACACACACACACACACACACACACACACACACACACACACACACACACACACACACAACACACACACACACACACACACACACACACACACACACACACACACACACACAACACACACAACATACAACACACACACACTACATATATATACACACACACACACACACACACACACACACACACACACACACACACACACACACACACACACATACACACATACACACACACACACACACATACATACACACATACACACACACACACACACACACACACACACACAACACACACACACACACACACACACACACACACACACACACACACACACACACACACACACACACACACACACACACACACACACACACACACACACACACACACACACACACACACACACACACACACACACACACACACACACACACACACACACACACACACACACACACACACACACACACACACACACACACACACACACACACACACACACACACACACACACACACACACACACACACACACACACACACACACATTATAGGAGTGTTTTATGCCTAGACAACTGTCAGACTGTAAGAAATCTTAAGTCTAAATCTTAAGTCGTACAGACAGTGTTCAACTCTTTACCTGACCATTGTGTGGCGAGTAGAATGTTCAACTTTTGAAAGTTGGTGTTCACCCACAAAACTTAGTGCCAAAGTGTAGATGTTAAAATGAGACTGGAGAAAGTACATTTGCTGCTATAATACATGACAGTTAACAAACTGTTTCAGACCAAATCCAAATATTAATTTAGGATATTCAGATGAATGAACCAGTGAATACCAAATGAAAACGTAGGCAACAGTTTATTGATGACAGAAAAAACACCCATGTCTCATGATACGACAAACTTCAAACACGAATGTCTACAAGGAAACACTACACCCAGTGATGGCCGCCACCTGCTGGGGCCACGGGGCTGTCCATCTCCGAGAAACTCTGGCCTGAGTCAGACAGTAACGCTAACTGAATCCAAGCTGAACTCGGACAGTAAATTTTTTTTCAACTCGGATTCAGCAAACGTTTCTAGATTAGTCTTATTTTATTATGATTAAGGTTTACATACTGCTTTAATACTGAATTTATCTGTATTTTTATACTTTTTTACTCCAATATTCTATATATTTTTGACAAACACTGCAAAAGAATTTCCTGGTCCAGGACAGTGATGTTTTATTGTTTTGTATTGTTCCTTTTGCTACATTTGCCACTGTCGTAGTTGGAGTCTTCAAATTGGGCATCATTAAAAATAACCAATATGAAACTAAACTCATTTGACCTATCAACAAAAAATCAGCCTCGTGTTATTATTTGCTAAATATTAAGCACGTCTTGCGGGCTGACACTTGATCAAAGTTGCTATCCCGACGAAACAACGGTCGGTCTGATGCCTCCTGGTTGGCAGTCGTTTCAAACACTGCTTCCAGATACACTTGAAGAGTTGCACCTGTTGACTGACTATACAGGGAGCCTACAGTTATTGATAACGTGTGATATGTTATGTGAAAGACTTGCTATCTGCGTAAAGGTTTCCTTTGAGTAGGTATCAACTTACCCAACAACTTCTGTGAGAACCTGTCTGTCATTATGACAGTCATAGTGGACTTCCTTGTTTCGTCAACAATATTTTCCTACTTCTTCCTGGTTTGTGCGGTTTGCCTGAACACAACGCTACAACAGTTTTCATCTTCCTGGTTTAAGCAATGCATTAATGTTGCATCTAGAAGTGACAGGAATTAATCTAAAGTGTCCTTGGGGGACGACCATGTTGCATGAAAGACATTCATAGTCATGATTTGCCAGTTTAGTTTGTCAAGGTTCAGTTTCAAACTAGTGTCATCTGGGTCGTTTATTTAATTATTTATACTGATGCATTCGATTGGTTTCTATATCAGTTGTGTCAATGGCAGCCGTTATGGTAGACTTCTGGACTTGGAACTATTCGTAATAAGCTAATCTAGTGGACAGCTGGCCCACTCTAATTCAAAATTCCAGTTGAAATTTACTTACTTTGTCAGTCGACAACTTATCATGAAAAAAGGTAGGCAGGACACCAGCTCAGCCAACATGTCGTAGGACTCCAGTGCCATTTTTTATTTATGACAGTTTTGGTCGTACCTTTCTCTAATAGAATTGAGTGTTTCTATGCTTCTTCCTGGTTTGGGCTGAACTTTTTGCTTATCCAAGTACTGGACAGGTACACAGAAACATTGTTTTACTTCCTGTTTCAGACTGTGCATTTACAAAATGTACCGAACAATTGCAGCAAAATGTTGTGTTTTCTTCATGTGCTGAGAAGATAAATTTTGTTACAGCGAGAGGAACACATACCATGGCAAATGACATACGAAAACGACGTTGTGTTCTGCTTGAGCGCACACAATGTAAAGATATCCAAACGAGACGGACAGGAGGTATTGGCTGCGCACCTGTATAACTCTTTCTTATCTGTAATCACTTGCATGTTGTATACATACCCTATGGGTTGCTTACAAGATAATCATGCAGGCTGCTGCAAAGAGTGTAGCTTTAATTGTCAACGTAAACACTTGTTATTATAGATAACATTATTCTGTGTTTTCTGATGCATGTTGTGATTGCCTAGTTTTGACCAAGGTGGTTATGTGATCAGGAAGTTTTTATGTTTAGAGTTACCGTCAGAATTCCCAGCCAACTTATTTTTATCACAGCTTTATGACATGGTTTCTGCGGTCATTTTAACCTATTTTAAATCAGATTCCTCGACATTCACATCTACAGTATGTGAAAAGATACTCAAGTTAAAGTTATTGATAAAATTATTTTATAGTTACATTGGGAAATTAACATACCCGGGGTAAGTGTGTATTGTCTTATGTCATTGCCTGTAGCTATTGTTACGCAGATTTACTGTTGACCCACGAGTTAAGTTAACATTAATGTAATAACACCAACAGTAACAGGCAGGTCGCTGTGGATGCCATGTCAGGAAGATTGTATTTATGAAAATATCTCAGATGAGTCAGTTGACAAATGTAACTGTAGATAAAGCCGTAGTTTGTTTTTATTCTCATTTTGATTATTCAGAAAAATTATATATATATCTTCAATTGAATTCAATTCAATTCAATTCCCAGCTGACACACACACCCACACCAAGACCAGTTAAATCTGTCATCGCCGTGACAGTGTTTTCAGTCTTAAACATCTTTACATTCCTGACATTTGGTGACCACTATGTCACCACTAAATTACCCAAATGATGCATTCAGTATATTACTAGTTTTATAATAATTGTCGGGAGAAATAAGTAGAACATTCAAAGATGAGATTATAAGGTAAGCATTTCTCCTAAATTAAAAAAGATGGTACAATGACCTAGATAGCTATTTTTTGCTCTCATGCAGAACATGCAGATGTGACTGAATACCTGGTTTGTTGTGGGGGTTAAGTAGAGATGTTCCCATTTGTTTAAGGAACTGTTGCTTCGGATTTCCATCCATGAGATTGCTGCTATCTGCTACGTCACAGACGACGATGACCACATGCTCGCCATTAAGTTCAGTAAGTACACGTTTATTGGTTTTTATTAACGTTGAATGCGTCGAACGACCTATGTGTTCTTTCGCACACCGAGGTAACTGCCACAACAGAAAACCTAGCAGGCGTTTGTCGATATTTTAAAACAATACTCTGTCCTTTTGTTTGCATGTCGAGGACTTATACCTCGATTAATTTCACAGGCAGTTTTGTTTTCCTAATAACATTTTGACTGTTTTCTGCACGTCACAAAATAGTCAATGGAACATGAAATTAGTAAAAAATATTGATTATTTTTAATGTCTAGTCTAATTAACACAATGTCATACGACACATTTCAGTGGGGGAGGATGACATGCCACACTCTGTCCCTGAGAAGATGATGTGTCAGCTTGCGGTGCTACACTGTGACAGCAGAGTAAGTGTCCTCTGTCACCATGACAGACATACGGTGTCACAGACGTATTGGGCTCGTCTTCACAAGCCACAGCTCATGACTAACTGACTACACATGCAGTACCCCTGGCAGATCTAAACATTGGGTGGGAAGTAAGCTGACTTTGCTATGCCATCTGTGAGAACAGTTCAGATACTCATCTGACCTGCGCTCCACTTGTGGGACGTCCAAGACAAAGCCCTCAGGTTCCAAGTATCCCAGTATAATAAAACACAAGTCTTGTGGGCGGCCATATTGTTTTCTTCTGTTTTGCCATTTTCGTTCATGATCCGGTCCCCATCAACTCAAACGAGTTGTATGTTCTTTCGCATACGGGCGTAACCGCCACAGCGGAAAATTCCTTTGTACATTTTATAGGTTTAAACGCAACAACAAATCATCTACAAGATGGGAACTAGTATGCAAATAACTGACTGTTTTCAACTTGTTTGCGTAATGCAGAGATTTACACTATGAATACACTTACTACCACCAGGTGGGGCCAGTTGTGTTTGGTCTCGTTAAATATCACTCAAATCGGACCAGAAGAGCTACTTGCATGTCCTAGTACCCATTTTATAATAAATTGTGTCCTGGGACTACTTGGGTCTGACAAAATGAGGCCCATATCACAATAAAGGACCCAAAGATGCCTGAACTCAAACCTGAAAATGTGGTGCTCAGTGCAGTCTTGTTCAGTTTTAGTTACACTAACATGTTCTTTGTTATCAATATACTATAACAGTAACATGGTTTAATTTGTTTATAATGTTGCATATTTGAAACATTGTAACAATAACATGGTAATTTTTTTTATAATGTTGCATATTTGAAACATTGTAACAATAACATGGTTTAATTTTTTTATAATGTTGCATATTTGAAACATTGTAACAATAACGTGGTTTATTTTTTATTGTACTGGCATTGCATATTTGAAAGTTGTGTTGTATTTGCCTGTAGGGAGGGGCGGAGGAGTTGTGTTCTCTCATTGGCCAGTGCTTCCAGCTCGTCTACACAGAAGCAACTATGCAGTTTCTCGACAACAAACTCAGCGAGGCCGCCATGAGCATGTCAATCGCCTCGTCCACTGTAGTAGGCGGTCAGTACTCTCACGCTATCATTGACCACACTGTTGTAGGCAGTCAGTACTCTTACGCCATCATTGACCACACTGTTGTAGGCAGTCAGTACTCTTACGCCATCAGTGACCACACTGTTGTAGGCGGTCAGTACTCTTACGCCATCAGTGACCACACTGTTGTAGGCGGTCAGTACTCTCACGCCATCATTGACCACACTGTTGTAGGCAGTCAGTACTCTTACGCCATCAGTGACCACACTGTTGTAGGCGGTCAGTACTCTCACGCCATCATTGACCACACTGTTGTAGGCGGTCAGTACTCTTACGCCATCAGTGACCACACTGTTGTAGGCGGTCAGTACTCTCACGCTATCATTGACCACACTGTTGTAGGTGGTCAGTACTCTCACGCCATCATTGACCACACTGTTGTAGGTGGTCAGTACTCTCACGCCATCATTGACCACACTGTTGTAGGTGGTCAGTACTCTCACGCCATCATTGACCACACTGTTGTAGGTGGTCAGTACTCTCACGCCATCATTGACCACACTGTTGTAGGTGGTCAGTACTCTCACACCATCATTGACCGCACTTAAAAGTGCATCTGCAGCTCAGTTTTTCACCTAGCTCGTTTTAAGAATTACCCTAACCATGCCAGCTGAATGTAAGGATAAGCCTAACCATGTCAGCTCATTTTAATGATAACCCTAACCATGCTAGCTCATCCTAGGAATCACCTTAACCATGCCAACCTATTTTAATAATTACCATAATCATGCTAGCTCATTTTAAGAATTACCATAACCATGCCAGCTCATTTTAGGAATCACCTTAACTATGCCAGCTCATTTTGGGAATTACCCTAGCCATGCCAGTACATTATTTGCTGCTTGGTGTACTTGTTACTCTGCGAGTAGTGGTGAAAGTGGTCTGACTTTTACCCATTCTAATGACTATGATGTTAAATTGTATTGGTTATTTTAACAACGCTGCATACAGTCTCACTTAACCGACTGTCGCTCGGGTGCATAACTTAACCACTTAACTGGCTTTTGAATGTTATCTGTGAGGGGCTAAAAGTGCTGCCACCTCACAGAGCCTCGAAAACTGAGGCTAATCCTACCATAATTCCTGCTTCATAAACAATTGCAATTTTGTATTTCTCTTTATTTTTTGTTAATATAAGTTTAATGTTGAATACATTTAACAGTATGATATTGTCTTATAAAAGTATATCCTAATTTTAGTTTTTGTCTTGTAGTTGGCCTGGGAGCCAATCAGTGTCTTTGCCCTATTCTGGGGTAAGGCCGCCCTGGTGGCAATATTGGCAGAGCATTAATATCCCAGGCAGATGTGAGGGGCTAAAAAGTGCTGCCACCTCACAGAGTCTGGGTAATCAAGGCTATAATGGCAGTAACTACGTTATTAAAGAATTTAGATCTGTAACTTACTTTCAGACATCAGGGAACATGTAATTTTAAGCCATTGACCTACAACATTTTAAAGGTCGGTCTCTAATTGTCAGATGTTTATTATTGTTACGGTCGCTGTGTTACAGATCGTTCTTGCAACTCTTCACCCAGGAGAGAAACGGAAGGCAACAATTTAGGATTGTAAGTAATACAGATATTATTTTCTGAATGTTTTTAGTATTTTTTGTAAAACTTCAGTGACACGGGCACAACGACAGTAAATGTTCATGCAACATGAACCTTATACAAGGTTTTCAATTCATAATCTCTTCATTGTCCGTAGTTGCCTACAAATGTATTTCATGTTTTCTGTGATTACTGTTAAGCCCTTGGCCTGGCTTATTTGTGCGGAGATGCTTTGTTAAATATCTTAGTGCTCTTTACCTGGACGGTCACCAAAATCTACAATTTCACCCTCTTTGCCCTCAACAAACTCCTCCAATGCAAACCCTCCTCTCCATATGCTAAGCATGCACCAACCGACTAACGCCGACTTCAGTTGTCAGTCGCCATAAAAAGCAGTCCATGCTAAAGGCCAATTAGATCGCCGTTTAGCGCTGACTTTTGCCAGCACACACCAACCGACACACACCAACCGACACACACCAACCGACACACACCAACCAATTAGCAATGACCGCCAGGGCTAAGAATGTGTGGAGGCAAGATGTGCAAGCAGCGTGTGTAAATTTAGTTCAAGAACTGCACCCAAAAGAACGGGGACAGCTACACAAATTTCTTAAGAATGCCACCTCACATAATCATCAATCAGTAGACCAGGTAGCGCCGCTTTTGCAAAGGGAAAATACGCAATACAGAGCGATCTCACCATGAGTAGGCCAAAACAGCTGTCACGAAAAAATTGTTACATCGTAATAAGTTGGGGTTTTGCCATCAGCCTTCACAACATAGGGCTTATGCATTTAACCAAATTTAATCTTTCAGTGAAAAAATGCACAGCATCGAACAATGTTTTATATCAATGCAAACAACCTTATACTTAAATGCGCGTTATGTTGAAGTTGAATCAGTCACACCCAACAAATTTGTATAAAAATTATTACTGCTAGCACCGCTATACAGATTTGTAAGGCTATGTATGTGCCCAATACCGGCGCCACAACGGAAGCCAGGTAGCGGTTTCCATTAAGACAGAATGGCGATTCCTATCAGAAGGGGCATGTTATTTTTAAAAACAGCACACACCAGCCAACTCGTCATCAGATATACGCTGATTCATCACAGCCGACATTGGATATGTCCTTATCTAACTCCTACTGCGGATTATTGCCAACTACCGATTCATCATTTGAATCGGCATTAGTCAGTGGGATAAGGCTGACCATCGTCTTAAATTTCAGCACACACCTGCCTGCAGTTGGCCGACTGATTTTACGCCGACTTGCATATGCTGAAAATCAGTAGTTGTATGCCTAGCATCAGGCAAATGTCGTCAGACTTGACCGCCAAATTAATCATTAGGTCAAATGGAACTCTCTCTCTCATGCCAAACACTTGCCTCAACAAGGAGAGATGAATATAAACACTTTTTCCTATATTTTCTGTATATTTTGATGGGTTAGGTTGATTTTTAAACTATTTGCAATGGGAAAAGAATGCTCCCCACATTCGTGTCAGAAATAAGGTTTCAATTTTCCGTTTGCAATCTGCAGAAACAACTGTCTGATAACTAAATCATAGCATCACAAGGCAGATTGTCTCACCATGTCGTTTATAATATTCATTATAAACATTCACAATTCTTTACATGTTCCTCAAATTTGGGATTTTTCAAAAACAAAAGTTTGGTAGCACCCATAAGAAATGGAATTATTTTTTGTGAACTAAGAAAGTGTTTGGACGAGCGTGATTTGTCATTGCAGTTTGTCACAGTCGAGTTTGGAGCTGGACAAGAACACAGGGAGTGTGTCTGTTGGAACTACAAGGTCCCTGCCAAGTACATACCGGCGGCACAGCGGTACTCAGGTACAACGCAGCGACTCGGAGCTCAGTGCTGCCGCCTGTGATCTCATCCAGGAATACATGGACAAGGTGTGGCTCTCGCTGATTAAATCTGTGCATTTCGTAGTATAGTGTCTAAAAATGAGCTACCATTGTGTCTGTGTGCGTGTCTGTGTCTGTGCGTGCGTGTGTGTGTGTATGCGTGTGTCTGTGTGTGCGTTTGTGTGTTGTGTGTGTGTGTGTGTGTGTGTGTGTGTGTGTGTGTGTGTGTGTGTGTGTGTGTGTGTGTGTGTGAGTGTGAGTGTGAGTGAGCGCTTCTTAGGGTAGTTACTTTGCATTGAGATTCATTGTGTACATTTGTTATACTTCATGAAAGCTGTAGATAGTTGTTTGAAGCAGAAAAGAAAATGCAGGTTCATTGGTAAATGGTAATATAAATATATATATACTTATATGTATGTTACACACATAGTTGGCAGATATATACAGATGTACTATATCTTTTACTGTTACATTTACTTGACCATACATTTCCTATGTAATTTATATGTTGTTCTTACAAAAATATCCCCACGTTTGTAATGCTGTAAACACGTTTCCAGCTGCAAACAAAGTTGAACCCGGACGAGTTGCGTCAGTTTGCCAAGCTCCTCAAGGCCTGGCACACCAACCTGCCTTTCCCCGAGTTCTGTGACAAGGTCCTAGAACTGTATGGGCCGAACAGGAAGCACATGCTTGCTGGTGAGTAGCACCTTGGGCTGTGGCTGGATGTCATCAGGAATTAAATCAAACAATTCATGCCAATTGTCACAATATCAAAAATATACCTGCCATTCATTAAAATTGCTCAAAACCTATTTATTTGAAATTACAGTTCTACGCTAACGTTTGGTGGTTGCGTGCTTTCAGGACCACTCTTGCATGGTTCATGATTTATGCTCACGATTTTGCCACATGCTTCTTGTCAGAGCGGTGAGCTAAATTGTTGAGGATACTTATAAGTAGATACTGTAATTATCGTACTGGACGGCCATGTGTACTTAGGCTATAAAGCATTTAGGATTGAATTATTCTTGAGAAAAAATTATTGATTTTTACATCTCAAAACTTGAAGATTGTTTTGTATAGTTTTGAGGCATCCATAAATGTTTGTGTCCAAAACAGATGCTGAATAAAATGCAGTTTGTTTTATTGGTGATTGTAAATAGTTCATTGTTTGTAACTTAACGTAGTGATTACATTTACACCATGCAAAATATTTGTAATAACATTCGCTGTAAGAATATATCAGGGGTTTTAATCATTTTTCTCCATCAGCACTTCCTTAAAGATTTTATTGTGTTTCAGGGATGCAGCCCTTTATCCCGGAGAAGGATGCTGCATACTTTGAATCCTTCCTCGAACGTATTGGCCTGGCTGGGTCCTCGGAGGCGGCCCTCCCTGTATCACGCGGTTACAGACGGCGGGGATTTGGCAGCACAGGGGTTGCTGATGGGGGGAGCATTGACGATTACGACCGGGCGCTGAATGCCATATCACATGACATTGAGAACATGGGGAGCAGCGTGAATCTGAACACTAGCGTGTCCGATAGGTTTCTGCCGAAATCGACGTGATTTGAGGGATTCAGGAGCGATGTCGTTTTGTCAGTGCTGTGTGGTGATGTGAACAAATGAAGAACTCGGCCACAGCACCGATGCATATACAGCGGACACCTGTGATAACAGTTCACAAGAGAGACAAATGTCATCGTCAGTTGCTGTCATCGTGTCCTGTCTCGGGTTGATTGTTTTTGTAAAATACCACTTGAACGATGCATGTGAGAAAGTCGAACGTGAACTATGTTGGTGCTGAAAAAACTGACAGGTTGCCTGGATTGAGATAGTATGGATACTTTGGTGAAACTGCTATTTACTGACATTACAGGCATATAAATGTATGTATGAATATATATATATATATATATATATATATATTTTATTATATATATATATATATATATATATATATATATATAGACCAGCCTCACCACAGCACAGCCAGAGTGGATATGACTTTACATAGCAAACATACACATTTATTTGAATATCTATGTTATAATATAAAATTATACATTATAATATATATACATATATATATATATATATATATATATGTATATATAATTACTATAAGCTATTGTATGCACCAAACACTTCATCTCAAATGTTTCCAGCCTAGCCACTGGTACAGTACTACCACTGGTCTAGATGGTCCCAAAACATTTTGCCATAATTGCTCATGTAACTGACTTAGCCTTAGTTATCCAATACAAATTCTGACACTCACTTTTTATAATACGCTAACTTGATGGGCGATGATTTTGATGCTAAATGACACATAGCTCCATCTGCAGGAGATATGTAAAATACAAACGATGATGCTGCTTGTGAGTGGCACACAGACACGATAGACAAACAAGGAGATATGTCAAGCAGTGAGGATTATCAGACATCAATAACTTTAAAATTATGTGTACATTCAGTGTAATATTTGTAGACAGCATAGTTATCTTTATGATGATGTAGAAAAACATGAAATGTTTCAGCTGGAAATCCATGTAGTCTTTTGAAATATTGAGCTCCCCAACTGTTCTGCCTCCTGAGTTGCTAGATCGCAGGCAAAATGTCGACCCGATACACGATAAACTGATGGAGATGTGAGGACACATACAGGGAAAGAACAAACTGTTTTATAATATATATATATATATATATATTATATATATACATACATAAATAATAACGATACTGGTATTGCATTTAGTCAGGTTGTTCGTTGTATTTATCTAACCGTATAAATGCATTCTCTGTCAATACCACCTCCGTATCCATCAATGTGTTAGCGCATGGATGCATGTCATGATTTATTTAAACCAGCGTACAAGTTACACCAGGAATATAAGAAGCTATTTACTCCAGGAACGTCATTTACTCAATCACCCAAGAACAACCCATATCTTATGGAATACATTGTTTGTGGCTCCAAGATTTGTTTTTTTGTAGGAAATTACTTCTAAGTAAGTGAATTTCTTAAAAATTAACCCATATCTTGTCCAGCAATGGATCCGTGGCTGTTTCATGAAACTTGTATCAGGTATAAAAATATTTGAGATAACTCGAGTTGATCTTGTCCACTTATTCTTTGAGTTGAATGGATTCGTCAGACTGGATGATTCAGATTAGAGTACCAAGTACTTTTGACTTATTTGCTGTCAGTTGACATTTATTACTTGTAATGTTTCAAATACTGTCAGTGAACTTTGTCAGGTAACGACAGCAAGATGGTGACGTGGTGGTCATGACATCTACAATGATCCCCTGAAGTGTGGAGGGGGTTCGCATACCAGTGACTGCTACGTAGTGACTACAGTGTCACCATCTAGTGGCAGTTAACAGAAGTTCTCTGATAGTGCGTGAAGTGTTACAAAATAATAAAGTGACTATGAAATAATTAAAACAATACTGCCTTGATAGACTTATCAATTGTTTTCAGAGCATCGTGTAAAGATATTTTTTTACAACGTTAGCCAATGTTGGCTAGAAGAGTGACTTGAGAACAGCTTGGAAACATAGTGCCTTTTAGTTGACATCATGTGTTTGTGGCTAAATTAAAATGTGTTTTGGCAATCGTAGAACAGGCGTTTCTCATAGTGAATGGACCCGTTTTGTGCTTTGGTTTGTGTGTGTCTAAATGACGATTTGAATTTTTCCACAATGTCATTCGTACAATTACAAACATACAAAAACATATGTAATGCTAGGTTATGATCAAACAAGTGATATGCTTACAGGAAAGCTGTATTTTCTTCATATTTTATATTAATTTGTTCTTAACATTTTAGTAAATGTTGCCAGTTTGCAAATAAGGTTGATACAACTGGGTCGGTGAGTTAGCCATTATAATCGAGACTGCTCAGTTTACTCATCAAGTCTTTGGTAGTCAGCCTTAAAGTAATGGCATCACTTCCTAGGTTGTATTTTTTCATTTACTATTACATTCTTATGACTACAACATCCATGTTGAAGGTTTACTGCCTGCCAATTTGTGTTTAGTTACTTTATTAAGCTCAGAACAAAGTTCACCATTTGATAAATTCTGCCTGCAACACTTTCAAATGGTATACAACACATCCAGTTTCAAAACAAAATTTATTGACAATAATGCCGAGGCGAGCACAGTTAACCACAATACCCTCTCATGTTTAACTTTCCCATATTCTATACAATAGACTTCCCTTTACAAACTACTGCTCGGCCAATTCTGGGAAAAGGAGCTGGCACCCTCCCTTTAAGTGAACTGTCTAAAAATAATTACCACCCAAGCTGATTTTGGGCCAGACAGACAACCAACTTCCCATAATAACATAAACCCGAGTTTCAGTTATAAAACGCATTATCACTGCTGAACATAGCGTTTTCTTTCAAACGATGAGACTAGTGTTACATACCTGCATCGAATCTGGACTGTGTGGGGCAGTAAGAGATGGTAGGGCTAATTGAATCAACAGGACAAAGTGAAAAATTCATTGTTAGATGTCTATGGGACACCAGTACCTGATGTGGTCCTCGACTGAATGACGATTTATTGCATGTGTAGATGCATCCATTTCTTAGTCCAAGTGAAGTGTGTTTCAGGTTACCCCGATGGTTCATTTGCCACAATGTACCCTACCATTATGCTAATTTTATTGATGAAAATCAAGATATATTGTGCACAGTTAGTCCAAAGTCACATTTTATTAGTAGACAAAAGTTTCCGGGATGTGGATGGCAATTTAGAGGATATATCACTTCATAGTTGTACATAGATATTCCCATAGCAACAAGCCTGTATACTGCATCATGTTGGTGTACTTTCATTATAACAAAATATTATGCATTCAAAACTAAACAAAACAAAAGACCTGTAAAAACTTATGTTAAACAATTTGTTTAATCTTTATAACAGATCAAAATACACACTTATAGGCCGAGTTATCTTATTTTATGCAAGATGAAACAAAACTGAACACGAGAACTGTGTCTGGTATAATCTGTCCATTATTGCAGCTGAATTACAAATCATGTAAAGACATGAAAGTGTTTATCACAGTATGACATGTTGTACCTTGGTATTCAGCAGCAGGCTGAATATAATTACCCGGTATTTGTTCTGTTGTTGTGTCGACATGTGCTGCCACCTATAAAAAAAAATGTTAGTAAAAGGATGTTTCATGAGCAATTCCCTCTGTAGTTATTCAGTCTTAAATTCTTTGGTTACAGAATCGCAAAGGCTGAATGTTTCACTGTTATTTTTAGACTTGTAGGCAGCGAAACTAATGTGATTAGGAAAACATTTAAAAAGTAATATGGGAAACATTTTCTAAAAATATTATTATTTTCAGTTGAAATTTTAAGGTTAAATTGTATGCCAAATTTAATTGAGTTTTAATTAAAACATAATTGTATAATGTGAAAAAGACAAGCGAGCGTACGTATGTGAGACGTGTAGTACTTGTTAGTGTTTTGCATATAAATGATAAAAGATGAGTTTGTGGTGTTTATTGTGTTTCCCAAAATGCACAACCCGAGTTCGCTAAAAACAGTTAAAAGTGCTGCCCCTCACGGCGCCTGGATAACCGAGGCAGCAACTGGCATAGCATCAATTATCCAGGCTCCGATAGGTGGCAGCACTTTTGAGTTCCTCGCTGTTGCCTGGGGAAATTATGGTTTGCGTTTGTGTCCGCCTGGGTAACCTTAACCCAGAATAGGATAGAGACGCTGATTGGATGTCAGGATGAATTTGAAATAAAACATTTAGGATATATTTGTTATCAGATACTATTACATTATATAATCTATTCAAAATTAAACTCATACACAGCAACATAAAATAAAAAGCAATGAAAAAACTTTCGTTGTTACTTTCCACCTTTTTAATTTTCTACCTGTTATTTGTGTATAGATAATTATAGTATAACTTAGTTTCGTTATCAAAAGCATGCATACTATATACACATTAATTATTATTATAGTCCACGTAAACCTGTTAATTAATCCAAAACAGTGATACCGTCTGACGGCTTCGAGCTACGCATTATGTCTCACCAGACCATTTTCTCGGCCGAAGTTACGCAGTTACGCAGCCGATGGAGAGTTGGTTAAAATGGCGCGGCATTGCCAGGAAGTTACGCTCTGCGCAACTGCGGATTGGCACAATTGGTGATGAGGTCATTGCGGTGTTCCGCCTAACTACGAGTTGCGTAAGAGCTATACGAAGTAGAAGTGGATTTCGCACAGAACATGTTCATATTCTTCGTAGTTGTTTTCTTCGTATTTTCGTTATATTTTTAAATAATCATTGTCATTGCATCGTGCCGACCGGGGGTAACTGCGACTACAAGGCGTGCGACACGGCAACAGGAACAGAGGATTTTTTGCGAACTTCGACCGAAAGAGACGAGATTTCAGATACCGTTCAAGTTGTCGAAGCAGCTGATTAGCCTTAGAGACAGTAACATTATTCATCTTTATCGGACGCTAAATATTAATTAAGGTATTTAGAGATATAACACATATTTTAGTTTAGGTAACCATGGTCGGGAGGCGAGAAAACTACTTTCGCTGTTGAAACACTGGGAAATCAGGTTTTTGACGTTGGGTGGCCGGCTTGCAGATTCCTTCCATGGCTTACCCGCCGTTCTCAATTGTAATATGTATCTAAACTAAACGGCTGGTTGATTGCTGATGGTGCCTTTTTCGCCATTCGATGTACCGTTTCGTCAAATAATAAAACTTAAAACCGAAGAAGTGGTGTGCTGTTTGTTTCAAATAGTAGTGCAGTCGAAATAAATGTAGATAACAGAAACGAGCGAATATACTGAAGATCCCCTAAATGCCCCACGTCAAACAAGATATACATAATTATATGATATATAATCTCCCTGTAACAAAAAGTGAGTTTGGCTAACACCTTAGATTTTGAAGGCTGTTTATTAAAGCTATCATTTAGGACACCAAGAATGTTATTACTTTTTCTCGGCGAGGTGTAACAGTAGGGTTCTAGTTTCCAAGACCAGGTGGCCCTGGAAATTATATCATAGATTGGAAACAACAGACGATATAGCATTAGTTTGTAACCACTTGAAATATTGGCAAGGTGCCAGTGAACTTATAGACATTAGTGACGATAATAAACACGAAGGTTCTTGTCCTGGCTTTGTTTAAGAAAACTAGATGGCCCTGAAAATTAGCATATAGATTGGAAACATTCCGTAGGTAGAGGATCTCTTATCGTGGTAAACAGCCCTCCTTTAAATTGTAGTTATTATAATTATTAGCATGTATACATTAGGGAATTAGGATTCCTAAATATATCTCTAGTTGTAAATGAATATAGGTTATCCCTGTACAATTATCTACAATCATAAAATGCCGAGCGTTGGAAGAGAAATAGAACATAGTCTCAAGTCGGTAGGGTGACGTCATCGAAGGCGATCGAAAGGCCTCTCGCCCTAGCACCGATTACCCAGACTCCGTGAGGTGGCAGCACTTTTCATCCCCTCTACTCCTCACAATCTTTGGAAATGGCTTCTTGCTAACCACCACGTACAAGTGCCTATTATTTGTTGCTCTTGTGTGGAATAAGATTTAAGTTTAGGGTTAGTGTTAGGGTTTAGGTTTGGGTTAGGGTTAGTGTTAGGGTTAGGTTGAAGGTACTTTTGACAAGACTGACATTAGGTGTTTTACATGCATTTGATAGGCACTTGCAGAGCTGTGATACCTTCTTCAGCTCCCTCTCGGACGGTTTTCGCGCACTGGATGACGGCAAGGCCGGTTTATGACCTGTTTTGTGTGTTTATTTTTTCATCTTGTTATACGCCATCTTCTACCAGACAGACGGTGTATGATACCACTACCCTGTGGCCACGTACGTTGTGTTCCTGCTCTTATTTTGTCCACTTCTACGAAGTAGCTTTCGCACCTTTTAGTAAAGATTCTGACTACTAAAATATAATCATCGTCGCAGTTACCAATGTCATCTATCCCCTGACCACTCACTCAGTCACTCAGTCATTCAGTCACTCACTCACTTACTCAGTCATTCTCACTCACTCACTCACTCATTCACTCACGCACTCACTCACTCACTCACTCACTCACTCACTCACTCACTCACTCAGTCACTCACTCACTCACTCACGCACTCACTCACCACTCACTCACTCACTCACTCACTCTCTCACTCAGTCACTCACTCCTCACTCACTCACTCACTCACTCACTCACTCACTCACTCACTCTCCTCACTCTCACTCACTCACTCACTCCTCGCTCACGCACTCACTCACCTCATCACTCACTCACTCTCTCACTCACTCACTCACTCACTCACTCACTCACTCACTCACTCACCCACTCACTCACTCACACTCTCCACCACAACTCACTCACTCACTCACACACTCTCTCACTCACCCATCCACCCAATCACTCAGTCACTCACACACTCTCTCACCCTCTCACTCTCTCACACAACCACCCACTCACTCACTCACTCAGTCACTCACTCGCTCAAACACTCACTCATTCACATATTCTCCTCCCTCCGTCCGTCCGTCCGTCCGTCCGTCCGTCCGTCCGTCCGTCCGTCCGTCCGTCCGTCCGTCCGTCCGTCCGTCCGTCCGTCCGTCCGTCCGTCCGTCCGTCCGTCCGTCGTCCGTCCGTCCGTCCGTCCGTCCGTCCGTCCGTCCGTCCGTCCGTCCGTCCGTCCGTCCGTCCGTCCGTCCGTCCGTCCGTCCGTCCGTCCGTCCGTCCGTCCGTCGCTCCGTCCGTCCGTCCGTCCGTCCGTCCGTCCGTCCGTCCGTCCATCTCTCTCTCTCTCGTCTCTCTCTCTCTCTCTCTCTCTCTCTCTTACTATTTCGCTCACTCACATATTCACTAACCCGCCAACTCACTGTAACAACATCAGGCAAAATAAACGTAAATAAAAAAATAATAGTAATAATCAACCAACAACACAACAAGCATTACTATTACTAATAACTATATATATAACAATACTTGCTTCTGACATTAATAGCTCCCGTGGCATCGACCTGGCGGTGTTTTCGCCGCGCTGCCACGTCGGGCCTACGTGGACCGCGCTCGGTTTGTACCGACAATGGCAGGTGGTCTGGTCTACGTGCAACCGCCACGCTTGCCTGGCCAGGT
>JAODUO010000527.1:390000-580000 GCA_025642075.2 Ridgeia piscesae
TTTCTAATTCGCGGCATAGCCAGGTCAGAGTTACACCAGAACGTGCACCGACTCCTCTATATATTAAGGAGGTTAATCTAATCCCAAGCGGACTCCAGCTCCAAACAAAACAGTTACACTCCAAACTGCCTTCACATAGGTTCCTAAATATTGGGGAACAACCTCCAATTTAAGCCTCTGATGGCGGCTATGATACATCGATGTCGACGATATAAATTATGATTGTCAATAAAACTTGTTTTGAAACATATTGTTCATCATGCTCATGCTCCCGTAGTCGTAACATTGTTAACATTATTATAACTTGACGGGCAGCATACGTGTGGTGTCAAGAATACCTTAGTAAATAACAAATAAAAGCCTAGGAAATACACACCCTCCTTTAACGCGCCAAATTCACATTTAAATGTATAAATCGTACCCGAACATTGATACCTAGTTATAGGCCCACATATAGCCTTTACAATTAGCCAAGTACGAATTGAAATCACGATATCAGCAACACACAATGAACTGACCTACTAGTACTACATTGTAGACTACTGTGTCATTTCACCAAGGGCGAGTTCGCTAATGTTGATAAGACTGGTAGTGGTAGGTAGATTAGGAAAGGGGTAACTGTGTTAACATGTCAAACAGCCGACCATTCAACTGTAGATGGAATCATAGATATTTGGATAAAACGGGTGCACGAACTTAGGCGCCATACAAAATATGGCTTCCATTGGCTTAAATTGGCGCGTATATATATATATATATATATATATATATATATATAATATCTGCAACACATATGACATGTAATAAAAATAATTGTTTCGTTCGAACTCCTTTCGATATAGACAGATAGAGGGCACTAAGGCAGTGGTGTACGTGTAGGATATCGTAAAGTGGGTCAATGTCAGCCGCCCTTTTTATGCTACACAATTCACTAAGCTAGGGTGCGATGGTCAACCCCTCCCCCAAATACATTACCGGTTACCAGTATATTACTTATTTTGACCAAACCTTTATAGATTAGGATCAGAGTAATTTATTTGACAGTCAATGTGAAATCATCTTGCTTGCATTGCCATTACGACATAACATTTAGAGGCGGCTGCTAACACAAAAGTCACTCAGTTTATTATAAAAAAACCACTTACTGACGTTTTTTATTTTTACATTCAACTACTTAGACCCCAAACAATTATCTTTATATCAATAAATAAATAAGTTCACAAACACTAATTATTATTACACGTAACTTTACACTTATAAATAATAATTAAAAACACGTAACATACTTAACCTAAACACCTTTAAACTACATATTACTTGTCGTTGTGGTCCCACGAAACCGGACGTCCTGGTCGTTTATCGTGTTTCTTGATGCACCTCGGTAGACCCACAAACTACGATAGTGATCGCCAAAGTCAGACTGAATCTGAGTAATCGAAATGACGACATGCTGCCTCCGTCAACCGGGCTTGATTAGGGCCTACTGACAAATTGCCAGGATGTCGCGCGTAGACATTTAGGTTGAACTTGGCGTTTAATTCGGTATATCGAAAATAGCTGACCCGAAAATTAATGCGCAAATAACGTAATGGCAAATAATCCGAAGATTAGTGATAATCGAAAGTAACCGCGCCAAATGTGTAATACTCATGCGGACGCGCGTCCCACATAAGGAACGAACGCCGACACGGTCAAGGGTCGTCTCAAAGTATAACAGTAATAATAACTTCAAACAACGCTTTAAACATACCATTATAACATACGCAACACACTCCACAATCGATACCAACCGTCCAATTAAACTCCACTTCTTCGAAGTAAACTCCAATGTGTTTTATATCTTTAGCGTAATCGAGCGCGATTAGCATTACTAGTCGCATTTTGAGACGACCCCGTGGCGAGCGCCGTTCGCGCGCGAACTCCAGCAGCAGACGACTTTTCGAATGAAAGCCGCGGATACGCACGCGATGACGCAGGTGAGTCGAGGACACGCAGGTCAACTACGTGACTGAAACGTGACCACCGCGAACGCTCGCGAATCGATCTGTACGCATGCGCACACGGCTCACTACGGCTACGTCGATAGTTCGTTCACAGAAATCACATCGCATAAATAGACGCCGGTCGACCGACAGTGATCAGTAAACGCTGCAACCACATACAGAACAAGGTAAGTGGTCTACACAGGCTTCTACATTCTCAATAGTATCTTGATTAATATTGGTTAAACTGGTTGATATTCTTAATTGATATTCGACAACTAATTAATCGGTGTGGTTTTTATTGTTATAAAAATGTTCCAAACTTACCTTTTTGACAGTGCGATATAAAATTAACATGATCGTATCAGATGATATTTGAACATGTAGCAATCTAATAATGTGCATTATTATGACACGAACTAATGTTCATATCGTAATTATCACGATACGCTGTTAGTAGAATTCTGCCTTGCTTGAATGTATATGCATGACTTGGTTATTATCCCATACTAGGGATTTGGCAAGGTCATGCCAGTCAGGTATTCACATCACCAATAGTTTGAAGGTCGAATACCTGCTAGGGTTTTTGGGTAATATTATAATTACCAGGATGTTGTCATTACTTATATCAACAATCAGACATAGCAACTTCATTGAAACGGTGCCACGCATTTTTTTTATCAATATTTACCGTTTTAATTATTTAACATTATTTTATACACTTAGTCTTAGTTACGTGAACATTAGTATTATTTACTAAATAATTATTTCCAAATTTTTGTTTCGACTTACAGATGTATGTGAAATTATAAGGAGCACACATTACATACCTAGCCTTAGCCTAGGCATAGTCACATAGTGCTAGGTCAGGGTAATAGTGCTATCTTACACACGTCAGTCGTGACCATTGAATGAATGGAACGAGTCGCCTCGTGCAGCGAAAACGTTTCTATTCATGCCAGACCCATGCTTATATAACATCAAACTGTGCACGTAGTCCCGACTTAGTTCGGTGTTTTCGGCTTGTTGTAATTGACATATCCTGCACTAGCATACACTCAAAACACTAAGGCTCTATGCTAGTATGTTTTGCGAGAAACAGTCCGATCATATTTTCCACATTTACATTGCCGGTTTAGAGTTAATTCACTTTCCTCTGGCGGCTATGCGTGGGCCTTTGTGGCCTACAAAAAAGGCCGCCTATCGATCGCACCGGATGACTCAAGTTAACGCCCGATCTGCGTCGACAGGAAATGACTAGCATTTTTGACGCTCCGTTATATAACACATTCTCATAACTGATAAACAGCATTGTAAAAAAATTCCCTCGTGACAGTATTATCTTGTCACGACAGGCGTCGGTGTAAAGTCATTCAGTTCGCCTTATAATCTAAGGAATGTTATTTCGAAATATGTAATTTGAGAACTGCAGCAAACAAGTGGAACGGTTTTTATCAAGCGCTAGGCGTAGGAGTGGTAGCCGGCTAAATAATAGATGACATAAAAGTCCTCGAAAGCGCACCGTCTGACCCAGGCCAGACGTTTGTTCACGGCTATACAGCTGTTGAAATACTAGCCTGGCCGATAACGGAGACGCCGGCGCGAGCGATAATGCGCTCAAAGGTCGGCAACGTGAAGGCGAGCTACGTGATATTCTCGAGTCACGTACGCCCATAACGTGAAGCGGGCGATGTTTCACATATGTTACGCAGTTACTCCAGTGACGCGTTGACCTGGTAGTGAGTCATAGGTCTGACAAGGACAAATGCCAGTTGACTAGTCGCGTCTAGATCAAACCCGACGAGAAAGCGTCGATAGTAAACAACCCATAGTGCATACACAAACACAACACGTAGCATTTAGCCAAACAATGGCAGATTAGCATTGCTAGGCGTGAAAGAGCTCATCGTTTCTAACGAGACGTTTTATGAATGGACAAACGGGGTGATGGGGCGGGGCTAAAGCTTGCGCGTCATCGAAGGGGCGGATCCTGCATTTCGAGGGTATTTCTCGTTTAAGATCCCTAATAAATGCAGCAACAAAACGAATACATCCCTTCAAATTATCCTAACATTACATGCTCGTACGTCAACTTTAATTTCTACTATTGCAGTTTCTTTGTTGAGAAAAGACCCAACCGTCAACATGAGCCAGAACGCCGCCCAGAAGATGAAGCCCTTTGTGGACAAAAACTTCGGATTCGGAATGAAGGCTCTGAAGAGGTACCCTGAGGTGGGTCTCACTTGAAAACAGTTTATTTGTATACGTCTAGACTGCAGTGCATTGCATGCCATTGTAAGTGTTCACATTTGAAGATCCGAGGTCCTGCCTCTGTTACACTTGAAAACATTGTTTGTATGTTTGTATGTTTAAATGATTCCACGAGATGCTAATATAAACTGCATTGGTGTTGCTGTTCAGAATCGGTTAATCTGGTTTATTTATTTATCAATTAATGAACTTACAATAATGGTCACCAACGGTCTTCGTAGTGAAACATGTGTGCTGCCACCTAGCGAATGAAGACGAAACAACTCAATTGTAAGCCTGACGATCTGACCAGCATTATTACTTGCGTCTGTTATGCTGCTCCCTTTCCTGCCGGATAGATAGGTACTACATTTTCTTTCTTATCTTTGCAGCTGCTCCCCCTCACCATCATGTGCGGCATTGGATACATCGTCGGCTTTGCCTACATGGGCTTCGGGCTCGTCGCAAAGGCTGATGTCAGGTAATTACAAATGTCAAACTTTTAAAAATAAAATTTTCAATCAACATCTATCGGTATATGTGAAGGAACAGAATTTGTGTAAATTACAAAAGGCCTGTTAACAGATTATAAGAATTTTTATTGGTGCATTTGGCATTGTTTAAAATCAAAATAATGTATAATAATGTATTATTCACACATTAAGTCATGGATACATTATAATTTGAACGGGTTATATATCTGTGATCATTCCTTGTATGTTGTTATAATTTATTAATGCTATGCTAAATACCAATGCACCTTACAATATTATAAAGCTATGGACCTTATGTGATATTTACGGGGTACATTATTCTGTGCAGGATCAACCCATGGGAGAAGGTTGCTCGCTCGGAGAGGACAGACGTATCAAACATGACAAAGGTATGTAGATATTTTTAGCCAAACATTACTTTAGGAATATTAGTGGAAACTCAATGTAATGGCTTAATGTTAAAAAGTGACATACAGTGAAGCTCAATACTTATATAGAAGATTGGCGATTTCGTTCTGTTCCTAATTTTAGTAGTTTGGCCAGAAATGTTAGAGCCATAATTATATAAATTCTTGGTTGTGCTGCCATCTAGTGAAAATCACCAAACTATTAAACTGGAAGCCTTCTTTTGATTGACATCTGCTGTTTGATGACATGTTCTTTCAAGCTGTCAGATTAATGACTGGACTGCCTCAAATTGGTTAATACCTATATACAGTGTATACACATGGTGTATATTGAATTTAATTTTTTTTATTTGTAGATGTTTTTTTACAAACATTTAATAACAAATTTGTGAAATCAATGTCACATGTTACTTAACTGATTCAGATACATAACGTGTAACTAAAAAAATAATGAAAGAAAATTTGTCAATAAATGTTTGTATGACCTTCAATCATTTCTCCAAAAGGCTGTGTTCTCTCCAACTTATGGTGGCTATTTTCGCAGGTTTACGACGTCGTCAAGCATGGCAACATCCCCGAGCTGGACCAGCTGAGGCGCGAGATTGGCCTCCACGAGTACAAGTAGACAGCACCACCTGCTGGACACAACAATGCCATCTGTACAAAGTATAGGGAATTTTTCAACAGCGATGCTCTTCATTGCTAATTCGTTTACATCGGCACGGCTCAACGTGTGCGAACGACATGCTGGAGTTTTGTAATGACAATGTGGACAAACATGATATTTACTCAGGAATCGGCAAAAACATTTCGACGATAAACATTGGAGGATTGTGTGTGGTGGACAGCTGATACCGTCCAAGAGGGCATTGAGAAATTACACTGTGCAAGACGAGATGGTTTATATGCATGTAAACTGTGACATTTATCAGATGGAGCATTGATTTACATGTCGTATATGTACATAGTAATGTTTCATGAAAGTGAAACATGTTCAGACAATGACACTGACTGCTCTATTGGGACTGATGCCCCAAACTGACAATAACATGAAGGATGTGAATGTACAAAAATGTTAGAAAAAATTTACAGATATGTGAGGTGAAGAGAGGAAGAATGAGATTGTAATAAAATGTAAAACCGATTGACTGTGTTAAATTTCTTTATTATATTATATCGTCTACACTGCCAAACAAGAAGACCGATTTGTGACCATATCCGACAAGTTTATACTAAACAAGAAGACCGATTTGTGACCATATCCGACAAGTTTATACTAGCTGTGGTCAAAAATACATGAACTGTAACAAACTTAGTGGAAACAATACTAGACAACTATTGTGAAGTGGGTTGGAGCCACATTACAGTACCTGGGGTCATTTCCATGAAGATAGCGAGCTGAAGGAAATCCATCAGATCAGAACCCCGTAAATTGCTAAAAAGCTGCTGCTGAACACAATTTCCAAGACATTTTGGTAGGCACATCCTACTGTTGTACATACTTTCTCTCTTACCAGTATTGATAGATACCCATAACTGTCAGTGAACACACTAGTAAGATATATTGGTTGATATTTTCTCAAGAGGTACAGCATGTCTGTTTACAGGGAATTTTTTTATAGAATATTTATAATTTAACGGTAATTATTAATCAATGTCACGATGAACAATCACTTGATATAAGAGTACACAGGTCAGACTCTTGCATACAAAAAAGTGTTTTTGCCCTCGTGTTCTGGTGCATTCACTCTATAAACCCTGTCAAACTATTGAATATAAGCTGGGCCCACTCACTGATGTAGCATATAAAAACCCATTCATTTGGCTGCTCACTGTCTGAGGAGACTACAACAAATGTATATCAACAAAATCAATTGTAATAACACTACAATTACCCCTATAAAAGCATTAAATGGGATCAAACGAGTGGATTCATTACACATCATAATAATAAAATTACCTACCGCACACTGGATAACAACAACAATAAAGGCATTTGCTTAATGTACTGGTGTATGGCCACAAAGAGCAGTCACTGTAATAAGTTACGCCATCTAGTGACTAACAGTGTAATGAGTGGCGCCATCTAGTGTTGATAGGATTTATCATTAATGCTGGGGGGTGTCTCCAGTGGCAGTTGGTTCGGCAGCGCGGCATGTGTTATATGAGCCACAATACTGGCACTTCAGTCCAACGACGTGAAACCTGGTTCGACTCTCCTACAACCATCGGGCAAAGATATGTTGTCAGATGTTAGTAAAACATAAGTCACTTTGTAAATTAGAAGTGTTTGATTAACTTTGACTATGGGTCAATGCTGATTATTTTAACATTTTCTTTTCCTCCGTAGAACAGTTCTGGTAAATACGTTGGTTATACAGCTGCATGTGGCTAACAACTTATTTTATCTACTTGGTATCTTATTTCATATTTAAAAAATCCAGCTCTAATGCCAGATATCAAAGAGTGGTAAAATGGGCTATATATATGCACCTCCCCCCGACTCGGGGACTCCTATCCAATTAGATCATATACATTTTCCAAAATTGCAACTGTAAGAAATGAACAATCTTGATTTCCAATTCTATTACAGACTTACATTTACAGCCCGACAGTGTCTGAAGCAGCCACTCAGTGACTGCCACATCAGAAATATGTGTATGGACTTCGTACTGACCTTGTGGCAGTCTCGACAAAGGATTTGTAGCTGGAGGTCACTATACTCCTCAGGCATGGGTGTGTTCTCCACCTCCTCATCCAGATGCTTCCACACACCATCCATCTCCACGAGCGACACATTGCACAGAGGACAGGTGTAGTTACTGTGGACAGGAGGACAGGTGTAGTTACTGTGGACAGGAGGACAGGTGTAGTTACTGTGGACAGGAGGACAGGTGTAGTTACTGTGGACAGGAGGACAGGTGTAGTTACTGTGGACAGGAGGACAGGTGTAGTTACTGTGGACAGGAGGACAGGTGTAGTTACTGTGGACAGGAGGACAGGTGTAGTTACTGTGGATAGGACAGGTGTAGTTACTGTGGACAGGAGTAGTTACTGTGGACAAGAGGACAGGTGTAGTTACTGTGGACAGGAGGACAGGTGTAGTTACTGTGGACAGGAGGACAGGTGTAGTTACTGACGTGGACAGGTGTAGTTACTGTGGACAGGAAAGGGTAGTTACTGTGGACGACAGGTGTATTACTGTGGACAGGAGGACAGGTGTATTACTTGGACAGAGGACAGGTGTATTACTGGACAGAGACAGTGTATTATGTGGAAGACAGTATTACTGTGGAGAGGACAGGTGTAGTTACTGTGGACAGGGGCACAGGGTAGTTACTGTGGACAAAGGACAGGTGTGTTAGTGGACAGGAGACAGTGTAGTTACTGTGGACAGAGACAGGTGTAGTTACTGTGGACAGGAGTAGTTACTGGACAAGAGGACAGTGTAGTTACTGTGGACAGAGACAGTGTAGTTACTTGACAGGAGGACAGGTGTAGTTAGGGCAGGGTAGTTACTGTGACAGAGACAGGTGTAGTTACTGTGGACAAGAGACAGTGTAGTTACTGTGGACAGGAGTAGTTACTTGACAGGACAGGTGTAGTTACTGTGGACAGATTACTGTGGACAGAGGACAGTTATTACTGTGGACAGGTAGTTACGTGGACAGAGGACAGGTGTATTACTGGACAGAGACAGGTGTATTACTGTGGACAGGCATAACTGTGGAGGAGACAGGTATACTGTGAAAGGAGGTTATTACTGTGGACAGACATGTACGTGAAGGAGTAGTTACTGTGGACAGAGGGTTAGTTACTGTGGACAGGGTGTTACTGTGGAGGGGACTTGGACAGGAGGGTATACGTGAAGGGTAACTGTGGAGGAGGGTATTACTGTGAGAGGTTAGTTACTGTGACAGGGTTTGTTACTGTGGACAGGGTAAGTTACTGTGGACAGGAGGGTTAGTTACTGTGGACAGAGGGGTTAGTTACTGTGGACAGGAGGGGGTTAGTTACTGTGGACAGGAGGGGGTTAAGTTACTGTGGACAGGAGGGGGTTAGTTACTGTGGACAGGAGGGGTTAGTTACTGGGACAGGAGGGGGTTAGTTACTGTGGACAGGAGGAGGTTTGTTATTGAAGAGAGGTATTATTGACAGGAAGGTTATTACTATAGCTTGACAGGAGGGTATAGTACTGTGGACAGGAGGTTATTATGGAGAGGTAGTTGTGGACGGAGTATTACTGGACAGGAGTATACGGGAAATTGTTATTAAGAATAAAAACAGTAGTTACTGTAGAGTATACTGTGGACAAGAGGACAGGTGTAGTTACTGTGGACAAGAGGACAGGTGTAGTTACTGTGGACAGGAGGACAGGTGTAGTTACTGTGGACAGGAGTAGTTACTGTGGACAAGAGGACAGGTGTAGTTACTGTGGACAAGAGGACAGGTGTAGTTACTGTGGACAGGAGGACAGCTGTAGTTACTGTGGACAGGTGTAGTTACTGTGGATAGGACAGGTGTAGTTACTGTGGACAGGAGTAGTTACTGTGGACAAGAGGACAGGTGTAGTTACTGTGGACAGGAGGACAGGTGTAGTTACTGTGGACAGGAGGACAGGTGTAGTTACTGTGGACAGGAGTAGTTACTGTGGACAGGAGGACAGGTGTAGTTACTGTGGACAAGAGGACAGGTGTAGTTACTGTGGACAGGAGGACGTGTAGTTACTGTGGACAGGAGTAGTTACTGTGGACAAGAGGACAGGTGTAGTTACTGTGGACAGGAGGACAGGTGTAGTTACTGTGGACAGGGGCAGTAACTGTGGACAGGAGACAGGGTTAACAACTGTGAAGAGGAGGGGTTATAGTTACTGTGGACAGGAGGGGGTTATAGTTACTGTGGACAGGAGGACAGGGTTAACAACTGTGAAAAGGAGGGGTTATAGTTACTGTGGACAGGAGGGGGTTATAGTTACTGTGGACAGGAGGGGGTTATAGTTACTGTGGACATGAGGGGGTTATAGTTACTGTGGACAGGAGGGGGTTATAGTTACTGTGGACAGGAGGGGGTTATAGTTACTGTGGACAGGAGGGGGTTATAGTTACTGTGGACAGGAGGGGGTTATAGTTACTGTGGACAGGAGGAAGGTGATACAGACGGAATGAAACCATATGGTTCAATTCAATACACTTTAAGGATATTCAAATTAACCTAAGAAGGATATTCATCATACATCATATTCGAAATATGTAGAGAGAAATGAAATGCAAAGTGTAACAAAAATTAACCCGTAAACATCAATATTACTGGTTTATAGTTAACCCCCACATATATATTGTAAAAATAAGTTGTTTTTCGTTTGCCGTATCATACACAGTCAGGATCGATTCAACCTTCTAATGTGACACATAATATAAAAACAACTCACCCTGATTTCAACAGTTCCTCGTAACATGACCTGTAATCAAACGCATGTTAGTTTTGCTATTAGAGTGCACCACACCTACTGGTTACAATTTATGTTAGTATCAATATTAGCGTGACTATTGTTTCATTATTTTTTTTCAAATTTGACTTACTGAATATTTGTAAAACTTGTAGAGTTACAATAAATTATTAGATCTGGTTGGTTCTGGAGAATACAACATTAGCTCTGCTTTCTTTAGATTGTACTGATGTGAAAATAACCAGCACTAAAACATTATACCTGTCAAGAAATTTAGATGAATTACTTTCCACATATACAAAGATGCATCTTTTTGGGGGGTAGAATACACTACAGATACATACACTGCTCAGTGAAGCAGTGAAAACAACTGGCCACGTACCACAATTAGGACCAGAAAGAGTTCATATGAAAATGACAATTGTTGTAATTGGTGAATTTGTTTCGAGCATATTTGCATGTGACAAACTGGGACAATTAATATCAAATATACTACCGCATTAGGACTTTCACTTGATATAAATAAACAGATACTAGTCATTTATCAATATTTTTGTGTCAATATTTAAAAACCAATTGCCAGACTGGGAAGAGATTATGTGGTATCAGATTCGTGTGGATTTATCTGAGGAACGCCATTTTTACAAATTTGCCACAAGGACAGTTCTTTAATATTTCATGTGTGTTTAAAGAAAATATGCAGATGACTTTTGTGTTCAGCGGATTACATGCGCCAGTTGCTTCCTATGTAAAATCTAATGTGATCTGTCCCCAGTTCTGTATAGTGCTACACGTCAATGTTTATGAGACGACCCCCGAGTGTCTCACCTGTGGAGGAGGTGACCGCAGGAGGGCACGTGACTGGGTATGCGGGAAGTGTGTAGGTCCTCCATACACACCGGGCAGTTGGCCCGAGACGCCTTCTCCACGCACTACAAACACATCATAGTTGGGGTGAACCTATGAACTCGGAGATTCTGAATGGAACTTCCGGATCAGGCCCCTGATCGGTTTGCAGCGAACTTAAAACACATCTATACGTTTCGTATGAAATGTATACTTTATGTGTAGTTTAATATTGCTATAATGTAACTCCTCTGCAAGTATGAAGACATAATATATTGAATAAGGTATATTTATGAGCACCGGAACATCTAGGGCCGATGACAGACCATCAAAATTGAGCAAGATGGCGGCTTTGTTATGGCTGTTCCACGCAATGAAATTTGTGAAAATAAGAAGCCAATCAAACAAATCAACTAAATCAACTTTTAATCCAAGGAGGAAATTGTAGTGTCACTGGCCACGAGACGGTAAGAAAATACAATACACAGCGGTCATCAACACACTTCCGATGAAAATCACTGACTCTAAAGTACTGTTAGTACACACAAATGCCTGAGGGTACAAAGGAAGGCATTTCTGGAGTTTAGGCCTGTACTTAAAAAAACTCAAAAACAGCCACTTTCACTTATCAAATTTCACAACATGCATAACTACACCTAGACTACCATTGTACACTTGTCGTGTGATAAAAATAATAAAATTGGAGTCTTTTATTGATTAAACTGAACACGAAATTCACTAATTTCTTTCCATAAACATTAGTTTCACAGGAAACTTGGCTAGGTGGCACTAGTTTAGGCCTGTTTAGGGTTCGCTGGAGATGGTTGTTCTGATGTAACAGAAGGCTTATGGTTAGGATTAGGTTTATGGTTAGGTTGAAAGTACTTTTGACAAGATTTACAACAGGTGTTTACATGCATTTGTAAGTTGAGGCGTAATAAAAACACCACTTATCAGACTTTCCTGAGATGAAAATAATGTATACCTGCAAAAACAAATGTATTTTGTGTACATTTTGATTGATAAAAGGCAATAATTTTGATTTTTTGATCACATCACATGAATACGTGTAGTGATGGTATAGCAGATGTATGGTGTGAAATGTTATGACAATGTATGATTTTTCAAACTGCAAAAGTACCCAAGAGTGCCAAGATATCTCAGCGTGACATTTTGGAGCTACAAGGCATGCGCTGTAAGAACTTTTTTGTTCAGCAAAAATGCAGTGGGGTGTACGCTATCTACGATGGTTGCATGTGTTTTCTAGGCTGTTTGCCTCTTTGCCACGGTTACAGTGAGTGAGTCAATATTCATGCCCTTGCTTTTGTCACCATTTTGTCAGGCCTGCAAGCATCGTGCTTAGCCACCTTTCTACCCCGACCAAACCAAGCATGCAAAAGAGCACTGGCTATTACACATCCTACAACAATATGACAAATGCTATGTTTGTATTGTTACAATTATTACAAGTACAAATGGTGTAGAAATAGTACACTACCTTGTGCGTGTCCTTCACAACTAATCCCAAACATAAATCACACTTCTTGCAGTGGAAGAAATTCTCTCGGCCACCAACTCTGTAACAGTATCATGAGAATCATAAAATTAAAAAGATGTAATTAAATGCTGATATTCTACAATAATGACGAAAGGAGCAAGAATGATTTCAGTATAGTTCTAGTAAATGCTCAGCAGATGATGTGTGTCTGAAATTTAGTATTTTAACAGTTCATGGCAAAGCATTGTGAAAATCTTGACATGTATAGTATAGTTAACAACATAACTCCAAAATAATAAAAATAGGTGTTCTTTAACCATGCGGCTGGCCGTAGCTGGTTAATCGGCCTGCGACACCTTCCTGTAAAAAAATTTGTAGTTTGCTTAATCAGTAACCAACTGGTTATTTGGGTAGTTTACTATGCCTTCCATGACGAATTTACACATCCATTCATAAAGTCCCAACCCTGCATACTTGGTACCAATAGACAGTTCTGTTCTTGCCCAATCCGGGGAAAATAAACATGTGGGTGGGGCTAGTACAATGAATCAGAATCAAGCTCTCAAACACTGCATCATCTTCCCACCGGAGCGGAAGTAAACAACAAGATGGCGGATGTCCGTGTAACCGTGTTGAAGAACTTTCCAGATTCAAACATTTACTTCGGATTATCTAAAGCTACCGGGTCTGTTTCAACAAAGCAACTGGCAGTATTCAAGAATGTGGCTATTATAGTAGTTCAAACAGTTAGGACAACTCTGGATGTTTTTGGTATGAAAAAGCTACCATTTGCCAGGCAACATTTCACTGCTCATGCCACAGGTATGCACTGGTGGCAAAAGCGCAGTAATCAGCCGGCCTAAAATGGCCTACCTCGATGGAAACAAATTATACGAAAACAAGTTCTCAATAGACTTGATTCATTTTTATGTTATTTGGCAGCTAATGTGTATGGTTATGTTTGTCTTGCAGGAAGCAGGAAATCTGTCTGATCAGTAGTTATTTGAGAGCAGGATAGTGCAGTTTGTTTTCATATTTTAGGATGACGTTCAGCTAATAGTATCATCATGTTTATCCGATGTAATAGAGATAGTATAATTTTATTATAACAAATAGTTCATTTGGCAGTAACATTATATCTCATTCATATTTTCATGCATGATAAGTATTTGCAGATTTATGATTTTTATTGTAACAGAATGCAACAGAGGATTTTGCTGGCCGGTCGCAGGGTTAAAAAAACACAATCTCATTGGTAGACCACAACACCCATTAGAGCATGAGTCACAAACAGACCAGGTAATTGGGCACTAGAATCTCTTGAAAAACTTCTGGGAATTCTTGGTCTATCTCAGAGAAATATGGGAAACTTTCCCCTCAGTTAGCTGTCATCAATTCATATAAAACAGTTTTCATACAATAGCATGTGGATCTTGCAGAATATACTAGCAGTCACACCCATTAAATATATTTTTTATATATCCTCATATCCTCATAAGTTTATGTGTGATGACAATAACATTTAAAGTCTCAAAATCCCATTTGGGAGTCATTTGAATTCGTTGGTGTATTTGAGGGGACCATGTTGTATTTCATTTTATTTATGCACTACATTTTCTGTTGTTAATGCCACTGCATCCTGTGAAAGCATTTGATCGTACCTGCATATACCACATGGCTCACAGTGGAATTGTTTCTTGTCTATGTTGTCGTAAAGTCGACACACGCTGCAGAAATAGTGACCGAACTCTATCCCGCATTTAATGCAGTTCTTCTCAACCTGTAGAGGACCATCTCAAAAATCAACACAATGGACCACTTCATCAATTCAGAATCTGGTTCCTGGTAAGTACAATGTAAAAACATGAAGAAAACAATTACTAATGTTTTACTAATCAGACATCTATGTACATATTAATTTGTAGTCAGTGACAAACAAAGAAATTGTGATTAATTGTTACAGTAAACATCTACTGAGCCTGTGATCTTGACGTCATATGTAATCACTGTAAATGAAAACCAACATTTGGAGAAAACATGTTATTTCAGAAACACCTGGTGAGCTCACAAATTCAATTACTTTATTATTCAAAGGTCACATGCATAACTTTAGTATGGACTTCCACATACTAATTACGGTAATGTTCTGGATCCACCAGATCAACCGATGTTTGGTAAAATCTCACACAGCAGGACACTTACAGGCTGTCTGTTGCCACACTTCAAGCACTGCACTTTGGAAACTTTGTATCGATCAAGGGTGTGGTCTTCATGTTCGTCATGGCACAGTCTGCATGTGTAGACTTTCTGACAGCATGGTGACTGGAAGCACAAGTGAAGCCAACTTTTGAACAAAGCAGCAGCAAAATTGAGGTGGGCCCAGATTCTACACAAGTGCTTAGCATCCTACTTCAGCTTGTGCATCCTCGCAAGCCAGGGGTCATTGTGCTGCGCTACTGTACCTCTGACTGATTGTCTCCGCAAACTAAGGAAGTGAGTGGAGTTAAACCACAAAATGACAAGATATATGACTGATGGAAACTGGTAATCCTAATTATAATGAAACATTTGCATCCTATACATTGTCGTTGTAACATGCACAGCGTATGGCTGGATCACCCAAAATTATATTATAACTTGATCGGGGATTTCACTGCATAACGGTAAAAGAGGAGTATTTAAAAGTGACGTGGCAGGGGTAATGAAAGCTGGTACTGACGTAATAATTAACCGCAGCGACCCTGGCGTGCAGGATGAGCCCCTGAGTTAGTGTGATTCTACATCACTTCCGGGACAAAGAAGTCAGATTTAATTTTTTAAATTTGGGTTTTAGAACAATTTCAACACGCCGACTCGAAAGAAATCGCCTTCGCAGTTCTGGTGCCTCTGGGAGGCGCCTACAGCTCGCGCCATATTTGCAGCGGTGACATCGCGTTGTTTACTTCGACTCGGCGTGTTTAAATTGCTCTAAAACACAAATAAAAAAAAATTAATCTGACTTCTTTGTACCGGAAGTGATGTAGAATCACATTACGAAAACATACACATCGATATAAGGTGGAAAAAACGGTTTTAAAAGGCCGTAATATTTAGGCCAGTTAAGTATAAGATTACCGAAAAAGTATCTTAAGTAGGGTGACCGCGGCGTGAGGACTCACTCCCTGAGGACGTTGCAACGAATACCCCAAATTGTGTCTGTAAATGAGTGCTCATCCCACACTTCCTCCGCATAATATTTGACAAAACTCCTTATTTAAAACCACCGATTGTTACGCACTATCTATAGGTATGTCACAATTTGTGATATTTACAATAAATGCACATTTTCGTTTGTAATGTTCGCATCCACAAACTTCCGAGTCTTCTCCGTTTTCCTCCATCATGTTTTGCCATCTCCCTCTACCGGATAACTGTACAATGAAAATAATACGATACTCGACAGAGTGCGACACTAGTGAAGTCAGGGCATTACGTCCTTATGAAATTATGGCTATAAAGCTTTTAATTTGACAGCTTATCAACCTTGTAACAATGTTCTTTGTTTATAAATTATTGTAATAGATAAAATAGACTGCAAAGATGTCTAACAATAGGTGAGAGTTAATAATTATTCAAGAGAAATAGTCTACTAAAACTAATGTATCGAAGAAATGGCGCCAACCGCAACGTAGAAGTAGTGGCAATGATAATATGTGCCAATGAGGCAACGGGTCCATGAGGCAATTGGGGGGGGAGGGGAGTAGTGGCTTCTTGCTAACTTGCTTAGGGTTTAAGTTAGGGTTAGGATTAAGCGATCATGTCAGCTTTGGGGCGCACAGCTTATCTAGAGATTAGACCCGTGTGCTATTATAAAATAGGTGTCTAGTCAGACTTCCTACCATGTTAATGACCTATCACTATATGACTATGATTGATTGATTACCCTGCATGCTGGGCTCCTGTAGCATGCTGCATTATGCAATACACACACCCTACATACATGCATGCATGCATGCATGCATGCATGCATGCATGCATGCATGCATACATACATACATACATACATACATACATACATACATACATACATACATACATACATACATACATATATAAATGTATAATATATATATTTTTTTACATCATACATTTAATTTAAAAACAAGTTATTTACTGATTTCATAAGAAATTATATATTTATATATTACAAATCGTTTCAGAAGATTTTCTTCCACAAATAATTTTTTTGTTTCTTTGTCTTGGAAATGTTGCAAACCTATTGTGTAACCCACCAAAGAAACGCCCTGATTCAGAATTGTTGACAACATGCTTATGAACCAGTTGTCAATTCTTTATAGAGTGAACTCAGATGAATTACATCAGTTCAATATTTTATTGCCATAGCTCAACTTTAGTGCAATTATTGAACGATGTTAATTTTACATTTGAAGAGATGTCATCACGTCTAAGCTGATGGTGCCAGCAAGAAAGTCGTTTCTGGTGGAGTTGAGAGAAGCGCGGAGGGCGACCAATGACACTGCTATTGCCAACTTGAACACATGGACCGTAGCCACGAAAGGCCGCCCTGTGTGTTTGTCTATTGTGTGGCTACAGGGCATCATTGTGCAGGTGAAATAGTCATGATTGACAAGAATACAAACTCGCCACTACTGGTGGTTCAATCCCACCTACCGCCGTTTCGAAACTTAGGCAATTTCTTCACCCCACATTTGCCTGTGTCTTTCGGAAGAGACACTAAAAGCCGGTGGTCCCTTCTGTCTGGTGTCTATGCCAGGGGAAGTAAAAGATCCCACACAGGGGGTAAATGTGTAACCTGTAGTGGACTCACACATTCTAGAGAACAACAACTCCTGCGTTAGCCCAAGTTTGGGCTGTTTGGAGGTAATCACTTGAGACCTTGAGAATAGTTGGACTTGTACGTATGATGACTCAGCCAGCATGCAGATTATGGTCACTGAATTTCCTGACAAAAACTACAAAGTGTAACAATGTAACTAAGGGTGTTATGGCACACATTTCATTCGCCACTTTTCTGCCACAGAATATTAATGTCCTTGACAAAATGGTTTACCATAAATCTTAGAGGTTTGCGTAATTAGACCTGTTTTCAGTTGTATTTGTAATGTGCACATGCTGTGTACGCAGAATATACACTATAAAAAATTTGTAAGCTAACATACCCTAGTGATAAGTCTAAGTGGCACCCATTTACTTCACTATTATTGTAGGTTAAGAACTCCTGTTGATTTCTCTGTTAGTCTTTATGGCATTTAGATATAGTTGTCTTGTTTTTCCAGTCTGCAGTAATCCGGTTGTTTAGTGATCCACACATTTTATGTGAGAACTGTCTCAAATCTTGATACCATGTATAATAAGGTGTGTCTCTAAATCAGTGGATGAACGAGATATGGATGTAATAGTTTGTAGCATTCAAGTATGTAATTGCATGCATGTGATTGACAGTTTAACAAAAATATGAAAACGGATTGTTATGCATTGATCAAAATTTACCCTAGTTCTGATTTGCGTTTTGTTCCTAAAGTCGATACCATCATCAGAACTAGAGCTTCGGCAGTTGCTCTTTCGTGACCTCTGTTCAGGTGTTAAATAAAATGAAAATATATCTCAATTCCGCTGTCACATAAAACACTACCTTTGTAACTTTTCATATCTGCCTCAGCTAATGTTAACGCCCTATGTTTGTTAATGTTTTAGTTTGACTAACCTTTTACTTGTTGGACCTTCAGAATTTAACTAAATTAGCTTCCAAGGCTTTACATGGAAAAGAACTTACCTTATTATTAGTATTATTACATATTTCAGAATTCTTCTGATAAGTCATTCCTCCTAGATGATGGCACAGCAGTTGCGAGAATTCTGAAGCCTGCCTCATTCCCAGGGGCCAGTGTAAAAACTACACCTGGTAAGTAAACAAGTGATCCCTAGATGATATGTAACCTTGCTTTGGGGTATTATCCTGTGGAGGTGTTGTGTCGGAGGACTGGAGTCACTGTTGGGAGAACTGGGATTTGTATTCTCTTGATGCCATTTTAAGCCCAGGTGATTTTAGACTTAGTTGATCCCATTTAAGTCTATTGAATTCACTTGGCTTGTTTTAACAACCATCTCAGAACATCAGTGCATAAGACAAAATTTATTTCGTTCAAATTCCAGAATTGGAGTCAGATTCAGCCTTTGACTCTGATTCTAGAATGGGCATCCCCGTGGACTGAATGGGTGTCAAGCTAATACGTAATAGTTTTTAAAATATACAGTAATTGCAACAGGAAGAAGATATATTTATTTCTTCTAAATACATGAATGCTTCCTAAAGAAGTTGAGACGATGTTGGAATGCACAGATCTTCCAAGTAAAAAGCACTTTGGAAAGTAAATAAGTAAGTTTTCTTAGGGATCATCTAAGAACAATGGTGCCTGATATCAGATGAAATTATTTTCATCTGGTCTTAGCCCCCCACCCCTCAGACAAAAGTGTTGTAAACATTGACATGATGATATCAATATATTAGCAGTATTTACCTGAAGCATAACAAAATCGATGGAGGGTGACAGACGAAACTGTCCCCAAGTGTAAATAATTTAATCTTATATCAGGCACCAATGTTTTGTGACAATCCCTTAGTTAAGTCTGAAAATGAAGACATTGTTAACCTTGCACAGAGTCGCACAGACAGCTGCCTCAGTCTACAAACTCTGTACAGATGCAGCTTTAGTTGTTACAGAACAAAAAGCTATATTGATCATGTAGAGCATTCTCTGTGTGGATTCCAATGCTGTTTCTATAAGACAAAACACATTGTATTTATAACTTTATTGTGTTTTCTACAACTCCAAATTGACAAATAGGAGATAACAAAAGAATTACATTTGTGATTATTATTATCAGTATAGCTGTGTTTTAGTATTTTGATCAAAGGTTTTATTAGAAGATATGTCTGATTTCTTTCACAGGTACATATGTCATGGTTGTCGGGGAATTGATCGAATCGGGCATCGTGCCAACAGTGCGGGTGATGAAGATGCAAGACCTATCCCACGATGCAATGGCTGAAGCATTCTGGAGTCTGGAAGTCATTGACCTGCACCAAAGGACATGATTGGATGTCTCAAATCTTCACTGCCATTGTCTGTCACTGTCTGAACGTCCCCGGAGTAGACTGTCAAAGGACCATCAGTTTGACATGTATCATGTGTTCTTGAGTGCAGAGACAGAGATTGATATATTTTCTTACTTGTGTTGTCGTTCTGGTGTCGAAACAAACAGCTCTGCCCGGTTATTTTCTGAATGCTTTGAGCGTCCAAAGGACTAGCTGGACTCAATTCCAAACACTCTGAAATTTACCTCATCAGTTTAAAACAAATCCAAAGACATTAAAAGTGTTTTGTATTTTGTATTGTTTTGTATATACAGTGGTGTGCATTATTAAATGTACTACAGATTAAGTGTTTGTAATTTTTTCATACAGTAATTTACCAAATGTTTGTTCCCCACTCTAGGTGGCACCACCATTTGTATTTATTCAACAGAGATGGCACCACTTGATCAACTGTCATTCTGAGTAAGAAGTAAGCATTTTACAGACCCATGTGGCATTCCATTTTGAACCAGATATTGAATTGCATAAACCTATTTGTAGTATTCTGCCATGAGCAAAACATAGCTGTCTAAGTCACGGCCAATAAATATTAATTTTTGATTGCACATCCATTTTGCACATACCCAATTTTTAAAAAAATTTCTAAAAAATCTTTTTAAATTTACTTAATTTTTAAAAATCAGTCAAAAAAAATCAGTTAAATATAATGGTGTAAGCTCCATTTTACAATTTAATACCCATGTCACATTTGTGGTTATGTTTTCTATGACTCAAGTGACACATTTGAGAGAATGTAACCAGAACAAATTTGGATCTTTCAACACCTAATAATACATAGGTTTTATTCCCAAATGGCAATTAATTTAACATGACGTGCATAAGTTTGAGAAGTTATGTCAACAATAATTTATGCAGCCCTAAGACACCTGCATAATGCTATGTTGTATCAGTGTGTTGGCACCGTGTAGTGGTTAGTTTTGTAAATATAAATGGTAAAAACAGCTTACAGCTTTACACATTCATTCATGTTTCGAGTTAAATACTTGGGGAATCTGGGACTATGAAAAAGCCTGAGTTCTGAAGGGTTAAGTACTACATATAGCGGAGAGCGTCAGTTGGCTGTCACCATGCATCATATCGACAATCAATTGCTATCGTGGTATGAGTGACATGTTAATGAAGACCGACAATTAAAGTCGTCTTGAATCATGAAGTCTTCAATTCTCAGTGGGACCATCAGTCGTGACTACTTGTATTTGGTGTGCGGTTGTCATGGTGATCCACCGTCTCGGTGATAAACAACCAAATGCTGTGCGTTGTCTAGTATTGAACGCAGCAGTATTTTGATGGATAATCTCAGCTGTGAAATGTGACAAGTTCTGTAGGGGGCAAAGATTCACAGCTGAACAAATAGTAGACTGTTTCCCTGGTTTTATTGCAATTGTCATAAGTAAGCAGTTGTGTGCAGCCTGTCATAGACTACTACTGTAATATGAGAACAGGTGTTATGTAATCACTGATTGTCTCAATACCAGTTATTGGTTGGGGCGTTGAAATTAATATTTTTAAATATTTATAACTTACGTTTATGACGCTATCCCCATATCTATTGATTTTGACACATTTCTAGTGACTGGTAGCGAAGGCAGCAGCAGTGGTAGTGTCTAGCCAGAAATAGTATTTACAGTTTGTTCATGAAACTTCAATAACCCTAGGCATAAACAAACTGAACCTATACAAACTGTTGGAGTAGACACTAGTTTTGTTCTCCTTTATTATTGTTTATCTTGAAATGAGACCAAAATTAATATTGATCCAAGAATTGAGCCTTGACATAGTGACGTCGACGTCTTCGGCACCTGTCAGTGCGAGTGAAGAAGTCAGCACAGTTTTGACGCCTCTCAATAGGTCAACTGACTGACCTTTGTCGTCGGAAATCTCACGATACGACACAGTTGAAGGTCACTTCCCTTGGGCTAGTCACGTGCCGTTTTATGCAAAATGGTCTCTAATCAGTGACGCACATTTTGTTTTTGTCACAGTAAAATAGAAATGTAACAAGGAAGCCTTTCATTGGTTGAAAGTCCAAATGTTATATGTTTATACAACATGGTCTTTTGAACTATTTGTATATTTTGTTTGATTTTTTATGTTATCTATGTAATTATTAATATGCTAACTTTGGCAAAGTAAGTGCATCTCCTGCCAGGTGCCGAGATTCACTCGCTTCTTTCTATGTATTCATTTGCTTCCGTGGACAGTTGGCTTCTGATCTACCGTTATTGGGGAAAAAACAAGTTATTTTGAGGATTAATTTGTCATTTGTCAGCATGTGTCGTAGTAATTGTTCACGGCAGAACTTAGTTGGTCATGTCACTGTGGTTAAGTTCAAAACACTGTAATGGGTGTCAACTGCTGTCGTTTTATATGCTTGTCCATGTATATGCTTAAACAGTGGTACCTCACTGTTAAATTGTAGTGCCATGGATAGAGCGTCGGACTCTCGACAAAGAAAACCCGGCTTTGAATCCTAAGCTGCCGTATAAAACCTTGGACAGGTTTTTCACTCTACATTGCTCCAGTTCACTCAGCTGTATGAATGAGTAGCTGGCTATAGACAGTGGTGGATATTTGTGTACTAATAATCTTTGAGCATTAATTGTAGTGTGGCTGGATGCTTCCTAGAGAAGCCAAGATGGTGTTTGATTCGATTGAGGTCTACCAGGGAGGAAAGTGTCAATCGTTTTGAGCAGTCTTGAATTTTTAAGGTCACTCTAGGGACAGAACTACAAAGTGGCTGTGTATGGAAAACATTTGAGCTATTCTAAGATGACCTTAATTGCCAGGTGGCCACATTGAAGAGGTGACTATAAACCAACGTTCGACAAGAGTATTTAATATTAAACTTGTTGCTGGGCTGCTAAAATTATAACCATAGTATTGTTTGCCACTTTTTTTGGGACAGTATCAAGATTAGGGTTGATTCCAGATCTTTTTGTAATATTAGGTGTTCTGTGGCCTTCTATGCAATTCAGGTGTTAATCAGCATTTAGGGTTCATTGATTGGTTAATTTCCATCCGAAGGTGCACTGCATTAAAGTTGATAATCAATATTATTATTTCAGTTTGAAAGAAGCTAAGATGTGTATGTTGTAATTTAACATGAGTCAGAAAAACAGTCTCTTTCACTCAAAATTTTGGTGAAACCAAAATGTGGACTTATGATCAATTTCAGTGAGGTTAGGTAGAATGAATTGTCTAAGGAATTGGTGAAATATAAATACAATTTTATTTAGGGTAAAATCAATACCTGGGTAATATACAGTCATTACAGGTATAACATACTTAGCTTTAAAAATTACATAGATAGAAATGTAAACATATAGAATAAATTAAGCTAAAATGAATTATTATACAAGTTATTGTAAATAACTAAATATGTTAGACATACGACTACACAAAAACATGTTTGAGCTGGCTCAAAATCAAAATGGAATAGTTGTATTTGTCATCTGTAATGATGTCGCACACTGAGCATAGGTTATCCTAGTAAAAGGACAAGGTCATAGGATGGTATACATGTCATTATATCCGCCCTTCAGAGCTGATGACTGGAGCCCAGAGCAATTGGGTAGTCTAAATGTGGACCCCACAGAGACGTGTACACATTTGTATGTAGATATAATTCATTTAGGACTTATTTGGAAGTAGTTTCGTCTCCTGTTGTCAGTTTCAGTTCTGATATGAAATGCACACTGACGTAGTGTTGTTGCGTCATAATTTTATAAACTATAAATACTATTATAAAGACCATCTAGAAATAATTTATTTATGCGAATATCTAGGTAATATGCTTAGATATGTGCATTTTATATTGAAATACAAATAAAGAAGTTCTGTTTGTGTGTGCGTGTGCGTCTGTGTGGGTGCGTCTGTGTGGGTGCGTCTGTGTGGGGTGTGTGTGTGTGTGCGTGCGTGCGTGCGTGCGTGCGTGCGTGCGTGCGTGCGTGCGTGCGTGCGTGCGTGCGTGCGTGTGTATTTGCATGTAAGAATTTACGAAGTCACATTCAACATAAAAATGAGTGTTTTTTATATTTATATAATGCGCAGTTGAATGAGTTCAGAACTACTGTAGTTTTGTAATTGTAACTATGAAATTTGTCCGTCATTGTCATGTTTTCACAAAACATTGTATTGTTGTTTATTATATTAGCAAGATTACTGGGATTTTTGGGTACACTGATAAAAAACTAGAATGTAAATACAAGTGAATCATCACCTTGGCTTCCAGTTTACCTAACTAACTAAAAATATCAAAAAAAATTAAATGCTCCCAAACTAAATAACTCCTTAGCAATTATTTTGTGAAAATTCAGATGGAGGAAAATACAAACAGACAACCAACAAAGCAGCACTGATGCTCAAACTTTACAATAATTAACTAATTTTCATCCAGTCAGCAAAACAAAAAAGGCATCTGGAATATTCTTGATCAATTTTACCGTGGGAGCACGTCATTAATATATTTTCATCGCTTATCCCAGATTACTCAACCATTTTGAACATGTTTTCTCGTGACAAAATTATGTAAATAATTTTTTTATTAAAAGATGCTTATTCCACGGCTATTGAGTAGTTAGCAGGAAGTTGAATACACGCTTTATCTGTAGTGCAGCGACAATACTAACGGAACCTATTAAGTGATTGCACTTGCAGGCTTCATCAAGTCGAGCATGCAGCGGGCCGTTAATGCAATCAGCAACATTTCCTGAATGGGAAATTACACTTATTCTCTGTTATTAATCTCCCATGTTGTCTGTAGCAATGTCCCGGTCTTTAGTGCACAATGTTTAATGCAGTTACTGTTGGCATAAAGCTGCTCCTTGGAGGAACAATGCTAAATATATGGTTGTGTTGACGTCGATCGAAGGCACTTCCTGGCACAGGAAAATGCTAATTTCTCCCTCTCTTGGGAGGATTGACTGAAGTCTCCCACTGGGGAAATTATTGTACCTTTATCAGGGAGAGGCATACAAACATTAGTAAATAGTCGTTATTGTTATTTTCAACTCGATGCTTTATTTCAGACGCAATTAAACATACATATATCGCTTCATACAACAGTTATACTAACAAAAGCACTTAATACAGGAAGAAGTATGCTATAAAAAATCTAAAAAAATAAATAAGAAGAAGATATATCCACTGGGATCACTCCTACAGGATATCATTATAATTTTTTTTTAATTTTTAGTTGTGTTTTGTAGTTGTAAAAATTACTACATACACTTGTTGATGACCTTTGCACTGTCCTTGACTATAAGGATGCTGAATCCACTGGTTTTATTACACCACCGAGTTCGAATTTCGAGGATATTGGCGCCATAGAAGTTACTTTATTTTATATATATATATATATATATATATATAATATATAATATATGTATAACTGATTGCCAACAATATTACTAGTAACAGCACCATTACACAGTTCATTCTGAAACGTTGCCAATCAAATACTGCGCAATTCATTTCAGCCCCGCAACACGGGATCGAGGGAAACAAGTTGTGAACTGGCCGACGTACACCACGTCATGTTTACCAACAGTCCGTTGAAGGCCGGACAACCGAGAAAAAAAACACCCGCTAATACACCGGCGTGGTCGCGGGAAAGCTTTCTGCAGTACATTAACGTTGACGGAACACGTCGAGACCCCGGCCCACTCTCTGAATAATACATCCATTAGTAATCAATACACGATGGCTGGGTCTTCCTTGCACCACTCAGTCCATTCACTTATTCCGTCACTGGATCATGTGCTGCGTGCACCGTGGTTACCGTCGTTGCCGGCGTTCTCGCAGTCATCATTGGTGTCTCCAATTAGAGTCGTCGTGATCGTCTTGCGTGACCGAAACGAAGCGTGTCATTGCTGTCGCTGTCGCCGTTGCCACCTGGAGTTAGTTTCGGTCGAAGCGCAGGATTGTGGGTCGGAACGATGGCGCTGACGTTGCAGTTGAAGTATGCCGAGAACCTGCGCGGGAAAGGAGATCGATTGGCGAAGGTTACATTCAGAGGTATGTTTGTTTGTTTATTTGTTTGTTTACATTGTTAACACGTGTTGATTGTTAACACGTGTTGATTGTTAACACGTGTTGATTGTTAACACCTGTTGATTGTATCCACATGAAAAATGTCTATGTTGATGAAATGGGTGATGAAAATCAATGGATTATCTTTACTGCAGGATTTTTTACTAGTCGTCTGAATTGCCTTGTATTAAAATAAATTTTTTGTTAATTGTTTTGAATTAATATGCTTTGCAGTGTTTTCCCTGCTATATGATGAGCGAGGTTTTTCTAGGCCACCTCACTGTAAATATGCCAAAACTGCCACCTCGTAGCTATTTCTTGCTATAAACATGTTTACCTGCTGCTACCTCATAATTATATATTTCTTTCCTCTATTTCCCAGGGAATAGGTTAAAACACCCTTCAGAATGCACCATTTTGAAGGTAGTTTTTAAAAATAATCCTGGGTGACCATGCCCCGGATCCACAGTGTCGCATCACGCCTTCAGTGCTCGCTCGGCCCATCCTACCACCTCGCATATCATTTTACACCGCTTTGTGCTCCTTCTCGAAGCAATAGTGGCTGGTTAATTGGTCCGTGTTTCTAATTTATCGATGCAGGAAGTGCCTGAGGTTTGTTGATTGTGTTTTCGTTAGCAAAAATATTCAATAGTTGCGTCGGCGCATTTATGATTTTTTTCATAGAGTATATCTAGCGTGATGCTTCAAATTCCACACATCTCTACATGATAAGCTGTTTTCATAGCTGAGTTCATTCGTCCCATGGCCTCATCAGTGTATCTATTATTCAGTAGGTCAAAGTGTCATCTGATTGCAGAGTTATGATTATATTTAAATATCTTGGGTCATATCGTGTAATGTGTAACAGGATGTTTTGTAGTTTTTTAAACAGAAAATATAAAATATAGTTTTGAGAGTCATGACCCTAATAATAATCCAAGATGTGATTTTTATATCGTACGTAGCAAAAAAGTCCAAACATTTGATTTTTGTCAGACGCATTGCAACAGATACTCAGCGATAGCAAGTAAGGTTTAACGTTATGGTTATTGCAGTCAGATAATTAAACAGTTATCAGTTATGTTTTTATGTCATGCACTCTACAAAAAAATTAACTACCGGGTATTTATGATTTGCTTGGATTAATCAGCTTTACATACCTACATATTAATGGGGTAAATTTAAAGATTTATTTCTCAAATTTGCCTCTATGTTGTGAATAATGCATTTACTAGGTCCCAAGAAATACTTAATTCTTAAGACTTAACATTTTAAGGTAAGATTTCTGAATTGTTTTAATTAAAGGTTTAGCAATTGTTATCATAAATATAATTGCAAATATAATAGCTCTGATTACAATGTATATATATATATATATATATATATATATATATATATATATATATATATATCGCATTTAATGTACCAAGTAATAGATCGGACCAATAAACATTCTAATGAGATGTATGGAAAACCAATACCAGATAGTGACCTTCTCCAGCCAAATGCCGACATGGGATGTCTCTCGTAGTTTACTCATGTATTTCAATCTGCAGCTATCATCTATTTCGAGCCGCTTTTTCAAGACAATAACAGCATGTCAACGTTCAAGGAATCGACCTATTTTATACGCCAGGAATCGGTGGCTCATGGCACCAGTTCACATTGCTGTTATTTATGCACATTTTGCTTTCTCTTGATCATGATAAGCGTAGTAATAGTAATAGTAATAGCGCTGTAATGATTACATAAGTCTCTTTCAACAGGAAATGTCTCATTGAAATAAAACATCAGTCAGCTACTGTAAAACACTGAATGGATGTTTAGCTGTGCCAGTTTTTAGCATGTTTATTGGACTACTTAAAGGAATGGAGAAGGATGTCATTCAAGATTTCTTAAATCGATATCGTCAGTATATTTTTACCTACCCGGGGTAGCATTAATGAGGTAGCATTATTTAGATGTTGCTGTTTTATATTTGTAATTTGTTATTATGGTATGATAATTTTTCCAATAATGTTGGAAAAAGCATTACGCCAGAGTAATAGTCATGTAACTTTTTTATTTTTTATTAAGTTAGAAGTCAAATAATTATATTATAGGTCGTTTATATAAAATACCTGTCAGATTACAATTTGTTTAACTAATAATAAAAAAACTATAATGTTGATCACATGTGTACATACTTACTACATACAGCGTAGATCACTAATAAATGCGAACATAAAACATTACATTATCAACATTTGTCAACACCAGCCTTCTACTAGATTAAACCTACAATGTAATAATTTTATTATGTCACAATATATTATGTATATATGTAGTCAGCTAATACACACAGGTAGGAATACATTTTTGTGATCGGTATAAATAATCATATTCAGAAAAAAGACAATGGCGTTGGCTGTGAGAGGCATGGAGATGACCAGCATTGACAGACTATGTGATCAAGTGCACTCACTGTAGCCATCGAAGTGGCTAGCTAATCAGGTCTAGAGCTTGCGAGAGAATTCAGTCGTGCACGGAGCCATTGCATTGTCATGCTGGTGTCTGGTCAAATAATTTACCTATGAAATATTTATGATGAGGCCATAATGATGATGGGTAATAAAGTGCTCATGACCCATGTAATGTTGACAGCAATAAATAAATTAGATATGTGTTGATATAAACCATCTGTCCATCCGTATAATTGTTAACTTAGATACAGATTATTAAACCTATTTAAATAACAAAACTAATGTTATAAACCAGGCACATATCTAATAAGGGCGTGATTATGAAATCTTCATTTGCAAGGGTTTATTTCACGTGAAATATTCACTGGGGGGGTAACAATTTATGTCAAGCAAAATTCCGTCTCGCATACGCGATGACAATCATCCCTTCTCTTGATGCAAACCACAGTTGTCATGCATACATATGTACAATGGACATGCTTCAGTGGTCATGCCTGAGTGACCGATTTTGACCCACACACTCACTTTTTCCTGTTTGTTTCCGTGTAGTTATTTAATTAATTAACGCATTGAACCAAACGGGATCTAATTGCTAACGGAGCGGGCGTGGCAGAAACCAAAGCATTGTAATCACTTAAGTGGCTGGCGAAGGTGATTAATAATGTAGCAACCGAGAGTTGTTCTGGGCATGGTGGGCGATTCCCATGGGAGTTTTCGATAAACTTTTCACATCATCTGATTACATCCCGGAGAATTTTCCCCCGATCTGCCAGTTTGTGTTGTCCCCACGTTTACTGAGTTTGACAGGGCTGGATGGCAGGGAAGGATAAATTTAGACGTGTAGATGATCGGAAGTTAATGTAGTTGACGGGTGCTGTGGTCGCAGAAAATTGACTTGTTGGCACAGATCATAATTTATTTTCTGCTGGCAACCAAGTTGTATGTACGTGTTAAGTGTGTGTGTGTGTGTGTGTGTGTGTGTGTGTGTGTGTGTGTGTGTGTGTGTGTGTGTGTGTGTGTGTGTGTGTGTGTGTGTGTGTGTGTGGCTGTGTGTGTGTGTGTGTGTGTGTGTGTGTGTGTGTGTGTGTGTGTGTGTGTGTGTGTGTGTGTGTGTGTGTGTTGTGTGTGTGTGTGTGTGTGTGTGTGTGTGTGTGTGTGTGTGTGTGTGTGTGTGTGTGTGTGTGTGTGTGTGTGTGTTGTGTGTGTGTGTGTGTGTGTGTGTGTGTGTGTGTGTGTGTGTGTGTGTGTGTGTGTGTGTGTGTGTGTGTGTGTGTGTGTGTGTGTGTGTGTGTGTGTGTGTGTGTGTGTGTGTGTGTGGTGTGTGTGGTGTGTGTGTGTGTGTGTGTGTGTGTGTGTGTGTGTGTGTGTGTGTGTGTGTGTGTGTGTGTGTGTGTGTGTGTGTGTGTGTGTGTGTGTGTGTGTGTGTGTGTGTGTGTGTGTGTGTGTGTGTGTGTGTGTGTGTGTGTGTGTGTGTGTGTGTGTGTGTGTGTGTGTGTGTGTGTGTGTGTGTGTGTGTGTGTGTGTGTGTGTGTGTGTGTGTGTGTGTGTGTGTGTGTGTGTGTGTGTGTGTGTGTGTGTGTGTGTGTGTGTGAAATTTACTTTGAAGATATGGGAAAGACTTTGTGATGAGAGAACTTTTTGTGAGAGAAATAGTTGGCTTCACTGAGAACTAGTTTCAGTTTCACGTCACAAAGAGTACCCTTTATACTGTTGAAGGCATTGAAAGAAAATTTGTTTTGCTGGTCACTGGTGGTTGTGGAAGGCATCACCATAGGGTGCTACCTGGGTGCAGGGAGTTAAAGTGTTGTGGCTTTCTCTGGAAACTTCCACCACATGAACAGGAAAGCATTGTCAGTGGGTGGTCCAGCAAGGTCATCTCTGTGACCTTGAACCTCTTTTATCTGACCACTGCGGTTAAGTTGCACAGCTGACATTACATGATGCTTGCACTTAAGTATTCACCACCGTTCGGTCAGTGGTCACCATTAATCACAGTAGACATGATGCAGTGTGACAGTTTTTATAAGGTTTTCTGTGCAGAGCAAGTGGTCGCAGGTGACATGGTGGCCAAGCCATGGTTTTGTGGACAGAGTGCAAGAATGTCAGACTGTTGATCGAGGGGACTGGTTCTAGTGGACAGACTGCAAGACCGTTGATCGAGAATACTGGCTCTAGTGAACAGACTGCAAGACTGTTGATTGAGGGGACTGGCTCTAGTGAACAGACTGCAAGACTGTTGATTGAGGGGACTGGCTCTAGTGAACAGACTGCAAGACTGTTGATTGAGGGGACTGGCTCTAGTGAACAGACTGCAAGACTGTTGATTGAGGGGACTGGCTCTAATGAACAGACTGCAAGACTGTTGATTGAGGGGACTGGCTCTAGTGAACAGACTGCAAGACTGTTGATTGAGGGGACTGGCTCTAGTGAACAGACTGCAAGACTGTTGATCGAGGGGACTGGCTCTAGTGAACAGACTGCAAGACTGTTGATTGAGGGGACTTGTTCTAGTGAATAGACTGCACGACTGTTGATTGAGGGGACTGGCTCTAGTGAACAGACTGCAAGACTGTTGATCGAGGGGACTGGCTCTAGTGAACAGACTGCAAGACTGTTGATTGAGGGGACTTGTTCTAGTGAACAGACTGCAAGACTGTTGATCGAGGGGACTGGCTCTAGTGAACAGACTGCAAGACTGTTGATTGAGGGGACTGGTTCTAGTGGACAGAATGCAAGACTGTTCAAGGGGACTGGCTCCAGTGAACAGACTGCAAGACTGTTGACCGAGGGGACTGGCTCTAGTAGATAGTGTACAAGACTTATGATCGAGGATAATGGTTTTGCACATTCTGGAACTTGTTTTGCTTTGGTAAGTTTGATCAACCAAGTTGCATATATCTTTCAGGAGACACTATACATCTGTCTTCCCTATCTGGTATATCGCAAGGGAAATAGGAGAGCCCACAGAGGGAGTAAATGTGTGACCTTTTTGGATTCACAGAGTGGTTGCCTCTGATCTACAGCTTCCAGCAGCCAGAGTTGCTTCCAGAGGCAGTGTGAATGACAGCAGTGATGTCACCGTCTACATGGGCGTATGTCTGTATATGTGCAGAAGGAGGAGGCCTTTATTTTGTGTCATCGTCATCAGTCAGAAGGACGTCATTCCCATAATATGATGAAACATGCATGGGTGCGATGTCTGCAGCCCATGTGTCCAGAAGTGACCAGCAGAGAAAAGGCTGAAATAAAATTCAAGTCATCTGCCAGCTAGACCGTGTATATATGTGTTTATATGTGTGGGTATCAATAGCAACATGACAACAGCTACATGTGGCATAGTTTTATCTGGAGACTCGTCGACCCATCATTTGTTTGGACTTGATCACCTAGCTGTCTGTGCTTGCAGACAGGTGTACCTACCTTGAAATGTTTGGACTGACCAATTCACTTTGATCACACACAAAGATCTGCTGCCCGACCTGTTCCTGTCAGACGTCTCTGTCAATTGTGTCATTTGTAAACACATTACCACTGATAGCTTTGATGCCATCAGCGAGTGATTTGTTAGTGTGGTTTGTGGACAAACTAGAGTAGTTCTGAGCAGTGAACCAGCACTGCACTGGCGTGCATGCAGGCATGCGCACACACACGGTTTGTGTGTTCAGATGAAGCAATGTAATAAAGCAGGACTTCATCACTACACTTGTGTTTTTGCAGGCTTTTATTGGAGGTGGGGATAGTTGGCTGCGTCACAATTCTGTTGTCACTGAAAGCTTCTGGTTGTGTTAAGCTATACGTTGGCACTTCAGTGCATTACTTTAATTTTGATTTGGGTGCACTAACAGAGGAGTAGGGAGTGGTGATTGCATGGTAGATCACCGGACTGTTAGTCGATCAGTGAGACAGTGGTTCAATCTACCTGCCGGCGTTTTGAAGCATAGGTAATTTCATTCCCCTTACATTTTGTGTCTTTCAGAAGATCATGTTCCAGGGGGCGCTGTGTGTGATTACGTCGAGACCAGCCTATAGCATTATAGCCCTAGCACATTCCTTTGCAAAACCTATCTTTTTAACCTCACCCAATGAAATAACTCGCAAGGAGTTTAGTTGGTCATGTGATATCATTTTGGACGATTTCAGCCACACCCTACTTGTGTTACATGCAATGTTTTTATGCAGATGGATTATTATATTAGGATTCCCAACAGTCATGTATCTGTCTTCAAAAATGGGTGGGTATTTGCGGTGTTCCCACGGTTGATGCAGTAGTGACTGGCAAAGTCAATTGGTATAATTTTGTAGTTTGAATCTGGTCACTTCCACGGTTTATGGAGACAGTCAGCCAGCAGTACTGTAAGTGCAGCACAATGACCCATGGCTTGCGAGGGTGGTAAAAACCTATCTATCTGGTGCCTATGGCAGGTAAGGTGAAAGTTCACGTACAGGTAGGGGGTAAATGTGAACCAGTCGTAGACTCACAGAGTGGTGATGTTTTTAACCCTCTGCATCATCTAGGACATGGAGTTACATTAGCAAAGAAGCAGTGTAGACTAGATATTAGAAAATTTTCATTTTCACAAAGAACAGTAAACGAATGGAACAGTTTATCAGCTGATTGTGTAGGTGCTAGTAGTGTTAATATATTTAAAAATAAAATCGACATATACCTAAGAAGGGCGGGGTATACTTAGATAGATAGGTTGGACTCTCGATAAGCCAAATGGCTTCCTTGTCCACCTGCCATCTAGAGTTGAATCTCTAGGTGGCAATCTTGTTAAATCTTGTTAAATCTTGCTCCCAGTGACTGGAGTTGGTTCCAGCAGGGCATGGGAGAGACAGTATATACTAAGTGCACTGTATGAATGGATCCACTGGGTCCTATAAAGATCTACACAGCTCAAGGACACAGGGTTTACAAGATGTGATAAGAAAATGGAACGAATTGTTTTGAGAAGCGTGGACTAAGGATGAGTCTGGAGAATACAGAAGTGAAAGTGAAAGTGCCGAATGACCACTCTGTATTGTCCACCTTGCTATCCATGACATACTGCGCTTCCTGGTGATCTCAACTGTGGGTAGGTTTTAGTATAATTGAATGTAGACGTGCAACTGCATGTAGTGTTTGTCTCCACCCAGTGCAACTGTATAAACCCAGGTACTTTCTGATGTGTCAATAAATAGTGCTTCTATATTATAAAACAGTGTTTCTGTCTGTGGACTCGCATCTCCATCAGTTTCACATGTATCAGGGTGAAATTGTGCACGTCATCTAGCGGGCCCACGCGGATGGTTCATAGATTTAGACTTTTTTCACAATTCTTCCAGTGTGGTAGAAAACATGGAGGATTCAATATTTATAAGTCTGTCCGTGGCCTCTACCACACATTACCATTTGTTGCATCATGATATGACAGCGCAAGCTAATTCTGGATTTCTGGGACACACGGAAACAAAACGTCAAATGTTTTAGCTTTTTCTGGAAGCGAGATTGAACTCTGTCAGCATATTTATTCACTTCGAAGAAAATATGACCTTGGGATCTAAATTTTCGAACTCTGCCTTTTTCCTGAAGCACTGCTGGGTTTATTCGGCTAGTATGCCATAAGCGCAGCGTGGCAAAATGTTTCCTGGAGAACTCAAACAGGTCTGAAGGATAGTTTATGATACTTGTTACAGGTCTATGTGAGTGAGAGGACTAGCCCGGTACCATAAAGGGACTCCCAGGGCACATTGGTGCAATGTTTACCGCAGCTGAATCAAGCGGGGAACTTCGGTTTGTATCCACTTGGTGTTCGTTTAGTCATTCCTCATTTCTGCAGTTCACTTAACAGAACTGAATATCTGGCTGTGGACCATGATCATATAGGTTTTTATAGCTTTACTTCCTATCAGACATGTTCAATCAGATGCCATCTTGATTTCTATAGGAAGCAATCAGCCAAGCGACAATTAATACACACATACAAAGGCTATTCAGCCAGAGAGTCACTGATGTCACAAGCCATTAGTCACTGAATTTTTTACGAACTCTTATTTTGCAGTCCATTATGTTTGAGGATGACGTCAAACGATCAATGAGAGTGTGTCTTTGAGGTTTGGTCTTTGGTGGAAGGCCAGGCCTATTTGTGGTGTAACACTTGCTGTTGCAGTGGTTTTTACCAAAGAGAACTCAGGTTTGAACCCTGCACTGCTTCCATGGCAGACCATGGGCAAGTTTTTCACTCTATATTACTCCAGTTCACTCATCTGTATGAATGAGTACCTGGCTATAAACACTGGTGGATATTTTTGCATGGCTGGATGCTTCCCAGAGAAATTGAGATGGTGTTTGAGAGAACAGGTCTGCCGGGAGTAAAGTGTAAAGCACTTGTTAGCAATACTGAAGATTATTAGAAGTTACCTTTTAAAATAAATATCCAGAGTATGACAGCAGGTGTATTCTAAATAATCATGTGAAAGGTTGTGCCAACAGTAGTGATAATGCTGATCATTTTGTGGTAACTTTTCTTTCACACAGGATCTTTCCCTGACATGCGATAATGGCGAACAGTTAAAAACTGAACTTTGGCATTTGCCACTGGAATATCATGGGAATTGAAAAAAAATTGTTATGTCGTTTTTGACAGAAACACATTAATCTAGATTTTTTATGTGTAATGTAAGTGCATGTGTGAGCATGCGTGCAAGGTGTGTGCATGTGTGTGTTGTAAATGGATAATATTGCGTCTCTTGTTAAACTTTGTTTACATTTATAACATGCACAGGCAAAATGTAATAAAAAATTAACATGATAGCTTTTGTTAATGCTGTGTCGATAAATCAATCATTGCCTCTTTTTTAGCTGCCCATAGCTGCTCATTTGTAAGACAAGTTTTTTATGGTTTCTATTTTTACTATGATGTACACTTGGTGTATAATCAAACATTTAAAAAATCATGTTGTGATATTGTCTTCTTAAAGATGACCTGATCTGGATTTTAATTTTGCTATTAATATTATTTTATGCTTTTTGTGAATCAAAACTACTTCTAAATGATTTACTTGTGCACTCTTTAATAAGCTTCTGGTTGGCTGATGCAAACATTGAGGCAAAATTAAGTTCCATATTGGATCCACCAGTGTTTATTCATCAGAGCTAAGCAGAAATGTGGTTGCCAATGGTAAGAAAAATACAAGTTTACTGAAATTTCCAGTGATAAAATAAAACATGGTTAAAAAGTAAAATTCAGAAATATAGTAAGTAATTGTAAACTACTGCTGTCCCATGATTTCTAGCAGCAAAATCACTTGTGGTCTCTCCCTTCAATTTCCAGTCGTAAATACCTAGAGATCTGACTCATAAGTAGAGATATGTATGTGTTGTTTTCTATGATAACATACACAGTGCCCTGTACCACCGTTTAATGGCGACAAGATCAATAATAATCCGGACACATTCAACAGTGCCTCCTATAAAACAATTGCTTGTACTTGGCTCACATAACTAAATATCCACACACCACATCAGATACTCTTCAATGCGACGCTGCCGTTCATTTATTCATGAATCGGTGGCGTTAGAATGTATTTTGTCTGCACTTGAGCCGATAATCTTCACCAGTATGAAACCGTGTTTTTCTCGAACTTTATTGCCAGTTTAATGGCTCCTATTTAGGAAGGATCTGCGGGCGGGTGGGGGGATCAGCGTGTGCGATTGCGTTCTCGTATCCTACAGCAGAGCTGTCCGGCTGGACAGAGATGAAATAGCTGTGGAGTTAATTGGTTGGCAGCGAGCTCTAATTTATATTCATTGATCAGAAGAAGGTGAGCCATCGTCAGCCACAGCAGGGTCTCTTCTGTTTTAATTTAATGTCTGCCAAATCTGTCGTGACGGCGACCCTGACGTAACGACACTCTGTGTTTCCTTGTCGACTTCTCATGCTAACAGCTCCTTGAATCAGCTCAGAAATTGTCCTAATGACACTTTCCATTGGATGATTGACAGTAGATTAAAGTTAAATGCAGTTAGGACAGTTTCTTGTTACTGAAGTTTTTTTCATACTATCACATAGAGGAAGTGTGAAAGAATTAAGAATCTTTTGCACACACCTTTATTTAGCCAGTATGTTACGACTGCACACAATTTAGGTGTCATTTTTTATGACAACTTAAATTTTAGAAAGTACATTATTTTATGTTTTGCACGTGCATATGTTTGTAAAGCACCGGAGAGCAATTTTTAATTGATCAGGTGCTATACAAGTATTTTATTAGTATTATTATTTTAAAGATTTTTTTTCAAAATTGTAATCATCACATTCATGATTACTGAGCATTATCTATTGCAACTGCAGTCAGTACTCATAGACAGGGTTATTTTAATTCCCATTTTCAGAATATTGCTAGAATGAGAAGTTTACAAAGCTGTTGATGTTCTCCTGTTATTATGTACATGTGGTGCACTATTTGCAATATTTTGTACCCAATTTTGTTAGTGAGTAATTTATATCCAGTGACTTTACCAACTATAGCTCAGTAACAAGACTACATGCCCAGACAAGTTGTATGTCACACCGGATAGATATGTAATCTACGTGCAATGTCTCTTTTTTAATGAGTCTGTGATGAGACAAGTTGAATCGAGAAGGGACGTGGGTAAGCAGTGAAGATAAATCTACTGACTGTTTAGATTAATGACCATGGTAAGTAATAGCACAGGTCTACATAATGTAGCAGTAACACTCTTCTAAAGAGCCGGTAGGTATTCAATAGAAAAGGCATCAACTATTTGGCATGCGTTTACAGATTGATGAGACTTCACGAACCTGATTGAAGCACTGACAGGCTTGTAAATGTGGTGTAATGGTTTAATTACTATGAACAAATACTTCAGAATGCAATGGATATTGTATATTGTTCTTCTTGCTTAACATAATACAGTTCTAAGTAGTTCTAAGCAATTTTGTTAATCATAATTATTATTAAAAGTATCTGTTGACAGATTATATGTGGCTTATCAATTTTTGAGATTAACCAATCCTGTTGTCTTGATGCACCCCGAAAGATGTTGGTGCAATAGAAGTTATCTTATTGTTATAGCCAATTTACAGTCAATTTGCACGAGCAGCTGGCTGATGTACTCACCTACACCGTGCCTGCGATTGTTGTGTCATATCCATCATGTTATCCATGTTCTATACAGCTGCGTAGTCGACCATCTTAAGTTGCACGGCCTGAGTCCATGGCATTGGGAAGGCCAGTGCTGAGTCTGATGCGATGGCCTTACATAGGTTGTGTATGCAAGGGCAATACTGTAGCGAAATGTGCAAACAGTGCTTCTTCCATGCATAGGATGTAGGATAATCAAATGATGAATTTGTTATGATTTGTATCAAATTCTGCTGAACTCTGCATTTTCTGTAGTTGTGTCAATCATGTCTCTCTCTCTCTCTCTCTCTCTCTCTCTCTCTCTCTCTCTCTCTCTCTCTCTCTCTCTCTCTCTCTCTCTCTCTCTCTCTCTCTCTCTCCTCTCTCCCTCTCCCTCTCCCTCTCTCTCTCTTAGTGTTACGTTTCTGTAGTTCTGTCAAACCCTTGCTTGTCCACAATAGCTTCCTGGCATATCTATCCGTGGTTGATAATTGGAATATTATTTATTTACTCTGAGATTGACTAACCTTTTTGTCTTGATCTGCCTCTGAGTTTGGTTCGTTTCTTTATTGTTTTATATGTCATACTCAGTATTTCAATCACATAGTTATATCATCTTTACATCGTAGCAAATCGATATTATGTTAATACCACATCTGCGGTTGACAGCTTTGTATTAACAAAAGTGTTTCACTCACTTTGTTGGCAATCCAATATAGTGTAACGAGAGATAGTGTAATAATCTGGCATTGAACCCAGAAATATATGACTATTAAGTCAACTTTGTCAAGGTCACAGTGAGTCTAGATACTAAATATACTGTGTCTTGTTCATTCCAGAACATTGTAGAATAATTCAGCTATATATTTCTAAGCTGGGTCAGTTTTGTACTTTGGGCTCCCAAACTATTGGCGTGCTTATCATAGTTGTGGCTATTTGAGGACATGAGGATTATACGTCGATTGACAGTGTCTATCCCAGTGTCTTCCAGAAGTGCTGGTGTAGTGCTAATTCCAGGATGTATTAAGCTTATTAAATGGTTTCTATGGAAACCATAATCAGCTCCCTCAGGTGCTATACATTGATCTTTATAGCTGCGACAGTGAAGGTAGTTTATAATCAATCGGCCCTTCTTAAGGGTCATTTTCTGGTGTCAGATGATAAGTGTTAGATTACAACATGAGTAAGAAAATATGATAATGGGCTTAAATGGGGATTGCTGGCTTCATGAGTCTGTGTTAATTTGTATACTGTATTAATTTATGTACTGTTATAAAGAAATACCAAAACTATACTAAATATGTTGACAGAATAATGGGTGTCAAATTGTGCTTAATAATGTCAAACAGTGTAAAAAATGTAAAAGAACATTGATCTTATACCATAATGTTCTGTTAATAGATGTGCTCTGTTTTATAGACGTGCACCCCCTTTTTTCTTAAGTGAAACCAGACACAAAAACAAACTCAATGTCTGAATGTTTAGCAATGTTTATATGATGGAGACTATGTTTGTTTGTCATTAAAAATCATGAAATGACCACCAGCAATACTTGTCCATGTCAAGTCACACGTTTCTGTCGTGTACCATATGTCGATTGAGAGCTGACCTTGGGTTAATTGTGAACATAAAATTTTGCCAGAAAACTAATATTGTTTGCCATTAAACGTACACATACAGAAATAGTGGTCTTTACTGATAGAATTTATAAAACTGTTTTTTCTCACAAAATCCAGCACAAAAAGAGGTTAATATATGTAACGATATTGCTTGTTTAATTCTATAATATATATTAATACAAACAACTCGTCAGGTTCAAATCTGTTTATTACAGACCTTTCTATATATATATATATATATATATATATATATATATATATATACACACACACCTGTTTACAGATCTACCCGCTACATACATGTATATACCTATGTGTTATTAACATTGATACATCTTCAACCGGATTTCATTTTGTGCGTTATTAGAAACCTTGTAGAAAGGTAATCTGAATACTAAAAAGGTTCAGCTGCTGGATGTATCAGTTTTTTCTAATATCTTCCAAAGTATTGACATGACGCATGAATTGGCTCTTGGCATTCTGTCACATTTCTATAGTTCTGCCAGAAAACTAATATCTTGCTTGTTATGTACAGGAAGTCCCTGTTAGTTCTACAAATACAAATATCCTCTACGTAAACACACAGTCATAAGACATGGTGCTATTAAGCATGTATGGACATTGGCCGACATGTTATTGGATATGACTAAATATCTGGTTGAATGTTAAAGTGCAAGGCGAGATATTCGTATATGATATGCTAATTGTTTTCCAGTATATTTGTTATGGTAATTTTTATTTGTTAACTGTCACAGGGGTGGCTTAATTAAAATTTATAATCTTCTGAATTTTTCAAATGTAAATTAACCATGTTAAATGTCAATTTGTTATTGTTCTTGTGAAATTTGTTTGTGACTCACAGCAGAAATTTGACAGACCAGAACAGAATCTTAGATGACATTTAGCTTTACAATGTCTAAGTGTTATCAGAGAGGCTTATTTTATTTTGTATAATGTAACATCCATCCACATATATGGCCCTATTCGACATCTCAATGCGTACTCAAGATACTAAAATAAAAGTAAATATTCTGGTTTGATACATTAAGTTATTGATGTTCAAACAATCAGTATTTACACGTCAATGGTGTAATCTATTTCTTGGCCAAAGAACATACATGTAATGCTCTTTTTAAGGAAGAACTATTTAACATACATCACAAATCCTAAGTGCTCACAGAACTCGATAATTAATCCTGTCCACTGTTCAATTCATGATTCATGATGTATTTGTTGATGTGATGAATCTAAAAACTGGCACCCGAGGGGTGGTTTTAGCGCAAAGAAATCAGCTGGGAGGTTTGCTATCCGCTGGCTAATTAACCTGTACGAAGACATAAATAATATATGTATAACTGTTTTGTTTGGAAATATAGCAGGTAGCTTCGAGTCTTGCTGTATTCCTGTGGGATTTAAAACACTAGAACCAATTGGCTGAAAACTTGTCTGCACGCATTCCGCAGTTTCTTGGCTGAAATCTGTCATTATAACTTAAATCTGTTTATAAATCTATATAAGTACACACAGATGTGTATAAATCCATTGATAACATATATTATGGTTAACCTACTTACAGTGCATTTCATTGCCAATTGAGTGTCACTACAAAATCCTGTGTTTTGCATCAGATATCAGTTTTATTTAAACTTAACTTCATCTACGACCGCATTAAGCTTATTATTAGACTTTATATAATTGTGTAACATGTTACAAAATTACACACTTTCCGGTGATTAAAATGTTCATATTTGATGCAAATCTGTATTAAATTTGGATAAAACAATACTAAATAATTATTATAAATAAATAATAATTAAACAGTATTTTTCACAAAATAAAAAGGATTAATACAGTAATTACAGCAGACAAAAAATGGTGAAACAAAGATAATTAAGCAAAACATTGTTTGTATTCCTTGTTCAAGTATACAACGATATCACTCACATTTATGTCATAGTATTAAGCAGTAAGTAACTGGTGTCATCACACATTATATGCATACCATAATAAATTAAATAGTACAATGACAAAATAAATATGCGATGGAATGTATAACAAATAATCTGCGTTCCTTCAAACATGCCAAATGTGTACATTGTTTGTGGGTAATCCATACAGTGTGTCATTTGTATATTGAGTTACAGGTACAAATTCGCTCAGGTATATTTGACCTTACCTGTAGCAGTTGCATGTTAATTACTGCTACACTCACAAGTGATCTTGACCGACCGGTAAGGTCAGCGAAATACCTGGATGAATACAAAAGGTTTCTTGAATGCCAAACAGGTTGATTTGTCTCCACTTCCACCCGAGGCTGCGTGCATTTCCTGTGTGCTCCGTTGCGATGTTACACCCTATAACATGCACGTAATAGCGGCCAAATCACTTAGCAGTTATCAGACCGTGAGGCTACTTCAAAGAATGCTTACTAATGAAGACGCAATATGCCTTAATTAGAACGGTCACTTATTGATGACGCTTTGCTGGAGATAGGTGAATTCCTGACATATGTGTCTCCCGAGAATTGATGTTTTTTTGTTCGCGGTTCGTCGTATTAACCTGATTAATTTTTTATCGGCGTCTCACTGTTGTCGTAGAGTTTGAGCCTGGGGCGATATCTCTCCATTGTCGTGACTTCTGGTTCCTGTCTCTCTCCTCTTTGCTGACCTTTCCTTGAGTGAAAGTGTGAAACCCAGCATCTTGTCATATTTATCCTTACATCTGCTTTGACAGTGAGTGGCATCAGTCGATATATTGTTTGTTGCTGGCGTGAGCTTTGCTATTGCTTGAGTGGAGATCTAGTTTAAGCCCACTTCATGTTTCAGATTTATTTATATTTATGGCAACAGTTTGTATACAATTTGGTTCTTGTTTTATCCTGTATTTTTAGAACAGTTTTTTGTTAGGCAACATTTTAGTCAACTTTATACACAAGATTTATTTGTTGTAGTCAACACATTGATTTCAAAATACTCTTGCTTTTATTCTTTTATGAATTGACTGTTTATATCGCAGACCGTTCATCTGGTATTTTTTCTACAGTTTGCTTGATACTCATCATCTAATCCTTTTAATATTGTTTTATTTAACATTTCAATTGTGATTTATTCTTTTTTATTGTTGATTGAAAAAGACCCACAAATTATTTTAAGAATTAATTTGGAGGAATCTGACATAATTGGTAATTTAAATGATGTGTCACTCGTTGAAATTCTAGTAATCAGTTTGAAATACCAAAAAAATCATGAATTAAAAAAATACATGAATTATTCTGCCCAAGCTGTGGCAGCACTTGTGAAGTCTGCAAATATTGCATGAAGTGACTAATTGTTTCCGTTACCGTCTTGAAAATAACACAGCCTTCATAATCATCAGGCGTGAATGACTGATGATGACATATATTGTGCATAGTCATCCTTACAACAATTCCGTCTGCCAAATTCTTATTTTCTCTGTTTTGGTGCATTGTCCATTGAAGCAGATCGGTGGAGAACAATGTATTATCCGCCCACTAGAATCCTGTTCGTTTCGTGTTCCGCACGAGTTGGTGAGTGGCTGTGTTGATTACTCAGGGCGTTGCAGCATCTCATGATCGAATGACATGGCTATTGTACTTTGTGTCATTTAGGAATAGGTACTTGATTAATCTGGAATTCTCGTGGGGCATTTCACAGAAGAATAATTTGGCAATCTGGGATGCAATGATGTGTGGCATTTAGGTCCATCCTGAACTCTCATGTTAAAGATTACATCCTCAGCTGGTTTCGCCTGTTACAAATCTGGTACATTCGTGTCCAAATATATAGTATAGGTGGTAGGAATAGTTTAGGTAATTTCACAGTCAGTGTAATACAGACCTGCATATCTTTTTTTAAATATTAGATAAAGAAATTACTTTGATTGTTAAGCTTTATATCTTGCCAAAGCCAACTGACAACCAATGTTCAGCCGTCAATGCCAAAACTGTGTACAACAAATTTTAAAAACAATTTAACATGTTATAAAGGATTCTAGGTGGATTTGCCTTGTTGTAAATTTTATTTGAAAATGTCGGAAGTGAAAAGTTAAATTGAGGATTTTGCAAGTGTAAGTGACAGTATGAATGATTAGTCATTTACAAGCAGGCAACAGCAACAGAGTACAGGAAGATTCTTCGACATTACATAATGGTGTTTTTGACATTACATAATGATCGAATTTTGACATAGTGGCAAAACTGTCCTGGTCATGTGGTGTTACCTTGTATCCAGATTTAGGATAATGCGAACACATAGACCGAGACTGTTGATTCACTCTGAGCAGAACCTTTTTATACTATAGGCCTTAAACATCCTGCCCCGCATGACAAATAACAACTGAACATGTTTCATGCGGAAAGAACTTCATGCTTGTTAGACTGCTGCGTAGGCTGCTGCGTTGGTGTTCATAAGTCGTATGGAAACAAACTGAATGTATTGTATTTGTTTTATTTAGCAGACAGTATAGTTAGCAAATGTTTCAGACATGTATGTTGAATTTTATGTTCCGGTAAGTGTGCGTGGGTTTCTGTCCATTTGCTGGGGTTTCTTCATACAGCTGTCTCAGAATTCTTGACTAGCAAGTGATTTATGATATCCATGTTTAAATAAGCCAACTCAAGAAAACTGTAAAGTTAAAGGTAGGTAAAAAATAATTATTTTTACAGAGGTGTCCAAAACCAAGGCACACAAAACAGTTAATTTTATGGATTTTGGTCTTCAGAAACAAATAGTCCAAATATTGTAGACTTCTCTATGGACAGTGATTGCGACAGGTCAGATAAAGTATATCATTTTATGTTCTGTGAATCCTCTGGTGTGATGTCTTAGTTGTCCTTCAGATGTTTTACTGAAACCATCAGCTAAGCATGTTTGTCTTCATCAAATCTGACCAGGGCCCAATGGCCTATAATAGTGAAGGAACTATTCGTTGGTGCTATTATGCACAATTTATCATTTGGTGCGCACTTGTACAAAGCTGAATGGTGCTGGTGCAGTGCCATTTTGTTCATGTTCTCATTGAGCCATGTATAATGTGTCGTATGTTGTTGAGACGTTCTACTAAATGTCAGCCGACTGATAATGTGGCCTGTCAAGCACACGAACTTCCAAAATATTGGACAGTTCAACCTGACAGTCATGGTACTCCGAGTATGCGAAACACATTGTATCGGAAAAGGAATGGAGTGGGTTACCAGGGAAAGATTGTATGATATAGATAGATCTCTTCGTAAATATAGGTTTTATTAATGTATGGAGGGTGGGTGGACGGGTGGGCGGGCGGGCGGGCGGGCAGACTGGTGGGCCATTAGGCAGGTGTAAAAAAGGAGCAAAAAACAGACAGACAATGCTAAGTCACTGTACCCAATATACCTGCTTTCAAACTGGCCTTTGGCGATAAAAAACAACGTGATCAGTGATAAAAAACTTTAAACCTGTCAAGCACCAATGCACCCAGAGGGCAACTCATGGTTTTGTGCGTTTGTGATAGTCAGATCGAGTTCAATTTAGGTGCTTTTTTGAGTTGCACGCATTTAATAGCAGTAACCAAAATGTTTCATGTGGTGAATATTTCGTTTATTCTGACTGCCATCATTATACAGATAATAAAGTATATATTGGTGATAAAGATTTTAAATACCGTATTATTCATTATACAAGTATTACAACACATAAAACACTTCCAAAATAATGGTTCCATCTGCTCTGTTTCAGACTGGTAGTATATTCACACACAAAAACAGAAATCAGCACTTTCACTGCTTCAAATATATATAATATTAATATAAGTGTTTCCTGATCTCTGAGGAAACATACCTTAAAATTCGAACCTCTCAAAAATAAGATACTATCCTTGAGGCACTTTGGGTATCCGTTAAGCAATTTTGTTCCTGCGTCATCGATGCAATATTTGGTAAACTGTAAACAAATCAGGCTTATCTTCTATATCCTAAGCTATGAAATAGTGGCCCGCAAGTCCAACGGATGAGTTATCCCATCTTTAGGGGCCATAAATAATTTGCTGGCAGCTGATTGGTGCAGTGAGATATGCACCAGAGGGAGCAGTGAAATTCATGAAGTCACTGCATGACGCAGACACACACATAGGGGGTGGGAGAAATTGTCTGAATGGGTAGGACTAGACACCATCTCCCCTCATTTATGGCCTTGTAGGGACATCTGTAAGGCATAGAATACTATTTTTGGATGTTTTTCGCGAGATTGCATATCCTCTTGTAATGCCTCGTAGCATTTTATTGGTGCTTTTTGTAGCCCCAAGGACTGAATAGGCGCTATTTAAGAAGTTATGTTTTTATATTCCAAGCAATCTTGTCTTTTGTTAGGCCCCCAAAGGTAGGGACAAATTTACTCAGTTTTTATCAGTGTAACATGATCGTTAAGATAATTGCTAGTTTTGAATGTACATAGATAATTAAACTATTTTTCATGATTATCTCGTAATCACAAGGGTATCCCCTTCCCCCAAAGTGTGATATCCTTGTACATCTATTTATAGCTCAGTGAACTGTGGCCTGTAATCAAATCAGCCAGACATCTTCTCCCACTAAGGTTGAATCCTATGTCCCACGGGACAGGTCTGGTGTTTATGCCACAGTTCTCGCACCGTGCCATTGTGAAGCTGTGGAGAAAACCACACATCAGTAAGTCTCCTAAATCATTAATAACGCATAATTATGCGATACTGGCAGTAAAATCACCCAAGTTGACACTCGAACATTTCACGTCAGTATCGGTGACAGCTAATGACATGTGACGCGGTGACATGTCCATTATCATGATGCTACTTTCGCATGGTTGGAGTGTGTTTGTCATCTGTTGGAACACGTCCTCGAGTCTTAAGTGTGTTATGGATTGTGGCGGTAATTTTGACATCTTAGGAGTGTTCTATTGTTGTAAGCACTTAATTCACAAAGTATATCCAAGATTTAGGATCATCTGTAGTCATGGATACCAAACGCACAGAAATAATCATGATTGTCATAACAACATAATATGTAGAGAGCATCTGTGGTAGATGGAGGTGTAGATGGTGGAGAACATACATGAATACTCAAGATGGGTGGTGGATGTGTGGATGGATGGATGGATGGATGGGTGGGTGGATGGATGGGTGGATGTGTGGGTGGGTGGATATATGAATGGATGGGTGAAGATGGATGGATGGATGGATGGATGGATGGATGGATGGATGGATGGATGGATGGATGGATGGATGGATGGATGGATGGATGGATGGATGGATGGATGGATGGATGGATGGATGGATGGAATGGATGGATGGATGGATGGATGGATGGATGGATGGATGGATGGATGGATGGATGGATGGATGGATGGATGGATGGATGGATGGATGGATGGATGGATGGATGGATGGATGGATGGATGGATGGATGGATGGATGGATGGATGGATGAATTGGTGGTTGGGTGGTGGGTGGAGGGATGATGGATGGTGGGTGGGTGGAGGATGATGGATGGATGGGTTGGGGTGGAGGGATGGATGGAATGGGTGGTAGGGAGTGGAGAGGTGGGTTGGTGGGTGGATGGATGGATCTGAATGGGTGGGTAGGTGAGTGAACGAGAAGGTGGGTGCCTGGATTAGAGGGTGGATGTATGTATGGATGGATGTATGGATGCATGATGCATGGATGGATGGATGGATGGATGGATGGATGGATGGATGGATGGATGGATGGATGGATGGATGGATGGACGGACGGACGGACGGACGGAATAGACGGGATGAATGTTTTGTCTGTTATAAAAAACCATAAGATCCTATAGTCAGTATCAAGACCAGGTACAACTTATACCATTAGAATGAACACTGAATCGTGTTACACCGCGAACAACACTAAACATTAACACAGCTATAGCTACAGGAAAACAAATAATGATCCATATCTATTGTTTGGAACTATTTATACACCACAAGGTCAAATAAAGATGCACGGCTGTGTGTTGTCTAGGTTAGCAGACAGGGTACATTAGTCATTATGCTTTGATCGTTTCCACATGAGACCTACAGACCCAGACATGAAGCATCCAAGGCGCCACTTCAGGGACCCGAGCAGGTCACATGTCGCAACTGATGTTGAGTGTATGGGCAATTTGTCTTTCACTCTCTAAGCCCACTTCGTACAGCTAGCATGTACACAGTGAGAGCCTTTCTGTACTAGTTGCTGCATGGCTGAATGCTCTCCACTGTGGTTGGTTAGTTGTTGTGATGAACCGTTTTTGCAGGGGTGGAGGTGATGTTTGCAGTGTATTGTGATTGGTTGACTGGCACCCAAAAGCCCCATGTCCGATGCTGATATACCAGATTAGCCGGCCCAAATGTTGTATGTGCTGACACACCCTATAAATATCCCATGCTGTGTTTTGCTGATCGACATACCCCAAATGACTGGCCCAAACTTCACATATTGGCATACCCCATAGGTAACTCAGATGTCCCCTGCTGACATACTCCATTGGCCAAATGCCCCATGCTGATACACTCTATGGTAGATGACCAATCCATGGATGGCCCAGATACTTCATGGACATGGATGGCCCAGATACTTCATGGACATGAATGGCCCAGATACTTCATGGACATGGATGGCCCAGATATGTCATTGACATGGATGGCCCAGATACTTCATGGACATGGATGGCCCAGATACATCATTGACATGGATGGCCCAGATACATCATTGACATGGATGGCCCAGATACTTCATGGACATGGATGGCCCAGATACATCATTGACATGGATGGCCCAGATACATCATTGACATGGATGGCCCAGATACTTCATGGACATGGATGGCCCAGATACATCATTGACATGGATGGCCCAGATACATCATTGACATGGATGGCCCAGATACTTCATGGACATGGATGGCCCAGATACTCCATGGACATGGATGGCCCAGATACTTCATGGACAGGTGTCTGCCATCCTCTCCATCTGCCCCTAATGGGCCAACATGGTCCCCTCAATGTGTCACCTGTCCTCTCTCTCTTTCCATAGACCACCTGCGCTTCCCATCCCTGAGATCCGTGGTGTGTCTGTGCTTGGACCACAACCCCCAGTTCTCTCCCACCACCTGTCCCCAGTCCCCTCTGTCACTGTGTTGCTGTCACCGTGTCCCAGGTGTAGACCTCGGTCAGACACTATAAGCGGTCGCAGTCTTCCCAGTCAAAATTCAGGCCTCGGTGCTGCAAGTAGAAAAACTCACTCAGTAATTGACGCACAATTTGGCAGACTTGTGGTGAATTACGTCGCAATTCGAACGGAAACACCAGATTTGATACCGGAATCGTAATTGGAATGTGTGATATGTTTTTAAAATGGATCCCGGAAAAGTTGATGTTTGAATAAGTCTAAGGTTGTCCTGCGGTGGAAGTGAAAGGGTGAAAGTGAGAAGTGGCTTGAGCAAGATTGGATGATAATTATTAAACCAAATAATTAATTCCTTTTCCAGTTGCTGCTTTGTAGCTTTTAAAGTCTTAAAAATCATTCTTTAAAATGTATGCAAACTTTCATTTTGTGAAGGTTATGTTTGAAATGACAACCAGTATATTTGTAAGCAGCTCTAAAACATATTATTATTTGAGGAGGATATCTGTGGTTGTTCTGGTCACAGTTCACATATACAAGCTGTTATTTGGACCTGGAATCGTAATTGGTATTTTGAGGTAGAACAGATATGTCATCTCTTTTATTCATATTGTATACAAATGACTGCAGGAGCATCCGTCCGAATAGGTACTTTTAAAATTTTTCAGATGATACAGCTTTACTCAGTCTGTTGTCTAACAAAGAAGTTCCAGGCCATGGTCCTGTGTAAAACGACTTTGTTGCATGGCATGATAGATCGTATTTGTGCCTGAACGCAACAAAAACCAAAGACGTGTGCATTGATTTTAGGAAATACCCTCCTCCATCCCAGTCTGATACTGTCATCCACGATAACAAGGTAGAGGCAGTTGATGAGTATAAATATCTCGGCACAACAATTGACAATAATTAGGTTGAAATGGGACCTCGGCCACTGCAGTGTCACATATAAGAACTCTCAGCAGTGTCTTTACTTCTCAGAAATTTAATCTTTTAGTCATGATAGCACCATTTTGTCCATGTTTTATAACTCTTGTATCCAGAGTGTTTTAATATTTTCTTTTATCTGTTGGTTTGAGAATGTCAGTCAGAAAGACAAGAATGATTTGCAGCGCATTGTAAACATCAGTAGTAAAGTGACCAGTTTGAAACAATCCACTCTCACTGCTCTGTAGGAATAGCCGTTACTGCGTAAAGCCACTAAATTCATTAATGCTATATTCTACATAACAAGTACATCCTTCTGCCCTTGTCCAGAAGGTTTAGAACCATCACATCGAAAACATTTAGGAAGTATGGACCATTCATTCCAATGTCTGTACGACTTTTCAACAACAAACACCTATGTTGTTTCTGTGAGAGACACTTTCATAAAGTGTGTATGTTGTATTTTTTGTGTGAAAAAAACAACCACAATTATTTACTCATGTATTTTTTATGAACGATGCAAACCAATAGGCCATGTAAATCTCGTGCTCAAAAAAAAAATTCATGTTAAAAGATATGACTTTGTTTTGTTTTTGGTTTTAATAATTGGGCTGTCCCAATTAAACCCCAAATAGCTATATTTTCTGAGGGATAATTACAAGCTGATGTGACACTTTGCCAGTAAGAATGATCTCAGAAACCATGCATTTTAATCTATTATTATGGTGGTTGTCATGGCATCGGCTTCTAATACAAATACAAGTTTGTGTTTAGTGATCTTGACAAGTAATGAAGAATGCCATCTTTTGCGCAGTACAACCTGTTTTAGGGCAAATGTGTACATGTGTTATGATTTTGTGCATTTAGACAATGTGTCAAATATAAGTGCTTATTGAACTGTTGTGAAACCACAACATACACAATGTAAAATGCAAATCATGTAAAAGACACATACGGCCTAAAATCATTCATACTATCTGTGTTACATAAATCTATGACTGTGGTAAACTCAATATTAAACCGGACAGTTAAGATAAGACAGCTATAATACAAGATATTTATGACCTGATTTCCCTGGTATTCATCAGTTGGAAACTACAACTGTCGTTAGAATATCATTATTGTGTCCTGTCCCCAATCAGCTCCAGTTGCTCGGAGTCTCGTGACACACTTACAGGTGCTATTTGTCTTCCGGAACGATAAAGCTTTATTCTATTGTGTTATATTGTATTGTATTGTATTGTATTGTATTGTATTGTATTGTATTGTACTGTACTGTACTGTACTGTACTGTATTGTATTGTATTGTATTGTATTGTATTGTATTGTATTGTATTGTATACTGAAAGATATTTAAAACCGGAATTAATATAATATAATTGACTGCGAGACACAATATTAAGATGGGGTGATCAGAATTGACTGGGCTTCTTTCAGCCTAATTTGAACTCCTGTTATTTTTGCTGATCCATAGCTACATCACTTTGCTGTCTCAACCTCCGCAGATGTACTTTCATATCATCCTCGCTGCTGTACCAAGTGTGTACCAACCCCTGTCTTAATACACACCCAAAACAGACAGAAACCATCGATGTACTGTCTTCCTTAGAAATCCATTAAGCCTGTCTTGTTTTGGTAAAAAGTTGACATAACTAGATTGGATTCAGTGTGGTGTCCCTTGAGTGGTGTTCTGATGAGGTATGTTGATATTGTTGGAGGCCCAACATGGCCTGCCATGTCACAAATTAATGTTTGTGTATGGATACTGTATGGCTAAGCATTGACACAAGCTATCGTGTGTTCAATTTAATGTTGACTTAGCTTCTGGTATACAGTGTAGAAAAATAAGAAGTCAAAATGAGTGTTGTCTTAGTTATATTAACAGAATACTTGCAAATGGTTGCATATATAATTAGCAAGTGAGCAATGGAATAGTAAAGTTAATTAATTGAGAACTACCATGTGTTACAAATGAAGAGGTTCATCCAGTTGCATAACCATGTTGTAGGATGTTGTAAATGGGCATTTCCACAAGTGCAAAATAGCCACTTAGGCAGGAAATCTTTCACTGATATCGTAACAATTCATTACCCCTATTGGAACCAGTGTTCCGTTGGCATAACTTAAATCACACTCCTGAGTCATTCTGACACGCCGCATTTAACTCCTTCAGAAAATCTATCGTTGAATTTATCGCTCAACCAACCATCCAATCATGTGACAATGCTAATCATGAGTACATGTCCCGTGTTTGACACCAACTGGGCGCCGACAGTCGTAGTCTCTGATTAGCTGTAATTGTTGGATGCTGAATCGATCTGAAACACATCGTATGTCGCCGTGGCAGAATTAACGCACCGCAGATAGGACCGTGACAGTTGCTACTCAATATGACAATAGTTGGACAAGCAGGGAATCCTTTACGCTAATTGTTCTTTAATGAGACATCGATTGTCTGTCGTAGATACGTTGATAGGGAGAGGCTGTTAGGCTTCATGGTCGACATATTGTCTGCTGCTTGCCGTCCTGATCTGGGAGTTGCGGAGGCGTGAAATTGAGACAACGAATTCCCGTCTCGCCATTGTAATTTCAAGAGTAATTGATTATGGACGAGGAGGGAATTGGGGAAAAACTACAGGAAATTGTGCTGGGTGAATTGATGCCTGCGTAGTTACGTGAGTTGTATTCCCGTACTTATGATTAACTTGTAAATAACATGCCTGTGGGGGTATTTGTCGTTCCTGCTGCTATTGTTTGTTAACTTACAAGTGTGTACGCTGAGGTTAAAGGGAGTAATTGGGTACACTGAGGAGTAACCTGAAAGAAGACATTTATATAGCATTTAGAAGTTAACCAGAAAAGTGAAATTGTTAGTACTTGTTGTTTGTCGGACAACTTATTTAGGGTGTAGGGCTGCACTGTTCTTCTCGTATTATGCCTGACATGCATTGCCTTTGACAGGGCTCTCAGCACACATTATTCAACTGTAAATATTGTTAATTACATACAGATAAGTAGGACCTATTTCGTTTTTTGAAATGTTGTGACAAGTGAATCGTTGTACGGACAAGTGAGATGTTGTAAAAAATTGAAAAATTTCAAACCCTGGTTGTAATAACTCAATATTACAGATTAATAATGTAATAGTCATATTATTTTATTATAACTAATTATTTTAAAAGGTATTTTTGCCAAGGTGTAATAAATGATATAACTTGTTAATAATGTAATTAAAACATAATAATGTTATTATGATTAATTAGTTAAGATGTATTTGCCATTGTTAAGCTAACTTATGAAAGAACACATATATATTCATGAAAGCTTGACAAGGAGGGAAACATTAGCACACCTATAGACACACATAATTTCAGTATCGCTAAATATACTTTATGGCCTGATACATCTACCTATTTCACACCTGTAATGGATACAGGCTTGTCCTTCATATCACTGTGATTTTGGCGATAAAAAACTATGCTTCAATGCACGTGTCACGAGGGAGAAAACCGCTGGTCCCTGGATCTTTCGTGTCAATGAACAATGCAGTTTTTTTGCCGAGACATGTTTGGCTGAAATTATCCACACATCCCGGACGGGAGTTTTGCCATCAATCAGTAATTTCACGCCTTTGTCTGCCTTTGTGGTTGTGGTGTGGAGGGTTTGACGTCACTCACAGCAAATGTGTTCATTCATTGCAACTGACATTGCTGAAGTCATTGCTCCCAAGTTGTCAGCTGCAGAACTGTTTGATGAAACACCAATGATCGGTGCAAGAGTTCTTATAAATTTACTAATTTGCCAATTTATTATATTTTGGATTATTCTAGTTGAAAAATGGTGCGTGTGGGTGAGGGAGGGAGATGGAGAGAGGGAGGGAGATGGAGAGAGGGAGGGAGATGGAGACAGGGAGGAGATGGAGAGAGACAGAGAGAGAGAGAGAGAGAGAGAGGGACAGAAAGAGAGAGGGAGAAAATCAGAGAGAGAAAGAGAGCGAGACAGAGAGAGATATAGGGAGGGAGACAGAGACATGGGGAGAGAAAGTGTGTGTGTGTGTGTGTGCGTACATGTGAGTATGTGTGTGTGTGTTTACATATGTGCATGCACACACATACACACACACGCACGCACGCGCACGCGCAGCAGTATGCATGTTTTGTTTAGAGTCTATCGATTCCTGCTGTGTTAACGGCAAGCTTGTAACAACATCATTACACCGAGGACTTACTGAAATGTGTTGAACAGACAGTAGAAATCACATATTCATGGTCCCAACGATTGGCAGAATCGACACTCAATTAAATCTAAATGCCACCAGATGCACGCTACCTGATCTATAGGTTTAGTGGTGGCTGCAGCTTAGCCTATTCTCTGGCCACCTGATACAGCATTCCCTCTTTTTTCTCATGTTGTATTATGCAGCCTTCACGTCATTGACAAGTCGGCCTCAGTTAGCCCCTGGAGACCTGTATAAGTATGTATACCTGCCATATTATTTATTTGAAATCGTAGCAATTCATTGGCAGTTCAGCCCACCTCCCGTGTTGCGTTATCTTGTTGAGTGGCTCAGATCTTGACATCGGAAGACGGCAGTGAGATGATGGCAGGGAAGCTATTGGATATGTTTTACTGTGGGTCAGAGCTTCAGTGGATCAGTCAGTACGTGTGCTGTAGTGTCACACCGTCTTGGATGATGACATCACAACGAATGGAAGATGGGTTAGGAACTTAGGGCTAAAAATTAAAGACAAATCTTGGAGATTACCCTGTATTCCGGGACGCTGGGAGAAATCTCGTGACTCCCAGAAATTTGAAGTTGACAGATATATATATATATATATATATATATATATATATATATATATATATATATATATATATATATATCAATAATATATAAGCACTCGATCCAGGTAGAGGGAGCAGTCGATCCAGGTACAGGGAGCAGTCGATCCAGGTACAGGGAGCAGTCGATCCAGGTAGAGGGAGCAGTCGATCCAGGTAGAGGGAGCAGTCAATCCAGGTAGAGGGAGCAGTCGATCCAGGTAGAGGGAGCAGTCGATCCAGGTAGAGGGAGCAGTCGATCCAGGTAGAGGGAGCAGTCAAACCAGGTAGAGGGAGCAGTCAAACCAGGTACAGGGAGCAGTCGATCCAGGTACAGGGAGCAGTCGATCCAGGTAGAGGGAGCAGTCGATCCAGGTAGAGGGAGGAGTCAATCCAGGTAGAGGGAGCAGTCGATCCAGGTAGAGGGAGCAGTCGATCCAGGTAGAGGGAGCAGTCAATCCAGGTAGAGGAGCAGTCGATCCAGGTAGAGGGAGCAGTCGATCCAGGTAGAGGGAGCAGTCGATCCAGGTAGAGGGAGCAGTCGATCCAGGTAGAGGGAGCAGTCGATCCAGGTAGAGGGAGCAGTCAATCCAGGTAGAGGGAGGAGTCAATCCAGGTAGAGGGAGCAGTCAATCCAGGTAGAGGGAGCAGTCGATCCAGGTAGGGAGCAGTCAATCCAGGTACAGGGAGCAGTCAATCCAGGTAGAGGGAGCAGTCAATCCAGGTACAGGGAGCAGTCAATCCAGGTAGAGGGAGCAGTCAATCTAGGTAGAGGAGCAGTCAATCCAGGTAGAGGGAGCAGTCAATCCAGGTACAGGGAGCAGTCAATCCAGGTAGAGGGAGCAGTCAATCCAGGTAGAGGAGCGAGCAGTCAATCCAGGTAGAGGAGCAGTCAATCCAGGTAGAGGGAGCAGTCGATCCAGGTAGAGGGAGCAGTCGATCCAGGTACAGGGAGCAGTCGATCCAGGTAGAGGGAGGAGTCAATCCAGGTAGAGGGAGGAGTCAATCCAGGTAGAGGGAGGAGTCAATCCAGGTAGAGGAGCAGTCGATCCAGGTAGAGGGAGCAGTCGATCCAGGTAGAGGGAGGAGTCAATCCAGGTAGAGGGAGGAGTCAATCCAGGTAGAGGGAGCAGTCGATCCAGGTAGAGGGAGGAGTCAATCCAGGTAGAGGAGCAGTCGATCCAGGTAGAGGGAGGAGTCAATCCAGGTAGAGGGAGCAGTCGATCCAGGTAGAGGGAGGAGTCAATCCAGGTAGAGGAGCAGTCAATCCAGGTAGAGGGAGCAGTCGATCCAGGTAGAGGGAGGAGTCGATCCAGGTAGAGGGAGCAGTCGATCCAGGTAGAGGGAGGAGTCAATCCAGGTAGAGGGAGCAGTCAATCCAGGTAGAGGGAGGAGTCAATCCAGGTAGAGGAGCAGTCGATCCAGGTAGAGGGAGCAGTCGATCCAGGTAGAGGGAGGAGTCAATCCAGGTAGAGGGAGGAGTCAATCCAGGTAGAGGGAGCAGTCAATCCAGGTAGAGGGAGGAGTCAATCCAGGTAGAGGAGCAGTCGATCCAGGTACAGGGAGCAGTCGATCCAGGTAGAGGGAGGAGTCAATCCAGGTAGAGGGAGGAGTCAATCCAGGTAGAGGGAGGAGTCAATCCAGGTAGAGGGAGCAGTCAATCCAGGTAGAGGGAGCAGTCAATCCAGGTAGAGGGAGCAGTCGATCCAGGTAGAGGGAGGAGTCAATCCAGGTAGAGGGAGGAGTCAATCCAGGTAGAGGAGCAGTCAATCCAGGTAGAGGGAGCAGTCGATCCAGGTAGAGGGAGGAGTCAATCCAGGTAGAGGGAGCAGTCGATCCAGGTAGAGGGAGGAGTCAATCCAGGTAGAGGGAGGAGTCAATCCAGGTAGAGGGAGCAGTCAATCCAGGTAGAGGGAGGAGTCAATCCAGGTAGAGGAGCAGTCGATCCAGGTAGAGGGAGCAGTCGATCCAGGTAGAGGGAGGAGTCAATCCAGGTAGAGGGAGGAGTCAATCCAGGTAGAGGGAGGAGTCAATCCAGGTAGAGGGAGCAGTCGATCCAGGTAGAGGGAGCAGTCAATCCAGGTAGAGGGAGGAGTCAATCCAGGTAGAGGGAGGAGTCAATCCAGGTAGAGGGAGCAGTCGATCCAGGTAGAGGAGCAGTCGATCCAGGTAGAGGGAGGAGTCGATCCAGGTAGAGGGAGCAGTCAATCCAGGTAGAGGGAGGAGTCAATCCAGGTAGAGGGAGCAGTCGATCCAGGTAGAGGGAGGAGTCAATCCAGGTAGAGGAGCAGTCGATCCAGGTAGAGGGAGCAGTCGATCCAGGTAGAGGGAGGAGTCAATCCAGGTAGAGGGAGGAGTCAATCCAGGTAGAGGAGCAGTCGATCCAGGTAGAGGGAGCAGTCAATCCAGGTAGAGGAGCAGTCAATCCAGGTAGAGGGAGCAGTCAATCCAGGTAGAGGAGCAGTCAATCCAGGTAGAGGGAGCAGTCGATCCAGGTAGAGGGAGGAGTCAATCCAGGTAGAGGAGCAGTCGATCCAGGTACAGGGAGCAGTCAATCCAGGTAGAGGGAGGAGTCAATCCAGGTAGAGGGAGCAGTCAATCCAGGTAGAGGGAGCAGTCAATCCAGGTAGAGGGAGTAATCAATCCAGGTAGAGGAGCAGTCAATCCAGGTAGAGGGAGCAGTCAATCCAGGTAGAGGGAGCAGTCAATCCAGGTAGAGGGAGCAGTCAATCCAGGTAGAGGGAGCAGTCAATCCAGGTAGAGGAGCAGTCGATCCAGGTAGAGGGAGCAGTCAATCCAGGTAGAGGAGCAGTCGATCCAGGTAGAGGGAGCAGTCGATCCAGGTAGAGGGAGCAGTCAATCCAGGTAGAGGGAGCAGTCAATCCAGGTAGAGGGAGCAGTCAATCCAGGTAGAGGGAGCAGTCAATCCAGGTAGATGAGCAGTCAATCCAGGTAGAGGAGCAGTCAATCCAGGTAGAGGGAGGAGTCAATCCAGGTAGAGGAGCAGTCAATCCAGGTAGAGGGAGCAGTCGATCCAGGTAGAGGGAGCAGTCGATCCAGGTAGAGGGAGCAGTCAATCCAGGTAGAGGGAGCAGTCAATCCAGGTAGAGGGAGCAGTCGATCCAGGTAGAGGGAGCAGTCAATCCAGGTATAGGGAGCAGTCAATCCAGGTAGAGGGAGCAGTCAATCCAGGTAGAGGGAGCAGTCGATCCAGGTAGAGGGAGGAGTCAATCCAGGTACAGGGAGCAGTCAATCCAGGTAGAGGGAGGAGTCAATCCAGGTAGAGGGAGCAGTCAATCCAGGTAGAGGGAGGAGTCAATCCAGGTAGAGGGAGCAGTCGATCCAGGTAGAGGGAGGAGTCAATCCAGGTAGAGGAGCAGTCGATCCAGGTAGAGGGAGGAGTCAATCCAGGTACAGGGAGCAGTCAATCCAGGTAGAGGGAGGAGTCAATCCAGGTAGAGGGAGCAGTCGATCCAGGTAGAGGGAGCAGTCAATCCAGGTACAGGGAGCAGTCAATCCAGGTAGAGGGAGGAGTCAATCCAGGTAGAGGGAGCAGTCAATCCAGGTAGAGGGAGGAGTCAATCCAGGTAGAGGGAGCAGTCGATCCAGGTAGAGGGAGGAGTCAATCCAGGTAGAGGGAGCAGTCGATCCAGGTAGAGGGAGCAGTCGATCCAGGTAGAGGGAGCAGTCGATCCAGGTAGAGGGAGGAGTCAATCCAGGTACAGGGAGCAGTCAATCCAGGTAGAGGGAGGAGTCAATCCAGGTAGAGGGAGCAGTCGATCCAGGTAGAGGGAGCAGTCAATCCAGGTACAGGGAGCAGTCAATCCAGGTAGAGGGAGGAGTCAATCCAGGTAGAGGGAGCAGTCAATCCAGGTAGAGGGAGCAGTCAATCCAGGTAGAGGGAGGAGTCAATCCAGGTAGAGGGAGGAGTCAATCCAGGTAGAGGAGCAGTCGATCCAGGTAGAGGGAGCAGTCGATCCAGGTAGAGGAGCAGTCAAAGGTAGAGGAGCAGTCAATCCAGGTAGAGGGATCAGTCAATCCAGGTAGAGGGAGCAGTCGATCCAGGTAGAGGGAGCAGTCAATCCAGGTAGAGGGAGGAGTCAATCCAGGTAGAGGGAGGAGTCAATCCAGGTAGAGGGAGCAGTCAATCCAGGTAGAGGAGCAGTCGATCCAGGTAGAGGGAGCAGTCGATCCAGGTAGAGGGAGCAGTCAATCCAGGTAGAGGGAGCAGTCAATCCAGGTAGAGGAGCAGTCGATCCAGGTAGAGGGAGCAGTCAATCCAGGTAGAGGAGCAGTCAATCCAGGTAGAGGAGCAGTCGATCCAGGTACAGGGAGCAGTCAATCCAGGTACAGGGAGCAGTCAATCCAGGTAGAGGGAGGAGTCAATCCAGGTAGAGGGAGCAGTCAATCCAGGTAGAGGGAGCAGTCAATCCAGGTAGAGGGAGCAGTCAATCCAGGTAGAGGGAGGAGTCAATCCAGGTAGAGGGAGGAGTCAATCCAGGTAGAGGGAGGAGTCAATCCAGGTAGAGGGAGCAGTCAATCCAGGTAGAGGAGTCAATCCAGGTAGAGGGAGCAGTCGATCCAGGTAGAGGGAGCAGTCAATCCAGGTAGAGGGAGCAGTCAATCCAAGGGAGGAGTCAATCCAGGTAGAGGGAGCAGTCAATCCAGGTAGAGGGAGCAGTCAATCCAGGTAGAGGATCAGTCAATCCAGGTAGAGGGAGCAGTCAATCCAGGTAGAGGGAGCAGTCAATCCAGGTAGAGGGAGCAGTCAATCCAGGTAGAGGGAGCAGTCAATCCAGGTAGAGGGAGCAGTCAAGGTAGAGGGAGCAGTCAATCCAGGTAGAGGGAGGAGTCAATCCAGGTAGAGGGAGGAGTCAATCCAGGTAGAGGGAGCAGTCAATCCAGGTAGATGAGCAGTCAATCCAGGTAGAGGAGCAGTCAATCCAGGTAGAGGGAGGAGTCAATCCAGGTAGAGGAGCAGTCAATCCAGGTAGAGGGAGCAGTCCAGGTAGAGGGAGCAGTCAATCCAGGTAGAGGGAGCAGTCAATCCAGGTAGAGGGAGCAGTCAATCCAGGTAGAGGGAGCAGTCAATCTAGGTAGAGGGAGCAGTCAATCCAGGTAGAGGGAGCAGTCAATCCAGGTAGAGGAGCAGTCAATCCAGGTAGAGGGAGCAGTCAATCCAGGTAGAGGGAGCAGTCAATCCAGGTAGAGGGAGCAGTCAATCCAGGTAGAGGGAGGAGTCAATCCAGGTAGAGGGAGGAGTCAATCCAGGTAGAGGGAGGAGTCAATCCAGGTAGAGGGAGCAGTCAATCCAGGTAGAGGGAGCAGTCAATCCAGGTAGAGGGAGGAGTCAATCCAGGTAGAGGGAGCAGTCAATCCAGGTAGAGGGAGCTGTCAATCCAGGTAGGAGCAGTCAATCCAGGTAGAGGGAGCAGTCAATCCAGGTAGAGGGAGGAGTCAATCCAGGTAGAGGGAGCAGTCAATCCAGGTAGAGGGAGCAGTCAATCCAGGTAGAGGGAGGAGTCAATCCAGGTAGAGGGAGCAGTCAATCCAGGTAGAGGGAGCAGTCAATCCAGGTAGAGGGAGCAGTCGATCCAGGTAGAGGGAGCAGTCGATCCAGGTAGAGGGAGCAGTCAATCCAGGTAGAGGGAGGAGTCAATCCAGGTAGAGGGAGCAGTCGATCCAGGTAGAGGGAGCAGTCAATCCAGGTAGAGGGAGGAGTCAATCCAGGTAGAGGGAGCAGTCAATCCAGGTAGAGGGAGCAGTCAATCCAGGTAGAGGGAGGAGTCAATCCAGGTAGAGGGAGCAGTCAATCCAGGTAGAGGGAGCAGTCGATCCAGGTAGAGGGAGCAGTCGATCCAGGTAGAGGGAGCAGTCGATCCAGGTAGAGGGAGCAGTCGATCCAGGTAGAGGGAGCAGTCGATCCAGGTAGAGGGAGCAGTCGATCCAGGTACAGGGAGCAGTCGATCCAGGTAGAGGGAGGAGTCAATCCAGGTAGAGGGAGCAGTCGATCCAGGTAGAGGGAGCAGTCGATCCAGGTACGGGAGCAGTCAATCCAGGTAGAGGGAGCAGTCGATCCAGGTAGAGGGAGCAGTCGATCCAGGTACAGGGAGCAGTCGATCCAGGTAGAGGGAGCAGTCGATCCAGGTACAGGGAGCAGTCGATCCAGGTAGAGGGAGCAGTCGATCCAGGTAGAGGGAGCAGTCGATCCAGGTAGAGGGAGCAGTCGATCCAGGTAGAGGGAGCAGTCGATCCAGGTAGAGGGAGCAGTCGATCCAGGTAGAGGGAGCAGTCAATCCAGGTAGAGGGAGCAGCAGTCAATCCAGGTAGAGGAGCAGTCGATCCAGGTAGAGGGAGCAGTCGATCCAGGTAGAGGGAGCAGTCGATCCAGGTAGAGGAGCAGTCGATCCAGGTAGAGGGAGCAGTCGATCCAGGTAGAGGGAGCAGTCGATCCAGGTAGAGGGAGCAGTCGATCCAGGTACAGGGAGCAGTCGATCCAGGTACAGGGAGCAGTCAATCCAGGTACAGGGAGCAGTCAATCCAGGTAGAGGGAGGAGTCAATCCAGGTAGAGGAGCAGTCAATCCAGGTACAGGGAGCAGTCAATCCAGGTAGAGGGAGCAGTCGATCCAGGTAGAGGGAGGAGTCAATCCAGGTAGAGGAGCAGTCGATCCAGGTAGAGGGAGCAGTCGATCCAGGTAGAGGGAGGAGTCAATCCAGGTAGAGGGATCAGTCAATCCAGGTAGAGGGATCAGTCAATCCAGGTAGAGGGAGCAGTCAATCCAGGTAGAGGGAGCAGTCAATCCAGGTAGAGGGATCAGTCAATCCAGGTAGAGAGCAGTCAATCCAGGTAGAGGGAGCAGTCAATCCAGGTAGAGGGAGCAGTCAATCCAGGTAGAGGGAGCAGTCAATCCAGGTAGATGAGCAGTCAATCCAGGTAGAGGGAGCAGTCAATCCAGGTAGAGGGAGGAGTCAATCCAGGTAGAGGGAGGAGTCAATCCAGGTAGAGGGAGGAGTCAATCCAGGTAGAGGGAGCAGTCAATCCAGGTAGAGGGAGGAGTCAATCCAGGTAGAGGGAGGAGTCAATCCAGGTAGAGGGATCAGTCAATCCAGGTAGAGGGATCAGTCAATCCAGGTAGAGGGAGCAGTCAATCCAGGTAGAGGGAGGAGTCAATCCAGGTAGAGGGATCAGTCAATCCAGGTAGAGGGATCAGTCAATCCAGGTAGAGGGAGCAGTCAATCCAGGTAGAGGGAGCAGTCAATCCAGGTAGAGGGAGGAGTCAATCCAGGTAGAGGGAGCAGTCAATCCAGGTAGAGGGAGCAGTCAATCCAGGTAGAGGGAGGAGTCAATCCAGGTAGAGGGAGGAGTCAATCCAGGTAGAGGGAGGAGTCAATCCAGGTAGAGGGAGGAGTCAATCCAGGTAGAGGGAGCAGTCAATCCAGGTAGAGGGAGCAGTCAATCCAGGTAGAGGGAGGAGTCAATCCAGGTAGAGGGAGCAGTCAATCCAGGTAGAGGGAGCTGTCAATCCAGGTAGGAGCAGTCAATCCAGGTAGAGGGAGCAGTCAATCCAGGTAGAGGGAGGAGTCAATCCAGGTAGAGGGAGCAGTCAATCCAGGTAGAGGAGCAGTCAATCCAGGTAGAGGAGCAGTCAATCCAGGTAGAGGGAGCAGTCAATCCAGGTAGAGGAGCAGTCAATCCAGGTAGAGGGAGCAGTCAATCCAGGTAGAGGAGCAGTCAATCCAGGTAGAGGGAGCAGTCAATCCAGGTAGAGGGAGCAGTCAATCCAGGTAGAGGGAGGAGTCAATCCAGGTAGAGGGAGCAGTCGATCCAGGTAGAGGGAGGAGTCAATCCAGGTAGAGGGAGGAGTCAATCCAGGTAGAGGAGCAGTCAATCCAGGTAGAGGGAGGAGTCAATCCAGGTAGAGGGAGCAGTCAATCCAGGTAGAGGGAGCAGTCAATCCAGGTAGAGGGAGGAGTCAATCCAGGTAGAGGGAGCAGTCAATCCAGGTAGAGGGAGCAGTCAATCCAGGTAGAGGGAGCAGTCAATCCAGGTAGAGGGAGCAGTCAATCCAGGTAGAGGAGCAGTCAATCCAGGTAGAGGGAGCAGTCAATCCAGGTAGAGGGAGCAGTCAACAGGGAGCAGTCAATCCAGGTAGAGGGAGCAGTCGATCCAGGTAGAGGGAGCAGTCGATCCAGGTACAGGGAGCAGTCGATCCAGGTAGAGGGAGCAGTCGATCCAGGTAGAGGGAGCAGTCAATCCAGGTAGAGGGAGCAGTCAATCCAGGTAGAGGGAGCAGTCAATCCAGGTAGAGGGAGCAGTCGATCCAGGTAGAGGGAGGAGTCAATCCAGGTAGAGGGAGCAGTCGATCCAGGTAGAGGGAGCAGTCGATCCAGGTACAGGGAGCAGTCGATCCAGGTAGAGGGAGCAGTCGATCCAGGTAGAGGGAGCAGTCGATCCAGGTAGAGGGAGCAGTCGATCCAGGTACAGGGAGCAGTCGATCCAGGTACAGGGAGCAGTCGATCCAGGTAGAGGGAGCAGTCGATCCAGGTAGAGGGAGCAGCTCCATCCAGGTAGAGGGAGGCTGACCCAGGTAGATAGCAGTCGATCCAGGTAGAGGGAGCAGTCCAGGTAGAGGGAGCAGTCGATCCAGGTAGAGGGAGCAGTCGATCCAGGTAGAGGGAGCAGTCAATCCAGGTAGAGGGAGCAGTCGATCCAGGTAGAGGGAGCAGTCGATCCAGGTAGAGGGAGCAGTCGATCCAGGTAGAGGGAGCAGTCGATCCAGGTAGAGGGAGCAGTCGATCCAGGTAGAGGGAGCAGTCGATCCAGGTAGAGGGAGCAGTCGATCCAGGTAGAGGGAGCAGTCGATCCAGGTAGAGGGAGGAGTCAATCCAGGTAGAGGGAGCAGTCAATCCAGGTAGAGGGAGCAGTCGATCCAGGTAGAGGAGCAGTCGATCCAGGTACAGGGAGCAGTCGATCCAGGTACAGGGAGCAGTCAATCCAGGTAGAGGGAGGAGTCAATCCAGGTAGAGGGAGGAGTCAATCCAGGTAGAGGGGAGTCAATCCAGGTAGAGGGAGCAGTCAATCCAGGTAGAGGGAGGAGTCAATCCAGGTAGAGGGAGCAGTCAATCCAGGTAGAGGGAGCAGTCAATCCAGGTAGAGGAGCAGTCAATCCAGGTAGAGGGAGGAGTCAATCCAGGTAGAGGGAGCAGTCAATCCAGGTAGAGGGAGCAGTCAATCCAGGTAGAGGGAGCAGTCAATCCAGGTAGAGGGAGCAGTCAATCCAGGTAGAGGGAGCAGTCAATCCAGGTAGAGGGAGGAGTCAATCCAGGTAGAGGGAGCAGTCAATCCAGGTAGAGGGAGGAGTCAATCCAGGTAGAGGGAGCAGTCAATCCAGGTAGAGGGAGGAGTCAATCCAGGTAGAGGGAGCAGTCAATCCAGGTAGAGGGAGCAGTCAATCCAGGTAGAGGGAGGAGTCAATCCAGGTAGAGGGAGCAGTCGATCCAGGTAGAGGGAGCAGTCGATCCAGGTAGAGGGAGCAATCCAGGTAGAGGGAGCAGTCAATCCAGGTGTTAGGAGTAGTCGAATCCAGGTAGAGAGGAGAAGCCGGTCCAGGTAGAGGGAGCAGTCAATCCAGGTAGAGGGAGCAGTCAATCCAGGTAGAGGGAGCAGTCAATCCAGGTAGAGGGAGGAGTCAATCCAGGTAGAGGAGCAGTCGATCCAGGTACAGGGAGCAGTCAATCCAGGTAGAGGGAGGAGTCAATCCAGGTAGAGGAGCAGTCGATCCAGGTAGAGGGAGCAGTCGATCCAGGTAGAGGGAGGAGTCAATCCAGGTAGAGGGAGCAGTCGATCCAGGTAGAGGGAGGAGTCAATCCAGGTAGAGGGAGCAGTCAATCCAGGTAGAGGAGCAGTCGATCCAGGTAGAGGAGCAGTCAATCCAGGTAGAGGGAGCAGTCAATCCAGGTACAGGGAGCAGTCAATCCAGGTAGAGGGAGCAGTCAATCCAGGTAGAGGGAGCAGTCAATCCAGGTAGAGGGAGCAGTCAATCCAGGTAGAGGGAGCAGTCAACCCAGGTAGAGGGAGGAGTCAATCCAGGTAGAGGAGCAGTCAATCCAGGTACAGGGAGCAGTCAATCCAGGTAGAGGGAGCAGTAGTCAATCCAGGTAGAGGAGCAGTCAATCCAGGTAGAGGGAGCAGTCAATCCAGGTAGAGGGAGCAGTCAATCCAGGTAGAGGGAGCAGTCAATCCAGGTAGAGGGAGCAGTCAATCCAGGTACAGGGAGCAGTCAATCCAGGTAGAGGGAGGAGTCAATCCAGGTAGAGGGAGGGCAGTCAATCCAGGTAGAGGGAGCAGTCAATCCAGGTACAGGGAGCAGTCAATCCAGGTAGAGGGAGGAGTCAATCCAGGTAGAGGGAGCAGTCAATCCAGGTAGAGGGAGGAGTCAATCCAGGTAGAGGGAGCAGTCAATCCAGGTAGAGGGAGCAGTCGATCCAGGTAGAGGGAGCAGTCAATCCAGGTACAGGGAGCAGTCGATCCAGGTAGAGGGAGCAGTCAATCCAGGTAGAGGGAGCAGTCGATCCAGGTAGAGGGAGCAGTCGATCCAGGTAGAGGGAGCAGTCGATCCAGGTAGAGGGAGCAGTCAATCCAGGTAGAGGGAGGAGTCAATCCAGGTAGAGGGAGCAGTCAATCCAGGTAGAGGGAGCAGTCGATCCAGGTAGAGGAGCAGTCGATCCAGGTAGAGGGAGCAGTCGATCCAGGTAGAGGGAGCAGTCAATCCAGGTAGAGGGAGGAGTCAATCCAGGTAGAGGGATCAGTCAATCCAGGTAGAGGGAGCAGTCAATCCAGGTAGAGGGAGCAGTCAATCCAGGTAGAGGGAGGAGTCGATCCAGGTAGAGGGAGCAGTCAATCCAGGTAGAGGGAGGAGTCAATCCAGGTAGAGGGATCAGTCAATCCAGGTAGAGGGAGCAGTCAATCCAGGTAGAGGGAGCAGTCAATCCAGGTAGAGGGAGCAGTCAATCCAGGTAGAGGGAGCAGTCAATCCAGGTAGAGGGAGCAGTCAATCCAGGTAGAGGGAGCAGTCAATCCAGGTAGAGGGAGCAGTCAATCCAGGTAGAGGAGCAGTCAATCCAGGTAGAGGGAGCAGTCAATCCAGGTAGAGGAGCAGTCAATCCAGGTAGAGGGAGGAGTCAATCCAGGTAGAGGAGCAGTCAATCCAGGTAGAGGGAGGAGTCAATCCAGGTAGAGGGAGCAGTCAATCCAGGTAGAGGGAGGAGTCAATCCAGGTAGAGGGAGGAGTCAATCCAGGTAGAGGGATCAGTCAATCCAGGTAGAGGGAGCAGTCAATCCAGGTAGAGGGAGCAGTCAATCCAGGTAGAGGAGCAGTCAATCCAGGTAGAGGGAGCAGTCAATCCAGGTAGAGGGAGCAGTCAATCCAGGTAGAGGGAGCAGTCAATCCAGGTAGAGGGAGCAGTCAATCCAGGTAGAGGAGCAGTCAATCCAGGTAGAGGGAGCAGTCAATCCAGGTAGAGGGAGCAGTCAATCCAGGTAGAGGAGCAGTCAATCCAGGTAGAGGAGCAGTCAATCCAGGTAGAGGGAGCAGTCAATCCAGGTAGAGGAGCAGTCAATCCAGGTAGAGGGAGCAGTCAATCCAGGTAGAGGGAGGAGTCAATCCAGGTAGAGGGAGCAGTCAATCCAGGTAGAGGGAGCTGTCAATCCAGGTAGGAGCAGTCAATCCAGGTAGAGGGAGCAGTCAATCCAGGTAGAGGGAGGAGTCAATCCAGGTAGAGGGAGCAGTCAATCCAGGTAGAGGGAGCAGTCAATCTAGGTAGAGGGAGGAGTCAATCCAGGTAGAGGGAGCAGTCAATCCAGGTAGAGGAGCAGTCAATCCAGGTAGAGGGAGCAGTCGATCCAGGTACAGTCGATCCAGGTAGAGGGAGCAGTCAATCCAGGTAGAGGGAGCAGTCAATCCAGGTAGAGGGAGGATCCAGGTAGAGGGAGCAGTCAATCCAGGTAGAGGGAGCAGTCAATCCAGGTAGAGGGAGGAGTCAATCCAGGTAGAGGGAGCAGTCAATCCAGGTAGAGGGAGCAGTCAATCCAGGTAGAGGAGCAGTCAATCCAGGTAGAGGGAGCAGTCAATCCAGGTAGAGGGAGCAGTCAATCCAGGTAGAGGAGCAGTCAATCCAGGTAGAGGGAGCAGTCAATCCAGGTAGAGGGAGCAGTCAATCCAGGTAGAGGGAGCAGTCGATCCAGGTAGAGGGAGCAGTCGATCCAGGTAGAGGGAGCAGTCAATCCAGGTACAGGGAGCAGTCGATCCAGGTAGAGGGAGCAGTCGATCCAGGTAGAGGGAGCAGTCGATCCAGGTAGAGGGAGCAGTCGATCCAGGTACAGGGAGCAGTCGATCCAGGTACAGGGAGCAGTCGATCCAGGTAGAGGGAGCAGTCGATCCAGGTACAGGGAGCAGTCGATCCAGGTACAGGGAGCAGTCGATCCAGGTACAGGGAGCAGTCGATCCAGGTACAGGGAGCAGTCGATCCAGGTAGAGGGAGCAGTCGATCCAGGTAGAGGGAGCAGTCGATCCAGGTAGAGGGAGCAGTCGATCCAGGTAGAGGGAGCAGTCGATCCAGGTAGAGGGAGCAGTCAATCCAGGTAGAGGAGCAGTCGATCCAGGTAGAGGGAGCAGTCGATCCAGGTAGAGGGAGCAGTCGATCCAGGTAGAGGGAGCAGTCAATCCAGGTAGAGGGAGCAGTCAATCCAGGTAGAGGGAGCAGTCGATCCAGGTACAGGGAGCAGTCGATCCAGGTACAGGGAGCAGTCGATCCAGGTAGAGGAGCAGTCGATCCAGGTACAGGGAGCAGTCAATCCAGGTACAGGGAGCAGTCAATCCAGGTAGAGGGAGGAGTCAATCCAGGTAGAGGGAGGAGTCAATCCAGGTTCAGGGAACAGTCAGTCCAGATAGAGGGAGCAGTCGATCCAGGTAGAGGGAGGAGTCGATCCAGGTAGAGGGAGCAGTCGATCCAGGTAGAGGGAGGAGTCAATCCAGGTAGAGGGAGCAGTCAATCCAGGTAGAGGGAGGAGTCAATCCAGGTAGAGGGAGCAGTCGATCCAGGTAGAGGGAGCAGTTGATCCAGGCACAGGAGCAGTCAATCCAAGTATTGGGAGCAGATAAGCCAGTTTGCAAATGTACTTGGTTTGAGTCGCTCCTGAGTGATAGATGCTTACAAATCGACCTATCCTACCAGATACAGGAACTGATAGAAAACTTGCAAATGATGTCATTAATTCGCCCGACACGAGCAGGTTTGTAGACGAATGTGGGAGATATATTGCGTTATCGATCGCTGCGGTTCGTAACATCGGCAGCGATTGCAATAAGTGGTACTTATTTCGCTGATGGGGTGCTTCCTAAATCCGTTTTTCTATTGGCCTGTGTTAGATAACCTTAATGTGGCTTGTCCCAAATAGATGGTGTAGTTGTAGGTGTATTTGTAGTTTTGTACCCAAGTGGAAGTGAAGAACATAAGAGTAATTTATATAAGGAGAAGCATAGAAATTACAGTAGAAATGTGTCTACATGCTGGCATGAATGTATGTTTACATGAACATGCAACCTGATATATATTCTGACAACTGATGGCCCTGCAATAATAGCGTTTTGTTTTTAGTGTTCTTTGCAATGAAGGAGTAAAATATGTAGTTCCATCTGATGTTAATTTTAACCACATTAAGCTTCCTAATGAAGCTAGTTTGGACAGTATAAATGGAAAAAATTAAGTAGAATTGCAAAAAGAATTGTGTTCTTCAAACATGTGGGCAAACATCGAAAATGTTAGTGGAAACATTTAAGATAAATAAAAGGTCTACATCATCTTACAAGAAATATTTGCATCTCTAAAACAATTCTGATTAGAATTTGAAACTGTGGAATTAACATCAGTTTTACTCGTACGTGTTTATTAATAACTTGTTTTTGCAAATAATTGCAACGGTTAATACATTTGTGTTAATCAAGATGTATTATAACAATTAAAATGTTAAACTTAAACATAATTGTTATTAGCACAAACTAACTTTGATACAAGACAGTAACTGATGCTCCTTCGCCAGCTACACTGAGGCGCTATACCTTTCCCTCAACCAAACAGATCAATAGCAATCTCACATATTTCGCCATATAAATTGTCACTAAACTGCACTTACTTTATGTGATGGTTGACCAATATATTCACTGCAGTCAAGACAGGTGCAGTCTGGGAACATTTGAACACTCAGCGTGACAGTCGTCACATCATCCACCTGGGCACTTGTGTGGATATTGATTGCTATAATGTCTTGATTCTAGCTCTCTGTCAGTGACAACGACAGAATATTATGTAATTACCAACTGGCAGCAGTGTTAATGTTTATAAAGCAAGGTTTACAGTTCAATAAAAAATAAAAATATTATGTCAATTAAAGTTAGACATTCTGTGTTGTTATTATTATTATTATTATTATTATTATTATTATTATTATTATTATTATTATTATTATAACTAACGTTTATAAAGCGTACCATTTGGGGACATGTTGCAGGAAAGGGTGTCATTTCGGAATATGATGCCATTTACCTTAAAGGCACATGCTAAGGGAATACCTGTACAATATTATCGAGTTATTTGTTTTTTGTGTGTATTAATTGTGACATTGTTGAACATTTCCCTTATTAGCTTAATTGATGCTCAGCCAAACAAGCTATCAAGTCCCATGTTCTCAATATAAATTTTAGATTTTTCCGATTTATTTCATCATCAATAAACATTTATGTATGAAAGCAAGAATATGGTGCCATATTATAATGCACGTGGTAAACATTGTATAGATCAACAAATTAGTTTTAAACGTGTTTGAAGTAATTTTTTAAATTAAATTACAACAATTTATAACAGACGAAAGCCTATTAAATGGCTTGGTGCGTTACTTGCAGAATGGGGAATTCCCGTGAGTTTGAGAATTTCCTAACCAATTCCTGTATGAGCACGTTTTTAAAACACACAGACGGATTCAATTTGTCAAAGCCAAGTGGCAAGTCATTTGAATTGACTGTATGTACACATAACTTTGTGTTTATTTGTGTTTGGTATTAAGCAAAATCATTTCACTGATGGAGCATGCATGAATTTGCATGTCATTACTTCATGAATATTCATGAGGACCGACTGGAGCGGCGTTTGAAATGCTTTCATTGGTTGTAAATTGTTGTAATTTAGTTTCACTTTTTATTTCGAACACGCATACAAATGATTTGTTGATATTATATAAATGATATCGTATTCTTGTTTTCGTACAGAAATAACTATTGTCATGAAGTAAATAGGGAAAAATTTAAACTGTACATTGAGTAGGCAGGAGTTAGTCAAGTCAAATGCAGCTTGAGCATAAAATGGCGGTGACCAGTGGTTGATGATTATCCAAGTTTGAAAAATTATTTAAAATACACCGTAGCTCATGAAATCATGGCACATATCCTTAAAATGGTATGACCTTATGTTATGGAAATGTTTGTTCAAGCATTTCAGGTCCCCTTTAATCCCAGAAATCATGGAAACATAATGTTTTTGTAAATTAACATTAATTTTGTCAACCCCTACTTCCTAAGGACGTGAATAAAATTAAAATAACTGTCAATATCTATAATAATAATATTGGATCTCTGTAACTCCAAAAAGCTCCTCAACATTGTTATTTGAACCATGGAGGATTATACTCCATCATCCAGGTGATGTGTTTTAAAAATACAACATTGATGATTATTAAGTTTTGTGTTTTTGATAAGTACCAGGCTTTATTGAGGAGTTTCACTGAGTTGAGCCAGTGGAATGGCGGTGATGGCACCAGATGGTGGCAGTGGTCACTGGTTTTTGCTCCATTGTTCGATGTAAGCAACTACATCATCCAAAGGGAAGTTGTATTTAATCAAATGTATTTCAGCACACTTATATAGTAGTCAGAGTAATACTCTGATTTCCGTGTGTCCATAAATAAAAGAGGCATAAAGAGTGATAGCTGTGGGGCTTTGAGCAGTTCAGAGCATGTTTTAGACCAGAAATTGCCCCACAACACAATATTTGATAATCATATCTGCACTCTCTATGCCTTAAATGATGTGATGGAATTAATGTCTTGAGATAGATCGAATGACTGATGTAATAATGATGTAGAACAGTCAGAATAAGAAACTATTTAGTTATGAGTAAAACATTGCATCCGAGTCCAGCAGTATTATCATTGCACTTCTGTAGAGTATAGACGAACTGCCATAACCATTGTGTACCGGCCAAACTGATGTTGGATTTGTCTTCAAGATGAATTGCTTGTTGCAGCTTCACTATTTAGACCACAGCCATCTTTTGATTGTTGTACGTTTTCCATACAGTTGTTAAGGAACATCCAACTATCAGGTCTGTACGTACAAACAATGCTAGTAAATGTTTTCCCAACAGTTCACTAGATGACGCCACAGTAACATACACCATTACATGATTACGTTCGGTTGGGATTGGTTGAGATGTCTATGGGATGGTTTGGTAAACCAGCAGAGGTCTAAAGCCCCTTTCACAGTAAGCTGCTCCAGAATAACTAATCCGCAATAAGTTGAATTGTGCTGGGAGAAGACGACTGAAAGCAATTTAGACCAGAGTAGCTATTATGCTAAAATACTTGTTTTGGGAGAAAGGTTATCCTGGAATAACAGCACTGGGAAAGTGAGAAGGTTCTTAGTTCAGCGATAGGTAGTGTTATGTGTCACTTGCCACCAAATCTTTCTCTGAATGTAATCTATTCTGAGGCAGTGAAATTGAATTACAACCTGCATGAACATAGCTACAAAGTGACAATGCACACACTGAACAGTAGATTCCATTGCAAACGTTGATTAAATACCCCAAATGTTCATGTATACAATCAAACGATTATACAGCTTCATCAGCTAATGACTATCCGTGTTAAATTCTCAGGCAATGAAATAAGAAAACAGGAACTTGCAGCCACACCTCAAACTTCACGGGGACATGTCATATGATTTTAGGATCCACGAAAAAATATTTAAGTTTTAATTCCAATCAGCCATGTTTGAGAACAGCAACCAGTAACCAAAGTCACAATATGTACTCCTAATGATAGTCACAATATGTACTCCTAATGCTATCTTTTGCAATGTTAGGCTGACAGCAATGTTAGGCTGACGCAATGTTAGGCTGACCGTAATGTTAGGCTGACCAATGTTAGGCTGACCATAATGTTAGGCTGACCGCAATGTTAGGCTGACCGCAATGTTAGGCTGACCGCAATGTTAGGCTGACCGCAATGTTAGGCTGACCACAATGTTAGGCTGACCATAATGTTAGGCTGACCATAATGTTAGGCTGACCATAATGTTAGGCTGACCGTAATGTTAGGCTGACGTGATGTTAGGCTGACCGCAATGTTAGGCTGACCACATTGTTAGGCTGACAGCAAATTGTTAGGCTGACAGCAATGTTAGGCTGACCACAATGTTAGGCTGACCGCAATGTTAGGCTGACCACTGTGTTAGGCTGACCACAGTGTTAGGCTGACCACAGTGTTAGACTGACCACAGTGTTAGGTTGACCACAGTGTTAGGCTGACCACAGTGTTAGGTTGACCACAGTGTTAGGCTGACCACAGTGTTAGGCTGACCACAGTGTTAGGCTGACCACAGTGTTAGGTTGACCACAGTGTTAGACTGACCACAGTGTTAGGTTGACCACAGTGTTAGGTTGACCACAGTGTTAGGTTGACCACAGTGTTAGGCTGACCACAGTGTTAGGCTGACCACAGTGTTAGGTTGACCACAGTATTAGACTGACCACAGTGTTAGGCTTGACCACAGTGTTAGGCTGACCACAGTGTTAGGCTGACCACAGTGTTAGGTTGACCACAGTGTTAGACTGACCACAGTGTTAGGTTGACCACAGTGTTAGACTGACCACAGTGTTAGGCTGACCACATGTTAGGCTGACCACAATGTTAGGCTGACCACAGTGTTAGGCTGACCACAGTGTTAGGCTGACCACAGTGTTAGGCTGACCACAGTGTTAGGCTGACCACAGTGTTAGACTGACCACAGTGTTAGGCTGACCACAGTGTTAGGCTGACCACAGTGTTAGGCTGACCGCAGTGTTTGGCTGACCGCAGTGTTAGGCTGACCACAGTGTTAGGCTGACCACAGTGTTAGACTGACCACAGTGTTAGGCTGACCGCAGTGTTAGACTGACCACAGTGTTAGGCTGACCACAGTGTTAGGCTGACCGCAGTGTTTGGCTGACCACAGTATTAGACTAACCACAGTGTTAGGCTGACCACAGGGTTAGGTTGACCACAGTGTTAGATTGACCACAGTGTTAGGCTGACCACAGTGTTAGGCTGACCACATTGTTAGGCTGACCACAGTGTTAGGCTGACCACAGTGTTAGGCTGACCACAGTGTTAGGTCTGACCACAGTGTTAGGCTGACCACAGTGTTAGGCTGACCACAGTGTTAGGCTGACCACAGTGTTAGGCTGACCACAGTGTTAGGCTGACCACAGTGTTAGGCTGACCACAGTGTTAGGCTGACCACAGTATTAGACTGACCACAGTGTTAGGCTGACCACAGTGTTAGACTGACCACAGTGTTAGGCTGACCACAGTGTTAGACTGACCACAGTGTTAGGCTGACCACAGTGTTAGGTTGACCGCAGTGTTAGGCTGACCACAGTGTTAGGCTGACCACAGTGTTTGGCTGACCACAGTGTTAGGTATCACCACAGTGTTAGGTGACCACAGTGTTAGACTGACCGCAGTTGTTAGACTGACCACAGTATTAGGTTGACCACAGTATTAGACTGACCACAGTGTTAGGCTGACCACAGTATTTGACTGACCACAGTGTTAGGCTAACCACAGTATTAGACTGACCACAGTGTTAGGTTGACCACAGTGTTAGGCCGACCACAGTGTTAGGCTGACCACAATGTTAGGCTGACCGCAGTGTTAGGTTGACCGCAGTGTTAGGCTGACCACAGTGTTAGGCTGACCGCAGTGTTAGGCTGACCACAGTATTAGACTAACCACAGTGTTAGGTTGACCACAGTATTAGACTGACCACAGTGTTAGGCTGACCGCAGTGTTTGGCTGACCACAGTATTAGACTAACCACAGTGTTAGGTTGACCACAGTATTAGACTGACCACAGTGTTAGGCTGACCACGGTGTTAGGCTGACCACAGTATTAGACTGACCACAGTGTTAGGCTGACCACAGTGTTGGGCTGACCACTTAGGCTTACAGAAGACTATTAAATTGTATTGTGTGTGTATATATATATATATATATATATATATATATATATATATATATATCATATATTGTCTACTGCAGTATCATTCCCAGTTTCACGGGTGAATCACTCCACCATATGTTGAGACAAACAGCAGTTAGTTGTCTCCTGATGCAGGAATCTGGGGTGACCATGTGTGCTACAGTAGATGGCTTTGCATCATGAAAAATGCATGGGACATTATTTCACCCCAGGGAACTGCTGACGTCATTAATGATGACGTTCCGGGATGCGTATAAATATAAGCCGTATATATGTGCAGTTTTTTGGTATTTTCTTGTGGCTTTATTTGACATTCTGTGTTTTCTTTTACTGACCTATAACATAGGTTTCTATTTTAAAGACACCAAGCACAGTAACCATCCAGATATGCAGTTTTGTTTCCATGTAATTTGACTGTTATATAATAACATATTTTGCCCGTTTGCTCAGGAATTGGTGTCGAGATGTACAACAATAAGGAATCATTAGGCATTATATCTATAGAGCAATCTTGCTGTTCCATAAGGACATAATTATGACCTCATGCAGAAACTGTTAAAATAAATCAATACTGAACACTTTATATAGCTCATTAAAACACATTTGAAGATAACAAAAAGTTAGGATAGATACATGATTTTATAATACCAATTATTGGACTTCAACATTCTGTACACTCTAATATCAATAATAATTTGATAATTATTATAATTGATAGCATGCCTGGTGATTTCTGATGATTAATATATCATATATTTGGTGACTTCTCCCAAGCATAACACATTGCTACAAAAGAACAATAAAAGTAATACATAATGGTGACCTAGTTACGTGAAATGTTTCACAACATGATAGCCTGAATAAAGTAAAAGATGAAATCACTCGATAAAGCTCCTGTAAATAAACTGGGTTGATACTTTGAGCTATAACTCTTGGATAAATATTTTAGTAGAACTGTGTAATTACTGTCTTCTGTGCAGACAATATTGGCAGATGTTTGCAACGACAGACATATGAACCAAATGATGGTTGTATTTAGAGGGATCTTGGTGGCAGTTACAGAGAGAAAAAGTGTATTTAGTTGGATCATGTCTGGATCACTGTAGTTTAAAGGCTTTGCTGAAAGGTTGCTGTAACAATGTGGTCTTATAATGATGTATAGCCAAGGTAGGCAAGTGTGCCCTAACCACTTGACCACAGCATCCCAGACTTCACCTTTTCCAAGGATAAGTCTCATGTGTCTCAAGGTCACATGACATTGGTCAGTGCAGAAGCAGCAACGATAACTGGAATGATGAATTAACATTTAATAATGTTTCCTTAAATTCACATTTAATTTAATGTCAAATGCAAAAGTTCTATATAACACACCCAGTTATATTGAAATGCAAATTTAGGTATGATGAGAGAAATAGACCACAGATCAGTGAGATACTAATCTTTGTTAGTGCAAAGACACTATATATATATCAAACCAAATGTCCCATTTGACATTTTCTTTATGGACTTTGGCATCACATGCAGTTAAGCCGGAGGGTATGAAACTGCATTTGTGAATGTCAAAGTCAATGGGATAGGGCAGTTATTTTCGCAGAAGGTAGTCTATCTGGACCAATTTACCTGTTATCATGGTAAGTACTTGTGTCACCATCATCAATGTTGACATCACTGGAATTAATGTCCTTATTGGCTTACTTGCTCTTGTTGGCAACTTTGGTCCATATTTCCATCCTTGTTCTAGGTGATCCTGCTCATATTGATATCATTGTTGCTATTGGCTTTCTTGTCAGATGTCCTTATTACCATTCTTTCATCTCCATGTTCTACCTTATCTTGTCTATAATTGACATCCCAGTCAAATTGTCATCGTTATTCATATTTGATTTAACATCCACATTTGCCTCCTTATTTGCTTCATTGTCTTCAATGTTTATTGGCTTCATTAAACATTGTTATATTGGTTTTGTATCCTTATTAGCTTTATTATAATTTTTGGCTTCCGTGTCCTAATTAGCTTCTTTGTCCTTACTGGCTTCAGTTGTCCTTATTGGTATCCTTGTCTTCGTTGTCATTCTTGTCATTTTGGGGTTCTTATCCTTATTGTGTCTTTGCCTCTGGCGTGGGATCTTGTGTGTATTGAATATCTTGTCTTTATTTGTGCCACTTTTGTGTGAGATTATACAGTTACATGTCAATTACATGTTTGTTTTCCATTTCAGGAGTCCCGCACTACTCCAAGGTGCTTGAGAATGTCGGCAGTGAAGCCATATTTGACGAGGTACGTGACTCGGTTTCCCAGACAGAGACGTGTTTTCTAATAAAAACCACTTCATGCTGTAAAACTAGATTTCCATAGGGATTAGCTAAAAGAAGTTAACACCTGGATTTAAGACCAATGTTATTGTATTGTATTGTATTGTAGTAAAGCCATTGCTTTAGCTGCATAGCCACTTTCTCTAGCTACCCTGCACTGGTAATCTGAAGATTAACTGTCAAGATAAAATTTGATAGTGATGCTTCACTCATTAATTTCCAAGTACAATGCAGTTGGCAATTGCAATTAAGCATTACCATAATTAATATGAAACAAAGAGATCTATGGATGAGGGTAATTCTGTGAACATTTGAGGAACACCTGAAGTTTGCTGAGGGAAGACCAAAATGGGTGAGAAGAGAGTGATCGAAGATATGGTCATAAAAAAATTGGAAGACTGAAATTAAGATTGAGAGATTATGAGATAGTTAGAGCATTATAACATACGTATCACGAGAAAGAGATAGTTAGAACAGTAGAGTAATAACAGGAAAGATTGACGGAAAAAGATGCAGAACATGGCAGATAATAAACATTCTTGTTCGGCCATCTATCAGGGATGATGACCATGACATCACTGGTCTGTCACATGTAGGCGATGTGTCCGGATGTGGCTGATAAGGCTGATTCGGGCACGAAGAATTCTGTCGCAGTTCGGGCTTTGAAGATCAGAATTAATTGCAGAGCTTGCTTCCACAGCACTGGATTTGAGGAGCAATCTCCTTTCTATTTCCTGCGCCTGGTGCCTCACTCAGGTGCTAGGCTTTCCCAAGACTCTTTGTTGATTTCAAAGGCCTTTAGGGAGGATTTGAGGGAGTCCTTGTAATGTTTGCGTTGACCGCCAGTAGACCTCCTCCCCTCTGACAGTTCTCCGTACAGCAGGTGCTTTGGTAACCTTTCATCGCTTATTCTGACAACATGGCCAGCCCATCGAAGTTGAGCTTTCTTCAGTAGAGTACGAATGCTTTGTTGCCCTGCACACTTGAGGACCTTCGTGTCTGGGATCAAGTCTTGCCAGGTGATGTGAAGCAATCTGCGCAGGCAATTGACATGGAATCTGTTTAGCTTCCTTGTGTGTCTACAGTTGACTGTTCATGTTTCGCAGGCATAGAGGAGAGTGGTCATGACTACAGCTTTGTAGACTTTCAGCTTTGTTTGGAGATTGAGTCCTTGTCGTTCCCACACATTCTTACAAATCCATCCAAAATCTGTTCTTGCTTTGGCAATTCTTGCATCAGTGTCGTCATCGATAAACACATTTCTGAACAGGGTACTGCCGAGATAGGTGAACTTGTCTACAGTTGGCAGCTTCTGACCCTTCACTGTGACGGTTGGATCTGAGTGGTTTGTGTAGGGTGCTGGCAGAAACACGACCTCCGTTTTATTTGTGCTGATGGTGAGTCCAAAGGCAAAAGATGAAAATGTGTCCATGTCCCCTGCATCTCATCTTCCGAGCTGGCATTTACAGCGCAGTCATCAGCAAACAAAAAGTCACGCACTCTCTCCTCCTTGATTTTTATTCTGGCTTGCAGCTTAAACAGCTTGCCATCAGTGTGACAGCGTATGGCCAAGGAGTCAAAATAGATAGTTGGTCATGACACTGTGGACGGAGCGCAAAAGAACCGCTACAAACTACAAATGACCTTGTTTGGAGGGCCATGATCGCCAACATCTGTGATAAACACGACACCTGATAGAAGTTGCATAATTTATAAACAGCATCATTCAATGCGTAGAAGTGATTGATGGGATGTCTGACCCTCAGTGCTTGATTAGGTCGATCTGATCTGACCAGTTTGTGATGGAATCTTGTCTTCATCTTCCTTGATATGTGGAATCAATGACACGGGTTGATTACTTGGAGATTAAGTGTGTCTACACGGGGTCATTCCCTGATATCGAGGCACACAGATGTTTGCTGAAGTTAACACACAAACAGTGGATCAGTGGTTACAAGGGTATTTTCTTCGAGGTGCCGATATCAGCACTTTCTCTGTTCCTTCCTGTCCTCAGTCCATGGTGGCACCTGACATAACATGTGATGACGTATTGTAAAAAATACTTTGGTTATTTACACTTATTTCCTATTCTCAGCACGGACAAATTGAATGATCTGCAATTCTCTCGAGGATCCCACAGTGGAGTTATGTTCATTTTAACGGGAGATTATTATTTGCTGCATTTAATGATGTAATTAGCGATACTATAAAATATATGGCTGTTGGGAACTGGTTTGTGATCAAGCCATTGTAATGTTGATAATTCGTGATTTGTTGCGCTACAAGTCATGCATGTGCACACGTGCATGATATGTGCATGCATGCCATGATAACAGCTAGAAACCTGAAATTTTGTAATGGGAATGTGGTGTGAATATGGATATAATTAAATTTTATCTACAAAATGATTGCTATCATTTTATACAACAAAACATAGATATGGGGTTTGTAGATGGTACCATTTTGTGTGGCACTGAAAAGACAAGTTAAAGTGGTGACTGTGAAGTAAGCTTTATCTGCTAACATAAAGAAACAGAGAATATTTGTAACTCAAATATTCTACAAAATGGTTACGGATATGTTGGTATTGAAAATGTCAGGTGTACGTCTTTTTAGCCCACGGTACATTCAGCCCAGTGATTTTGTCAAATTAAATATCGATTTCACCCAAGGCAAAGACCAGTAAAAACACAAAAGCATCACAAGCTCATAGGCATGTCTGTGCAAACATGCTAACACGAACATTTGTTCACATCAAGAAGAGTGTAGATGCATTTGTGTACTCAGGCACACACACTGCGTCGCACAAAGCGCTCCATTCTTTCAAGAGGCTTCTGTGAATTCTAGTTTAGCTTTATGGGAGGATTTTCAGAAGGTGCCCAGAAATTAATTGTGGACATTTATCTCTGTTAAAATCCCCATCATGTGCTGTAATGAGAATAAATGCAGTCAAACAGGTCTCACAAGCTGGGTGCATTTCAGGTCTGACAGGCTATGCACTGAGACAGACTAACAAGACACTGTCTAATTTAGTTGGCACATGTTGTATTGACATTTAATTTTGGCAGGTTAAGCTTGAACAATGAGTTGATCGGCCAGGTTTCTGGCTCAAACAATACTACTGCAAATGCTCACTAGGAAATTTGGCATTGGAGTATTAATTTGATGTCAACCGTTCATACGAATGTTAATTATTAGTTTGACTTCAACAATTCAGTTCTCCCAAATTGGGCTCGTGACAGATTTAGTCTTCTGCACAGTTGTCAAGTCGGGCACAGACTTGTTGGGCACTGATGTGTAAAGTACTGATGTGGTGGGCACTGAGAGATTGGTTATACTCAAATTTTGGGCATTGATATACTGAGCACCAACACATTGCGCACTGACAGACTGGCTACGAATATGTTGGGTGGGCACTGACTTGTTGGGCAATGACTAGGAGGTTGGGCTCTGACTGTTTGGGCACAAGTTGATATGTTGTGATCAATGATTAAGACATTTTGGACACTGACATAACGGGATGGGCAATGACATGTTCCCTACTGGCAGCTGTAGTTCTGACTGATCAGTTTGGCTCTGAAGGTTTGGGCACTGACATTGTATCTGGGCCCATAAATCCACGGACCAATCAGGTGACATTACATTGCTTACATCACCACCTGATCAAGCCCTGTGGCAGTATTGTCTTAAGATCCAAGCAGGCGCCTATTTAAAAATTTCTTAGAAATCATCCTAGAAATTCTCATTCACGCAACAAGTGCACTGAGACATCAATGGTGATTCTGTAATTTTGTCGATACTGAATCGCAGTCTGTTTACCTTCAGCGCATCATACCCCCAGGCCAAGTTATTGAGTACTAGGTTCAAGCCATCGGGTCTTTCCGTGTTATTCACGGCTGACTTAACACATTGCGTCAGAATCTGTAGACATGATTACTGGTGCCGCAGCTGTTGTTATGGTATAAAAGAAGATTAACCTCTGTCCTTAAGGTCTGCCAGCTGGGATTGTGTCATCCGTGTTCTAACAGCTATGACCAATTCAAAAACAATAAAACCGGTAGTGTTTAATTCTGTTTCGAAGTTTAAATATTCTTTTTTCTATTTTATGTCAGTGCATGGAGATATTATCAAGTTAATAAGTGCTAGACTTTTAGAAATGTAGCTGAGCTGTTGAAATAAAATACAGTACTGAGCTAACATGCAATTGTTATATATTATTTAACTGGTCAAAACATGATTTTTGTGTGTGCATATATATGTATGTGCATATATATGTTAAATTATGTGTATACACATTTTAGATGAGAATAATCATTTGTACATGCCTCAAACTCAGACTGAACTGTTGTTATGATTATTGCTAAAACTAATCACAAATATGTAAAACAAAATTTTGGTAAATATAATATTACTGACTAGACATGAAGCATGTGTGCAAGAACATTTTCACATGACATGCATGTGTTTGCACATATTATTTCACAGACAGACACGCACGCACGCATGCACGCACGCACGCACGCACGCACACCACCCACATGCACGCACGCGCACGCGCACACGCACACACACACAAACGTCTCCATTAGTTACTAAGTGAAATGTGTTCTGTAGGTGTTTGAGTGGCCAGTGGCACGGAACATTGAGAGCGAGGAGCAGATTGAAATACAAATACTCAACTTCAACAAGTACTTCAGCAACCGGTGAGCACCTCTGCATGTCTTAAATCATTCCTAACAGTCCTCACTGAAGGGTTTTATTTCATTTCCTTTTTCTTTCTTTATAGTCCACTCTCATCTTGTATTTTTGCCCCTGTTTAGCCCATTATATTTTCTGTTTTCTTTCTCCTTCATTCATTCTGTCAACCCTTTACCTCCCCAAATTTGTTTTCCCACTCCAATTTGCCACTATCTGCCCCCTTCATGTCACACTCCATCTTCTTGCTAATACTTCTTCCCCATTCCCTTCACACCCTCCTTCTTTCCCTCTCCATCTCCCACTACCTTTCTGTCTCCTCCCATGTCCCTCATCATTAATTGCCTCTGTGTATCTGTCCTTCATCAGCCCTAGATGTAGCTCTCACGTCTCACTCCCATTGTCTCCCTCTCTTCATCACTCCCACCCTCTTAGTTTCCCTCCCCATCTCCCTCCCTCTCACTCCCATTCTATCCCTCCCTCCGCTTTCTTCCATTTCCTATTGTATCAGTCCCTCTCACTTCTTAACCCATTGTCTTCTATGCTCCCCCATTTCCCAGTGTCATTACTACTCTCCCTCTCTCCCACCCTCTCCCTCCCTCCCTCTCCCACCCCCCCCCCCCTCCCTCCCTCCCTCCCTCTCTCCCTGCCTAAATATCTCTCCCATTTAAATTTGTTATCCAAGAACCAGTGCTGTGATTAGATTTCCTAAGAACAAAACTTTACATCCTGACACACAGTCTCTTGTGAAACTTTACATCCTGACACACAGTCTCTTGTGAAACTTTACATCCTGACACACAATGTCTTGTGAAACTTTACATCCTGACACACAATGTCTTGTGAAACTTTACATCCTGACACACAGTGTCTTGTGAAACTTTACATCCTGACACACAGTCTCTTGTGAAACTTTACATCCTGACACACAGTCTCTTGTGAAACTTTACATCCTGACACACAATGTCTTGTGAAACTTTACATCCTGACACACAGTCTCTTGTGAAACTTTACATCCTGACACACAGTCTCTTGTGAAACTTTACATCCTGACACACAGTCTCTTGTGAAACTTTACATCCTGACACACGGTGTCTTGTGACAAACTTAGTAAGAAACACTTTGTACCTGTATCAGCAATGTTAATTGTTCACCACCTACTTGTAACCCTCAGCAACCACGCTGTCTGTGCAGGGTTGTTGGAACGTTCCGAATGGTTCTGCAACAGTTGGTGGAGGTGGGACACATGAAGATCACAGACTGTCTTCTGGATGACAACAATGTCGTCATGAGGGTAGGTGACATGATGACAGTCAGTTAACATGGTGACAGTCAGGTGGCACTATGACAGTCAAATGACACAAAGTTAGTCAGGTGATACGATAACTGTTAGTTGACATGGTGACAGCGAGTGACACACAATAAGTCAAGTGACACATTCTCACAAGCCAGGGGTCATTGCACTATGCACTGCCTCTAGCCCGATGTCTTTGTAAAGCTGGGACCTGAGTGGAGTCAAACTACACAATTATAGCAACTGACTTTGCTAGTCGCTACTGTGTCAGCCGGGGAAACAGCACAACTGCCTGCCCCTATTGGTAGATGGATACAGGACTGATGGGAATCCCAATGTAATGACCCGTTCAGATTCTAAACATTGCATGTAAGCAGCGTGTGGCTGAAATCACCCAAAATATTACATCATATAATCCTCAGGGTGATTTCATTGACTGATGTTAAAAGAGGAGTGTTTGAAAGTGCCAAGGTAGAGTAGAGCTAGTGCTGATGTAATGAACCGTGACGACTCCTGATGCGTGAGGATGAGGTGATATGATGATAGTCAGATGACATCACATGATGACAGTCAGGTGACACGGTGACAGCTAAGTTGTGCCAGTGCCAGTGCCAGCCAGGTGACATGCATTGAGTCAGGTGACTTGTCACCAATCACTGGAATGACACAATGAAAGTCAGGTGTCACAAGGATAATGTAATTTAAATACTAACTGCAATGTAATAGAGGTGGTTTCACCAATAAAAGTGTCACCAATCCCAATTGATTTTTATAGAGAAGTTTACACCAATTCCCAGTAAGATTCGGGAATTGGAAGTGATAGTTCAATTACAATGCGGTTTTCCTAAGCCCATTGGTAATTATTTATAAGAGTTGCCCTGTAGTTGACTGCACTGCATGTTGTGTAGCAGCCAGATGACTCGTACATAATGGCAATGTGCCTCAACACATACATTATTTAGTAAGGAAGTGTATATGACCACTTGTTCATATTCCAGAAGGCCATGTAATAAACAGATCATGCGTGGAAATAAATAATGTTTTCGTTCATTTGTTTAGCGAAATCTATAAGACTCGGATGACTCCTTCTGGATAAATAGTGTTAATAATTATGCAAAGAAAGCACAATAAATGGGAATGTTGAACTGATATAGGGTTACATAATATGTAGGTTGAGATTTATTATAATCCAAAAATATAAGACAGTCGTGCCAAATTACCGCATGCATTTCATGTGCGTCTCGCGATTTTTCAACGCCACGTCAAACTTTCATGATTCTAATCCCCCAAGTAACACTCGTTTGAGATTAAACAAATTAATCTGTTTGTTTTCATTCCCAGGTTTGTGGTAAATTATTCATGGTAATTATTAAAACGGTCGCAGCGGAATCAAGGAAGTAATGCATTATTAAACGTTAACTTACGTGAAGCATTGCCCTAGTTTCATTGATTTGTTTCATTACTTCTGAAGCACCACTGAATGACGTTGGCAGATATATCGAACAGTTTGTGTGTACAAATAGCATTTTGAGAGCAGAATAGGTTCCCAGGGAAACCCACATCAGGTGTAAGTCAACTATTTAATAATGCAGTTGGGATCTTTTCGAAGGATTGTCCCGTATAACTCAAATTTATGGTTGGGATCAAGCTGATCCCAACCATAAATTTGAGTTATACGGGACAGTCCTTCGAAAAAGATCCCAACTGCATTATTAAATAGTTGACTTACACGAAGCATTGTCCTGGTAAATTTGTTTTATTGACTTGTTTAATTATTTCTGAAGCATCACTGAATGACTTTGGCAGATATATAGGACAGTTTATGTGTACAAATAATATTTCATGAGTGCAATAGGTCCCTTGGGAAAATTGCGGCAGGTCGGCGAACTGATCCCATCTATAAATTTGAGTTATGCAGGACGCATCCTTCGACAATATTTATACTCAGTACAAATTAAGGGTTTAATCCTAATGTTATTATTAATTATATAATTATAATGATTTCACTATGTTAATTATATAATATCCTTATTAATTATATAATTTCAGCCTATTTTTAATACAGCGTATGTATAGAGCATTTTTTTCATGGTTTTCAGAGATATTTTACACAGGCATATTATCACTGTGAATAAACTGATTTAGACATGATGAGAACATTATTCATAGAAAAAATAAAAAGTATTGGAAAATGGAAACAATTTTTCAGTCATGAATATTTTATTGTAGCCATAAACGAATATTCAGAAAAATCACATATGTAAGCTTATAGTACCTGGTAGTCATCTGTGAAAAATACTGCTTCAGTCTATAAACAAATACATTATTTTCTACCATTTAGTATACCGTAGAACAAAAGGTTGGGATGAAATTGTAACTATAATCCTGCCATGAATGACATATAATAGAATCAGTTAACATAATCACTTAATTAGAACAAGGCAGAACACAACTAGCATGAAATAATCAGCTTTTATCTTGCTACACTAGAATAGTGTTTCATACACATACTAAATGTTATTTGTACAGGTAAAAACATGATAGAAACATACGTCTAATTACCATTGCTATGCAGACAATGTCACAAATATTTACATAAATAAGTTGAATTTTCCATCCTTCCTAAGAAATTCATCTTTTGGGAATACCAATTGACATTTAAACTATGCAGTAATTCAGTACAGATGAATAAGGCTCAATTAGTTTTACAGAGATTCAACTCCTTAAGGAAGGAATTTTGTCTTAAAAACGCAATCACGCAATAGAATCAAATTGTTTTGCATAGAACGGATTCTGATAAGTTGGGTTCATCGTATAACTTTGCAATCAGTGGTTTCTTGGGATGCATATTTGTTGTGTTCATCAATAATTCTGTGTGGTTATTTATGACCACATCAGCTTGAGGTAAGGATTGATACGTGCATCACACCCCAGGCCCCATAAGGGACATGGACGTTACCATTCAGCCTCGACAAAACCCAGGGGTACACAACTCTGTCTGACAACTCGTGGGTGAATTTATTACTTATCTGTTATTCTATTTCAGGACAAGAATGTAGGCGAGGCTTAATTACCCCCGGTGCTTACTTACCCCCGGTGGTTAATGCACGCAAATTATATCTAGAATGGGTTGATGCAAAAATAGGTTGTACTAGAATCGGCAGATTCGAAAATAGGTTGTTTTAGAAGAGTGTGTTCCTAGAATAGTCGATTAAAAGAGGAGTTCCTAGAAATGCTGCTTGAAGATATGTGGACCATCCTTAGGTTGCCACAATGAAGTTCTCTTTAAGACTGGATAGTCACTAACTTATAGTGCCGATATCTGCTAAAGAGACTGGCAAGGATCGGGCGCTTGGACAGAATTTGAACATTGACAATTCCAATGTTCTGGACATTTTATGAGACAGTTTTTATACTGTTTATGAATGTGATTTTAGATTGTTTTATTATGTTATTTATCATAATTGTTATTATGTAGACTCTCTACAATGTAGAGCAGATATAGATTTCTAGAGGGTTGCATTACTAAGCTTACATTGGTATATAGGGACTACCGGTATATATTTATTGATTTTATTATGTATGATTAATAAGAAAAAATCGTAATTTGTAAAGTAAATATTAATAAGAAAAAATCCTAGTTTATGTACATTAGATAAAGTACTGTAAAACTGCATTGATTTAAAATAATGCAAAGGTAAATATAACCAAACAAATATATTATAGTTGTATATACTATACTAGAAATGATTACACTCCTCTCCCACAGGTGAACTGTTTGGTTTGTGTTGACACTTGACTTATCTGTAGTGTGACCTGAGTGTCACAAATATGCTGGACAATTATGTCTCGTTGATCACGCCTGCATTTAGCAATACCACAGAATTGATTGGTCACGTTGTTTGGTAATTGATGTTTCACTAGATTTCAAGGACAGCCGGCTGTCCAGCACTTCAGTACAGCTTGACTTTTGAGTTGACCGGTGAATCCTGGTGACTTGTAACTTGACCAGTTAACTCTATTTCTGAACTCTAGTAACTCGTGACTAATAAAAATAATGATCAGTGAACCCTAGTAACTTGTGACTTCGTTAACGAATTTTAGTAACTTGTGACATCATCCACAAATCCTAGTAACTTGTGACATCATCAACATATGCTAGTAACTTGTGATTTCATCAACAAACCCTAGTAACTTGTGACTTCATCAACGAATGCTTGTAACTTGTGACATCATCCACAAACCCTAGTAACTTGTGACATCATCAACGAACCCTAGTAACTTGTGACATCATCAACGAACCCTAGTAACTTGTGACTTCATTAGCGAACCTTAATAACTTGTGACTTGATCGACGAACCATATTTTTTGTGACTCCTGATTTCACCAGTGAACCATAGAGACTTGTGATTTCACTAGTGGACCTTATTATAATGACTTGAGTAATGACCCTGAAGTGACTTGTAACTTCACTGGTGAAACCTGGTTTCTTCCGAATTGCCTGAAGAACCCGTTCGGTGACTTGGGTATTGAAACGGAATTCAGCCCTAATTCACTACTTAAGATTTCAAATAGGGATCATTGAAATAGATTTAATTTCCAGTTTAAGATGTGTTACATATTCCTTCACATATTGTGTTACATATTCCATCACATATTGTGTTATATATTCCGTCACATATTGTGTTACATATTTCTTCACATTTTGTGTTACATATTCCATCACATATTATGTTACATATTCCGTCACGTATTGTGTTATATATTCCGCCACATATTCCTTCCTGTGTATGCGTTTTAGTCATGGCCAGATCAGGCGTGCACATTAGGAATAAGAACCTTTAGGAACAAGAACCTCATACAAACCCTGAGGACAACACCATAAGCATCCGCCGTGTCATGTCTCCTCATTACCTCGACAGCCGGCTGACGAGGTTGTCCATAGAATGTCAGCATCTCGATTAATTGGGTGCCATATCACCTGAAACCAATCACGATTTGTTGCGTTAGATACGCTCAGCTATATGTGTTATGTAGTGTAGTTTAAGTGACAGCATGAGCTTTGGCTAGAAAGAAACTGGAAGCAGAACTATGTGTGATTGTTGCAGGAAATATGCTCACCTGTAACTGTATGCGTTGTTCTGTGTAATTTAAATGCGAGCATGGGCTTCGTAAAAAAAGGAATTGGAACTAGAGCTCTGGGTTTAGTCGGCAAAAGGATATAAATATTATCACATCTCCAACATTTGTGGTTAAAATGTTACAACACAGATGCAACACATGATTGATGAGGATAGCACAGATTTTATGGTTTAATGACATTCATGATAATTTTATGATGTCTTTAATGGTACAATTTCATGATAATTTAAATTGAGGAAATAAAAATTTAACGACAAAACAATCTCAGACGTTGATGGAACTCAAGAATATTTGATATGGATATAGGATATTCTCACTCATATGTTTTTTTATGTAAATCTCAGTCAACTGACCTTGCTTGTACCAGTATTAATGAACCATGACAGCTGATGGATGATACTGGAAAGGTTCTTACATGTTCATATTCTCACATCCCGTGTCTTGTAGCTATGGGTGATTGACTGGGCTGTGATCTTTGATGACAATTGCACTTTCTATTTCCTTGTCTGCCAGTTCTTTGTTGCCAGTTGTAACTCTTAGAGGTCAAGGCTGGTCTATGCTTTGATGTGATCTTGCTAGTTCTTTTTCTCTCTACCACTCAGTCTTTTCTCTCTCACTGCTTTGAAGGAGGGTGTTCATCACACCACGAGCTCCCAGGATGTGTCAGTGCCTTCTCAGTTTGTTCTGATTGTGTCAGATAGGAAAGGTAAATTTTGGATTGATTCGACAGTTTATCGCCACAATGGGTATATTGTGGGGTTGTTTTTGGACAAAATGCTAAGGGTTGAAGAGCTTGTCCATCTGATGACTATGCGAGGAAAGGTCAGAGGTCATGGGGGTAAATATGTACTCTGACATTTCTAAGCTGTAGTTCAAACATTTCAAGGTGTTGCCACATACAAATGAACAAACATTAACACATACAGAGGAAAATCATAAATATCTTAACTGCTTACCGTAATGTTTAAATTGTAATGTTCTTTAACGTATCCTGCAATGTATCACGTGTTACATTCTATTTCAGACGAGCATCTCGTTTGAGTTGACCTACGCGACACTAGATGGCTCTGTCGGCATGTGGCAACCTGGTGAATTCGAGACTGGCTTGCCGGCAGACGAAGTCGACGCAGGAATGTATGATGATGAGTGCCACCTACTGGCGGGAGACCGAGGCAGTGACACGGACTCGTTGTCGTCGAGCCCAACGAAATCGTTCCGTGACTCAAGACTAAGTATCGCATCCCGAGGTTCACACACGTTGAAGTCACCTGCTTTGTGAGTGTTCCTTAATTGTTACCAACATTTCTATAACGATATACTGTTTGAAACCAGCTGGATGATAGGAGCGTGTAGACATTATAAAACATATCAAAAGTTGCCTGTTGCATGGGTGCAAGACATGGGCAATTGCTGTATATTCAGACAGTCTAGTTCTTGGGGATAGCACTCACCTAAACATTATTTGCATATCCATGTATCACTACTCACAGCTAGGTCACAGCTGTAACTTGTGTTACTACGCATTACTACTGAAGTATAGTCCACAACATAACATACATATTTAACAGTTATGAAGTCTTATGATGACACGAGGATGGAAAGGGTTGAGATGAGGTCTGTGAGATGGATTGTGATGCATCAGTCAGTGACAGACAGCCCAGTGCAGAACTTGGAAGAAGAGTTGGTGTAGAGGTGACTGGAGATGTGGTGAGAAGAAGAGTTGATGTAGAGGTGATTGGAGATGTGATGAGAAGAAGAGTTGGTGTAGAGGTGACTGGAGATGTGGTGAGAAGAAGAGTTGATGTAGAGGTGATTGGAGATGTGGGAGAAGAAGAGTTGATGTAGAGGTGATTGGAGATGTGGTGAGAAGAAGAGTTGATGTAGAGGTGATTGGAGATGTGGTGAGAAGAAGAGTTGATGTAGAGGTGATTGGAGATGTGGTGAGAAGAAGAGTTGATGTAGAGGTGATTGGAGATGTGGTGAGAAGAAGAGTTGATGTAGAGGTGATTTGGGGATGTGGTGAGAAGAAGAGTTGTGTAGAGGTGATTTGGGGATGTGGGAGAAGAAGAGTTGTGTAGAGGTGACTGGAGATGTGGTGAGAAGAAGAGTTGGTGTAGAGGTGATTGGAGATGTGGTGAGAAGAAGAGTTGGTGTAGAGGTGATTGGAGATGTGGTGAGAAGAAGAGTTGTGTAGAGGTGACTGGAGATGTGGTGAGAAGAAGAGTTGATGTAGAGGTGACTGGAGATGTGGTGAGAAGAAGAGTTGGTGTAGAGGTGATTGGAGATGTGGTGAGAAGAAGAGTTGATGTAGAGGTGACTGGAGATGTGGTGAGAAGAAGAGTTGGTGTAGAGGTGATTGGAGATGTGGTGAGAAGAAGAGTTGATGTAGAGGTGACTGGAGATGTGGTGAGAAGAAGAGTTGGTGTAGAGGTGATTGGAGATGTGGTGAGAAGAAGAGTTGATGTAGAGGTGATTGGAGATGTGGTGAGAAGAAGAGTTGATGTAGAGGTGATTGGAGATGTGGTGAGAAGAAGAGTTGTGTAGAGGTGATTGGAGATGTGGTGAGAAGAAGAGTTGGTTTGGGGGAGGGGGTGGTGAGAAGAAGAGTTGATGTAGAGGTGATTGGAGATGTGGTGAGAAGAAGAGTTGATGTAGAGGTGATTGGAGATGTGGTGAGAAGAAGAGTTGATGTAGAGGTGATTGGAGATGTGGTGAGAAGAAGAGTTGATGTAGAGGTGATTGGAGATGTGGTGAGAAGAAGAGTTGGTGTAGAGGTGATTGGAGATGTGGTGAGAAGAAGAGTTGATGTAGAGGTGATTGGAGATGTGGTGAGAAGAAGAGTTGATGTAGAGGTGATTGGAGATGTGGTGAGAAGAAGAGTTGATGTAGAGGTGACTGGAGATGTGGTGAGAAGAAGAGTTGATGTAGAGGTGACTGGAGATGTGGGGAGAAGAAGAGTTGGTGTAGAGGTGATTGAGATGTGGTGAGAAGAAGAGTTGGTGTAGAGGTGATTGGAGATGTGGTGAGAAGAAGAGTTGATGTAGAGGTGATTGGAGATGTGGTGAGAAGAAGAGTTGATGTAGAGGTGATTGGAGATGTGGTGAGAAGAAGAGTTGTGTAGAGGTGATTGGAGATGTGGGGAGAAGAAGAGTTGATGTAGAGGTGACTGGAGATGTGGTGAGAAGAAGAGTTGGTGTAGAGGTGATTGGAGATGTGGTGAGAAGAAGAGTTGGTGTAGAGGTGATTGGAGATGTGGTGAGAAGAAGAGTTGATGTAGAGGTGATTGGAGATGTGGTGAGAAGAAGAGTTGATGTAGAGGTGACTGGAGATGTGGTGAGAAGAAGAGTTGATGTAGAGGTGACTGGAGATGTGGTGAGAAGAAGAGTTGATGTAGAGGTGACTGGAGATGTGGTGAGAAGAAGAGTTGATGTAGAGGTGACTGGAGATGTGGTGAGAAGAAGAGTTGGTGTAGAGGTGATTGGAGATGTGGTGAGAAGAAGAGTTGGTGTAGAGGTGATTGGAGATGTGGTGGAAGAAGAGTTGATGTAGAGGTGATTGGAGATGTGGTGAGAAGAAGAGTTGATGTAGAGGTGACTGGAGATGTGGTGAGAAGAAGAGTTGATGTAGAGGTGACTGGAGATGTGGTGAGAAGAAGAGTTGGTGTAGAGGTGACTGGAGATGTGGTGAGAAGAAGAGTTGATGTAGAGGTGATTGGAGATGTGGTGAGAAGAAGAGTTGATGTGAGGTGATTGGAGATGTGGAGAAGAAGAGTTGGTGTAGAGGTGACTGGAGATGTGGTGAGAAGAAGAGTTGGTGTAGAGGTGATTGGAGATGTGGTGAGAAGAAGAGTTGGTGTAGAGGTGACTGGAGATGTGGTGAGAAGAAGAGTTGATGTAGAGGTGATTGGAGATGGTGAGAAGAAGAGTTGATGTAGAGGTGATTGGAGATGTGGTGAGAAGAAGAGTTGGTGTGAGGTGATTGGAGATGTGGTGAGAAGAAGAGTTGGTGTAGAGGTGACTGGAGATGTGGTGAGAAGAAGAGTTGGTGTGGAGGTGATTGGAGATGTGGTGAGAAGAAGAGTTGATGTAGAGGTGATTGGAGATGTGATGAGAAGAAGAGTTGATGTAGAGGTGATTGGAGATGTGATGAGAAGAAGAGTTGGTGTAGAGGTGACTGGAGATGTGGTGAGAAGAAGAGTTGGTGTAGAGGTGATTGGAGATGTGGTGAGAAGAAGAGTTGGTGTAGAGGTGATGGAGATGTGGTGAGAAGAAGAGTTGATGTAGAGGTGACTGGAGATGTGGTGAGAAGAAGAGTTGTGTAGAGGTGATTGGAGATGGATGAGAAGAAGAGTTGGTGTAGAGGTGATTGGAGATGTGGTGAGAAAAAGAGTTGTGTAGAGGTGATTGGAGATGTGGTGAGAAGAAGAGTTGGTGTAGAGGTGATTGGAGATGTGGTGAGAAAAGAGTTGGTGTAGAGGTGATTGGAGATGTGGTGAGAAGAAGAGTTGGTGTAGAGGTGATTGGAGATGTGGTGAGAAGAAGAGTTTGTAGAGGTGATTGGAGATTTGGGGGGTTGGTGTAGAGGTGATTGGAGATGTGGTGAGAAGAAGAGTTGGTGTAGAGGTGATTGGAGATGTGATGAGAAGAAGAGTTGGTGTAGAGGTGATTGGAGATGTGGTGAGAAGAAGAGTTGGTGTAGAGGTGATTGGAGATGTGATGAGAAGAAGAGTTGGTGTAGAGGTGATTGGAGATGTGGTGAGAAGAAGATTGGTGTAGAGGTGATTGGAGATGTGGTGAGAAGAAGAGTTGATGTAGAGGTGATTGGAGATGTGGTGAGAAGAAGAGTTGGTGTAGAGGTGATTGGAGATGTGGTGAGAAGAAGAGTTGGTGTACAGGTGATTGGAGTTGTGGTGAGAAGAAGAGTTGATGTAGAGGTGATTGGAGATGTGGTGAGAAGAAGTAGACTGAGGTGGTGTAGAGGTGATTGGAGATGTGGTGAGAAGAATTAGACTGAGGTGGTGTAGAGGTGAGTGGAGATGTGGTGAGAAGAAGTAGAGAGGTGGTGTAGAGGTGATTGGAGATGTGGTGAGAAGAAGTAGACTGAGGTGGTGTAGAGGTGAGTGGAGATGTGGTGAGAAGTAGTTGATAGAGGTGATTGGAGATGTGGTGAGAAGAAGTAGACTGAGGTGGTGTAGAGGTGAGTGGAGATGTGGTGAGAAGAAGTAGGAGGTGGTTTTGGGTGGGGGGAGGGGGAGAAGAATTTGATGGGGGTGGTGTAGAGGTGAGTGGAGATGTGGTGGAAAAAGAAGAGGTGGGTAGAGGGATTGGGATGGGGAGAAGAAAGGGGCTGAGGGGTGGAGGGAGGGGGTGGGAGAAAAGGGGGCAGAGGTGATTGAAAATGTGGTGAGAAGAAGAGAATGAAAGGGGGGTAGAGGTGATTTGGGGATTTTGGTGAGAAGAAGAGACGAGGGGTGGGAGGGATTTGGGGAAAGAAAAAGAGACTGAGGTGGTGTAGAGGGATTTGGGGGATGGGGAGAAGAAAGATGGGGGTGTTTTGGGAGGGATTGGGGAGGGGGAAAAAGAGACTGAGGGGGGAGGGATTGGAGAAGGGGGAAGAAGAGACTGAGGTGGTGGAGGGGGTGGAGAGTGGGGAAAGAATAGAGGAAGGGGGAGGGATTTAAAATTTTAGAAAAGTAGACTGAAGGGGGTGTAGAGGGAGGGAAGGGGGGAAATGGGCTGATGGTGTAGGGGGGGATTGGGGAGGGGAGAAGAAAAGACTGAGGTGGTGGAGGGATTTGGGGAGGGGGGAGAAGAAGTAGACTGGGGGGGGGAGGGGATTGGGGATGGGTGAGAAGAATAGACTGAGGTGGGTGGGGGTGATTGGAGAAGAAAAAGTAGATAGGTGGGAGGGGGGGAGGGAGATGGGGAGAAGAAGAGACTGAGGGGGGGAGGGGGTGGGGATGTGAGAAGAAAGGAGGGGTTGGGGGGGTGGGGTGGGGGGAGATGAGGGGGGTGGTGGAAAAAGAGATAGGGGGAGAGGGAAGGGGGATGGGGTGAGAAGAATTTGACTGAGGGGGGTAGAGGTGAGGGGGAGATGGGGGGAGAAGAATTGGGCTGAGGTGGTGGGGAGGTGAGGGGGATGGGTGGAAAAGGCGGGGGGTGAAAAGGGATTGGAGATGTGGTGAGAATAGATTGAGGTGGGGGTAGAGGGATTGGGGGATGGGTGAGGGAGACTGAGGTGGGAGGGTTTATTTGGGGAAAAGGGGGGAAAAAGTAGACTGAGGGGTGGGAGGTGAGTGGAGATGGAGAAGAAGAGAGGGGGGGGTAGAGGTGATTGGGGAAGGGGGGGGAAGAAGAGACTAGGGGGTAGAGGTGAGGAGATGGGGGGAAAAAGGAAAACTGAGGTGGGTGGGGGTGAAGAGGGGAGAAGAAGAGACTGAGGTGGGAGAGGGATTGGGGAAGGGGGAAGAAGAAAACTGAGGGGTGGGGGGGGGGGTGGAGGGGTGGTGAGAAGAAGTAGAAGGAGGTGGAGAGGGATTGAAGATTGGGAGAAAAAAGATAATGGTGGGAGGTGAGTGGAGATGGGGAGAAAGAAGGAAAAGGGGGGAGAAAGGGGTTGGGGGGGTGGGGGAAGAAAGACCGAGGGGGAGGGATTGGAGATGGGGAGAAGAAATAGACGAGGGGGTGTAGAGGTGATTGGGATGGGGAGAAGAATGGGGCTGAGGGGGGAGAGGGGGGGAGAAGGGGAGAAGAAAGACAGGGGAGAAGGGGGGGAGAGTGGGAAAGAAGTAGGGCTGAGGGGGTGGGGGGATTGGGAGTGGGAGAAAAAAGACTGAGGTGGGGGGGAGGGAGGGGTGGTGAGAAGAATAGGGGGGAGGGAGGAGGGGAGAAGAAGAGACGAGGTGGTGGGGGGAAGGAGATTTGGGGAAAAATTTGACTGAGGTGGTAGAGGTGGGTTTGGGGAGGGGGAGGGTTGGGGCTGAGGGGGGAAAAGGTAGGGGGAGGGGAGAAGGAGACTGAGGTGGTGGAGGTGGGTGGGAGGGGGAAAAAGTAGATGGAAATGGGAGAGGGAGTGGGGAAAAGTGGTGAGAAGAAGTAGACTGAGGTGGGGAGGTGATTGGGGGTTTGGGAGAAGAATGAGAGGGGGAGAGGTGAGTGGAGAGGGGGAGAAGAAGAGATTTGGGGGTGGGGGTGGGGGGAGGAAAATGTGGGGAGAAGAAGTAGACTGAAGGGGGGTGTAGAGGTGGTTTGGGGAAAAAGGGGGGAAAAAAGGAGACTGAGGGGGGAGAGGGATTTGGGGAAGGGGGGAAGAAGTAGACTGGGGGGAGAGGGGATTGGGAGGGGAGAAAAAGGGGGACTGAGGTGGGTAGAGGTGATTTGGGGATGTGGTGGAAAAAGAGTGGGGGGTTTTAGAGGTGATTGGAAAATGTGGTGAGAAGAAGTAGATGGAAGGGGGTGTAAGGGGATGGGGAGTGGGAGAAGAATAATTTAGGTGGTGTGGGGGTGATTTTTAGATGTGGGGAGAAGAAGTAGACTGAGGGGTTTTAGAGGGATTGGAGATGGGGAGAAATAGACTGAGGTGGTGAGAGGTGAGGGGGATTTTGGGGGAAAAAGAGACTGAGGTGGTGTAGAGGTGAGTGGAGATGTGGTGAGAAGAATTAGACTGAGGTGGTGTAGAGGTGAGTGGAGATGTGGTGAGAAGAAGTAGACTGAGGTGGTGTAGAGGTGATTGGAGATGTGGTGAGAAGAATTAGACTGAGGTGGGTGGGGAGGGGGTGGGAGAAGAGATGAATGGTGAGATTATGGAAAAGTTGGGGGAAGAAGTAGACTGAGGTGGGTAGAGGTGATTGGGGGAAGTGGTGGGGAAGAAGAGATGGGGGTGGGGGTAGAGGGAGGATGTGGTGAGAAGAAAGACTGAAGGGGGAAGGGGTGGAGATTGGGGAGAAAAAGGAAAATGGGGGTGGTGTAGAGGGAGGAGATGTTGGGGGAAGAAGTAGACTGAGGTGGTAAGGGAATTGGGGATTTTAGAAGAAGTAGACTGAGGTGGTGTAGAGGTGAGTGGAGATGTGGTGAGAAGAAGTAGATGGAGGTGTTGTAGAGGTGATTGGGTGTGGTGAGAAGAAGTAGATGGGAAATGGTGTAAAGGGGAGGGGGATGTGGTGAGAAGAAGAGTTGGTGTAGAGGTGATTTGGGGATTGGGGAGAAGAAGTAGACTGAGGTGGTTTTAGAGGTGATTGGAGATGTGGTGAGAAGAAGGGTGAGGTGGGTAGAGGTGATTTTGGGGATGTTGGGGGAAGAAGTAGATTTAGGTGGTGAAAAGGTGATTGGAGATGTGGTGAGAAGAAGTAGATGGGGGTGGTTTTAGAGGGATTTGGGGATTGGGGAGAAGAAGTAGACTGAGGTGGTGTAGGGTGATGGAGATGTGAGAAGAAGTAGACTGAGGGGGGTAGAGGTGAGGAGATGTGGTGAGAAAGATGGGTTTAAAAGGTAAGGGGGATGTGGTGAGAAGAAGAGACTGAGGTGGTGTAGAGGTGAGTGGAGATGTGGTGAGAAGAATTAGACTGAGGTGGTGTAGAGGTGAGTGGAGATGTGAGAAGAAGTAGACTGAGGTGGTGAAGAGGTGATTGGAGATGTGGTGAGAAGTAGACTGAGGGGGGGAGGGATTGGAGAAGGGTGGAAAAGACTGAGGGGGTGAGGTGAGGGAAATTTTGGGGGAAGAAAACTGAGGTGGTGTAGAGGTGATTGGAGATGTGGTGAGAAGTAGACTAGGTGGTGTAGAGGTGAGTGGAGATGTGAGAAGAAGTAGACTGAGGTGGTGTAGAGGTGATTGGAGATGTGGTGAGAAGAAGTAGACTGAGGTGGTGTAGAGGTGATTGGAGATGTGGTGAGAAGTAGACTGAGGTTGGTGGAGGTGAGTGGAGATGTGGTGAGAAGAAGTAGATGAGGTGGGTAGAGGGGGATTGGAAGGGGGGAAGAAGTAGACTGAGGTGGGGTAGAGGTGAGTGGAGATGTGGTGAGAAGAAGTAGATGGAGGTGTTGTAGAGGTGATTGAAGATGTGGTGAGAAGAAGTAGACTGAAGTGGTGTAGAGGTGAGTGGAGATGTGGTGAGAAGAAGGAGACTGAGGTGGTGTAGAGGTGATTGTAGATGTGGTGAGAAGAAGTAGACTGAGGTGTTGTAGAGGTGATTGGAGATGTGGTGAGAAGAAGTAGACTGAGGTGGTGTAGAGGTGAGTGGAGATGTGGTGAGAAGAAGTAGACTGAGGGGGAGAGGTGAGGGGGAGGGGGGAGAAGAATTAGACTGAGGTGGGGTAGAGGTGAGGGGGATGTGGGGAGAAGAAGGGAGACTGAGGTGGTGTAGAGGGAGGCGATGTGGGGAGAAGAATTTTGACTGAGGTGGTGGAGGGAGTGGAAAATGGGTGAGAAGAAAAGACAGAGGTGATTTAGAGTGGTGAGAAGAAGTAGGGCTGATGTTTAGAGGTGATTGGGGAAGGGGGGAAGAAGTAGACTGAGGTGGTGTAGAGGTGAGTGGAGATGTGGTGAGAAGAAGTAGACTGAGGTGGTGTAGAGGTGGGTGGTGATGTGGTGAGAAGAAGTAGATGGAAGTGGTGTAGAGGTGAGTGGAGATGTGGTGAGAAGAAGTAGACTGAGGTGGTGTAGAGGTGATTGGAGATGTGGTGAGAAGAAGTAGACTGAGGTGGTGTAGAGGTGAGTGGAGATGTGGTGAGAAGAAGTAGATGGAGGTGTTGTAGAGGTGATTGAAGATGTGGTGAGAAGAAGTAGACTGAAGTGGTGTAGAGGTGAGTGGAGATGTGGTGAGAAGAAGTAGACTGAGGTGGTGTAGAGGTGATTGGAGATGTGGTGAGAAGAAGTAGACTGAGGTGGTGTAGAGGTGATTGGAGATGTGGTGAGAAGAAGTAGACTGAGGTGGTGTAGAGGTGATTGGAGATGTGGTGAGAAGAAGTAGACTGAGGTGGTGTAGAGGTGATTGGAGATGTGGTGAGAAGAAGTAGATGGAGGTGGTGTAGAGGGAGGGGGATTTTAGAAGAAGAAAACTGAGGTGGGTGGGGGTGGGTGGGGTGAGAAGAAGTAGACTGAGGTGGTGTAGAGGTGATTGGAGATGTGGTGAGAAGTAGACTGAGGTGGTGTGGGGGAGTGGAGATGTGGTGAGAAGAAGTAGACTGAGGTGGTGTAGAGGTGAGTGGAGATGTGGTGAGAAGAATTAGACTGAGGTGGTGTAGAGGTGAGTGGAGATGTGAGAAGAAGTAGACTGAGGTGGTGAAGAGGTGATCGGAGATGTGGTGAGAAGTAGACTGAGGTGGTGTAGAGGTGATTGGAGATGTGGTGAGAAGTAGACTGAGGTGGGGAGAGCTGAGTGGAAATGTGGTGAGAAGAAGTAGACTGAGGTGGTGTAGAGGTGATTGGAGATGTGGTGAGAAGTAGATGGAGGTGGTTTTAGAGGTGATTTAAAATGGAGAAGAAGTAGATGGGGGTGGTGTAGAGGTGATTGGAGATGTGGTGAGAAGAAGGAGACTGAGGTGGTGTAGAGGGTGATTGGAGATGTGGTGGAAAAAGTAGACTGGGGGTGGTTTTAGAGGGAGTTGGGGATGGGTGAGAAAAAGTAGACTGAGGGGGGTTTGAGGGTTTGGAGATGTGGGAAGAAGTAGACTGAGGTGGTGTAGAGGTGATTGGAGATGTGGTGAGAAGAAGTAGACTGAGGTGGTGTAGAGGTGATTGGAGATGTGGTGAGAAGAAGTAGACTGAGGTGGTGTAGAGGTGATTGGAGATGTGGTGAGAAGAAGTAGACTGAGGTGGTGTAGAGGTGATTGGAGATGTGGTGAGAAGAAGTAGACTGAGGTGGTGTAGAGGTGATTGGAGATGTGGTGAGAAGAAGTAGACTGAGGTGGTGTAGAGGTGATTGGAGATGTGGTGAGAAGAAGTAGATGGAGGTGGTGTAGAGGTGAGTGGAGATGTGGTGAGAAGAAGTAGACTGAGGTGGTGTAGAGGTGATTTGGAGATTGGGGAGAAGGTAAGAGGTGATTGGAGATGTGGTGAGAAGAAGTAGACTGAGGTGGTGTAGAGGTGAGTGGAGATGTGGTGAGAAGAAGTAGACTGAGGTGGTGTAGAGGTGAGTGGAGATGTGGTGAGAAGAATTAGACTGAGGTGGTGTAGAGGTGATTGGAGATGTGGGAAGAAGTAGACTGAGGTGGTGTAGAGGTGATTGGAGATGTGGTGAGAAGAAGTAGACTGAGGTGGTGTAGAGGTGATTGGAGATGTGGTGAGAAGAAGTAGACTGAGGTGGTGTAGAGGTGAGTGGAGATGTGAGAAGAAGTAGACTGAGGTGGTGTAGAGGTGATTTGGGGATGTGGGAAAAAGTAGACGAGGTGGTGGAGGTAGGGAGATGGAGAAGAAGTAGACGAGGTGGTGTAAAGGGAGGGGGAGGAGAAGAAGTAGATTTAGGTGGGTGAGGTGATTGGGGATGGGGAAAAAGTAGACGAGGTGGTGTAGAGGTGAGGGGGATGTGGAAAAAGAAGTAGACGAGGGGTGTAGGGGGTGATTTGGGGATGTGGGGAAGAAGTAGACGAGGTGGTGTAGAGGTGAGTGGAGATTGGGGAGAAGAAGTAGTTTAGGTGGTTTTAGAGGTGATTTAAAATGTGGTGAGAAGAAGTAGACTGAAGGGGGGTAGAGGTGGGGTTTGGGGATGTGGGAAAAAGGAGACTGAGGGGTGTAGAGGTGATTTTAGATGTGAGAAGAAGTAGACCGAGGTTGTAGAGGTGATTTGGGGATGTGAGAAGAAGTAGACGAGGTGGTGTTTGAGGTGAGGGAGATTGGGGGGGGTTGGGGAAGAAGTAGACTGAGGTGGGTAGAGGGAGTGGAGATGGAGAAGAATTTGACTGAGGGGTGTAAGGGGGTGAGTGGGGGATGTGGGAAAAAGAAGAGGTTTGGGGTAGAGGTGGGGAGTGGGGAGAAGAATTTGACTGAGGTGGTGTAGAGGTGAGTGGAGATTGGTGAGAAGAAGTAGACAGAGGTGATTGGAGATGTGGTGAGAAGAAGTAGACTGAGGTGGTGTAGAGGTGATTGGAGATTGGTGAGAAGAAGTAGACTGAGGTGGTGTAGAGGTGAGTGGAGATGTGAGAAGAAGTAGACTGAGGTGGTGTAGAGGTGAGTGGAGATGTGAGAAGAAGTAGACTGAGGTGGTGTAGAGGTGAGTGGAGATGTGAGAAGAAGTAGACTGAGGTGGTGTGGACGTGTAGACTGAGAGGAGGATGAGGACATGGTAAAAGGCTGAACAGAGTTAGAGGTGGAGGGGAAAGCTCCCATCAGCAGGCCAAGGAAGACCCAAAATCTCTATCTGATGATTTACAACCTACGGGATGCTCAGGACCTTACCAGTTGTAGAAGAACAGTTGGGATAAAGACAAACCCAGCAGAGTCTAGAAACACTGCCATTAGATGACAATGATGATTATATGGAATTATTAGTTTTTTTAAGAAATATTCATGTGTACCTCATTTTTGGACTCAGAACTTGTTTGCAAAAAGGGCTTAATTAAATTTTTGGCATCAAAATGTTTTTATAATTTTTTAATCGATTCTGTGGTATCGCCTAATCGCCAAATTCAAATTATCGAGAGTGCAAACAAACCACAAATCATAAAAAACAATCGCTCCCAAGAAATAACACTGCATCATAGGCAGCTGTAATTTCCGTGAAAGTCTAAATCGCCCAGAAACAAGCATCTGCACAATGTCTGAGAACACATTAGCTAATGTACATTCTTCTTACGGGACCAAACAAAAAGCATTTAGAGTCTGACGTTTTCGCATAGCCCACCAGTGTCCGTGTACCGCGGCTTAATTGGCCCAATGCCTTCTGGGATTGCGCGTGATCGATGGGCATAGCACTGTGGGAACGGCCCAGAGAGGGCACAAATCCTCCAGAGGGCGCCTCCGTAAGTGCACCAAGGGGGAGCCATCGTTCAACGATTATCAGCGCCCCCTAGTGGCCATTGCACCAGTGCATTGTTGTCGCCCGTGGGATTTGGTAAACGTCAGTCTTAAGAACTTGCTTAGCTGCCATGGACAGGTGCAGGAATCCAGTGGATGGATGATGGAGTGTTTGTGGCTCCCTCTAGTGATCATGAGAACCTCTTTTGACCAGATGATGTGTTTAGGGTTGATTTTTATTTCAAGCATGTTTGTGATAATGTCCATGTCAGGGGTGAGGCAACCCCACACTTCAGGAAATTGAGAGAAGTTAAAGCATTTAAAAACTTTAGAGCATTATTAAAATGTGTAATTTTAAAGCCAGAAAAATCATCAGTGATGTTTCTAGGCAAAACATTTCCCCCCTCAAATATGCCTGTTTCTGCTGATTAACATGAGTTTCTTAAGCAGAGTCCACTGTGGTATATGCATTTTGTTTTTGTGTCTGTGGTCGGGGGCCATGTCCAAATTATCCATATGGATTTGATTCAAGATTATGGTGGTGTCCTGGTTAGTTATCAGCAACAGTTGAAATTCAGTCTGTATTTAACGTATGAAGCTATGTATTTCAAAATTATATAGGTGTGTACTAAATCATTATGAGACATTTAAATATCAAGAGTATGTGATTTAATAAATGTGAGAAAAAATTTCTACCTTAAAAAAGCCCCATCATAATGTGTATTTCCTACTTTCGTTTCCACTGAGAGTGAAATGTAGATCAGAATCAAATGAAAACTCGTTCACTTATTGTTAATTTTATTATTTACTAATAAATGACACTGGTTTTAATCATGTTTTAACCACATCATAAAAAAAACATTTAGGAAATTGCAAAATTTAATGTTTCTCTACACCTGACATTTGATGGCAAGACATTACTTTTTTCCAGGAGGAAGTCATTCCGGTCTATGATGCGATTCGGCAAACAGCGTCCACCACCAGAGGAGGAAGAATCTCTAATCGAGGAGACAGAAAATGTAGATTCCAGAGGTACAGAACTTCCCCGTCAAGTCGTGTTATAATATCTACTAGTTTACATTCACTCATGGAGGAGACAGTTCTAGTCTTTTATACGGTTAATTATATTAACTACATTTTAGCCGGTACTACATGACTGTAAACACCGAGTACCATTCTAGAAATGAGTGTAATAATTAAGTGTATTATTATTATTTATAAATTTTTATAAACTTATTCTCATAACCTTTTAACTCCTGCTCTCTTCAACTATGCATTGCATCCAGCAGATAATAATTTCCTGATAGCCTAAACACATCTTTATGATTACAATTGTTCCCCTGAAGAAAGGCCTACTTCTCAACTTGTCCACTGAATAAAGTGAATAATATAAAATTGCCAGAGACCCATCAGCCTGTTCTCCAGACTGATAAATGACTGGCCAAGAAAGATAACTACGGCTGATAAGAAAATTTAATTTAGATGGGCAAAATTGTAAGGAAAACAAATCGGATGTCTTAATATTAATTAAATAAATGGCTTAAATGGCACTTTGAAAAAACTAAACTTGCCAGTAATTGCTGTAAATAATGTAAATTGCTTCCACATGGACCATTCATGTACTAAAATGAAAACGAGTTTTAGATTAATTCAAGATTGGCCAAAATATTTCTACGGTCTGTTCACTCTAATATAAATTGAGGTTTTTTGATTTTTTTTGCATGTTGGTCGTGATTGTAATGTTGCTGTGTTGTCCCCCAGGAGTCCACGAGGATCGACTGATGGTCGAAGGACCAGTGGATGAGGGAGCATTTAGTGATGGTTCATCAACAGCCATTGTCACGCCAGTTGTGTCAAAACGGTAATATTATCCCATCTTTAATTAATTCTTTCCTGAGTGAGCAGCCTTCTTTTGTGAGTACAGTGTATGCTTATAAAATACAGAAAAAAATAAACAAGCTAAATGTAGATGACGCACCAAGAATAACCAGATAGCTGCACAGACAGCATTGCCTGACAATATATGCTGCGAGTTAATTTTGACTGACTCAGAATATGGTTTCTCAAAGCATTCATGCGGAGCTGCAGCGTGACATTTCGGCAGCTTTTGCCATGCATACCTGTTTTTAGTGAATCATTCACAAGATCACAATCTGCTTGCTTCAGTAAATTATACCATTTTCATTTAAACCTTTTTGTAGAGATTTTTATTGGATATAAAAGTATGTGACACACTATTTTAAGACTGAACCACAAGTACCGGTACTGTCTGGCATGCCGGTGTAGTGTTGGTTTTAAAGTAGACCATAGCAGTAACAGTATTGTTTTTTTAAGCGGTCTGAACCAGTTCACCATTGGTTTTATGATCACAATTACCTAGTCACTCTTTATGACAAGTAGGTTGGAAATGAGCATAGACAGGGCATTGTCAGTATCAGTTACCCGTGTATTCAAATATAGTATCAGGCTCTCGTCAAATATGGGCACACAGCTATTTTGGTTGATGACATTGTTTCATTCATGGAAATAGTAATGATGTGGTACGACAGATGATGTCTGGACAAAAAGTGTTTGACCTTTGGTGACCTTTGTTGACCTTGCCAGGATGAAGACCCAGCACAAGACGACACAGGCATCCCTCAAGGCCGGAGACTACCAGGTGCGTGGACCACAATAAAAAACACATAGCGTGGGAAATAAGGCATTGAGCTATATAGAATTGCATCCAAAACTAAAACCTGGTTCACATATCAATATTAGCATCATTATGCATTAATGAATATTCCACTCACTAACTGGTGCCACTGTAGCATTTTCGCTTTCAGTGTCATACGGAACGATGACTAAACCACCACCTATCGATACTCGAGGTTATATTTCGCAGAACACCTCTAAAACACAGGATAGAGTCGTTGTTCAGTGATGCGTGTCTCGTGGCAGGTGAGCGTGACGATCATTGAGGCACGACAGTTGGCGGGTCTCAACATGGACCCAGTGGTCTGCGTGCAAGTGGGGGACCAGAAGAAATACACAAGTGTCAAAGAGTCAACCAACTGTCCCTATTACAACGAGGTGAGAGGAAAAGTGAATTAAAAAAAATTGATTAATTAAACTAAATTTTTCATGAATTGGCCAATTGCTTGATATGGAAAACGTTTTTTATTGCTCCAAGAATTTGAATGGACAGCAAGAATGAACGAAGCATTCAAAAGTTATTTTTAAATATTCTTGCCCAATTGCTTGATATTTTTAGAATTGTAGATTTTCACCTAAGTGATGTTATGTTTTCTTGTTTTTTCCAGTACTTTGTCTTCGATTTTCACATGGCTCCTGCGATATTGTTTGACAGAATCATCACTATAACAGTAAGTAATCTGACAGCTAATTTGCTTGTTACTGACATAAATCAGTGCATTAAATCTACTAATTACTAACATCTTATTGTGTTATCCTGTAATGCTATATTAGTTAAAAAGTAAAGTATTTCTTAAATTCTTGTAGTACAGCAGTTAGAATGTGAAATAGTCTTGAGAAATGTATGCCTGTTTCGATAAAATTAGTGTTTAAATTTTTAATTACATGAACATCCTCGCTATGAAAAGGCGGTAACTTTGATGAAATTCTTAGATAATTAGTTTATGCTTGCACAAAGTCCCATAAATAAAAATCTGACAAAACTGAATGTATTGCAAAATATTTCATATGATGCCATCAGTTGCATCAATTTCAAATATATTTATGACATATACTACTTCGTATTTTAATGTTTAAAATATTTAATGTAAACATTATAATTGTATTGCTACAGATATTGCTGTGATAAAGCTCAGTTCATCACACAATATTCTCACTTGGATAATGTAACTTTTGATAAGCCTTTTGTAAAATTTATTTTGTGTTGAAAACTTCTCAGCCATGGCTTGGTGTTATAAAGTTAGTTGCCTCTGCAATTCATTTTCCAGCCAAATTGTGTCAAACTCAGATCAGACCAAATAAAATCAAATTGAATCCACCATAATATGTCATTTTATTTATGCAAGCATGTCATAAATGTTAGATAAAGACATCAGAAAACTATCTCTCAATGTTGTTTTGCATTGAAATTTGATATAAAATTGTTCAAAAGGTACCAAGCGAAACGATTAAAAGGTGAAGATTTTACAAAAGCTTTCACTTCTTTGTTAAGTTTTGTTATCTCAACTATGCATATCATGTCTGTTCATACTCATGAGATTCTGATTTCAATGTACATAATTAAATTAATTGCACCAGCTTCGTTAATGAAGGAATTATTAGTAGGTATATAGTTGCCATGTAAAATTGACCAGTGTGCATGTGTGTCCGGTAGACATGGCATGAGTCGTTGTCACACCGTCACCTATCCCACAGTGCACCAGTGTAGATATATTTGTATTCCTGTGTCACTGCCAACCTGCTTGGTATTCTCAACCGTCTAGTCTAGGAAATTTATATCCTTATGTTTAATTCTTTCATAATATCAATTTCTTATTTTTGCAAAATATTTGCAATTTTACTGCAATATGAAACTGTTCTCTTTATTTGTTAAATTATTTTGTTCTCTTTATTTAAGCTAAAATATAAACAAAGTTCATTATGAATAATGTAATGCCTTCAGTTGTATAACTTAAGATCCAGTGAAAGTGTCGTTTAAATCATCAAAATTTGTCTCAACTGTAAGGGTTTAATTTAATTTTACTTAGTTTTGTACTAGAAATATTACTTTGATTATTATAAAATAATTACATTACTTCACCCATCACCACCCAGCAAAATAAATATAAATCCATAGCCAACATCTTAATATATATGTAATATTTAATTATTCTATGTATACATGTTTAAGCTACTGACATCAATTTGAAAACATGGTGTGTCTATCTTACATTTGTTTCACCCTTGGATCATAAATACACATAAATAAACAACTTTACATGAATTTGCAATATCTAAGGAAGAGAAATTCACAGCAACTGACAACCACGGACAAAATGTGTTTTGTACAGTTTAATTCTTAGATTTCGCCCAATCAAAGTCACCTGAAATGTCGTTTATCGCATTCACCTTGGAAAACAATGCATTTTCAGTAGGAGTTCCAATAGATGTTATTGGTGTACCTGTCATCTGCATATGTTGTTGTACGTGAATTTTCCAGGTGTTACACTCACGCAACCTGCTTCGGTCCGGTACCGTAGTAGGCACCTTCAAGCTAGATGTAGGCACAGTCTATGCTGTACATGGTAGCGTCACCTTCGTCATTCCTTTCTCTTCATTTTCTATCCACTTTTGCCCGTCCAAAACTGCAATCTGCATGCTTGTTTTGTCTCTAGTTTCCATTTTCATCAATTTTTTTCGGTACTCTAAGATTGCTTTATGGCCACCTTGGTATTACAGCCACCTCTCAATTAAGGTCACCCTAGGATAGACAAAAATAATTTATCTAACCATGAAGTAAAGGAAATTAGTCCACTGATAAGGTCACTTTGCTTTTCATGTCACTTTTGTCCAATGGGTGACCTTAATACAGAGGGTCTGCTGTAGTTGGTGGCATTTTATCTGATTCTTACCTGTTTTGTCTTGACTTTTATATTTTCTGTGATACACAGTGTTCTTCTTACTGTTTACCCCACCTTTATGCATGACTACAAACTTAAGTTTTTATATAATTCTTTACACAAGAGAGTGCAACCATGACATGGGTGCATATTTGCCCTTGATCTGCTGTCTTATGCATGATGACCTTGACATTGACTGCATGAGTAATTTGTTTATGTGAATTTTTAAAGCACATCCATGACACGGAATCATCTAGTGCATTTTATTTCACCGCATGTTTGAATTTGCATGTGTCCTTGACCTCGCTACACTGCATGACCTTGACATTGACTCTTCTGCTACTTGTTGCTCCATCAGGTGCTTCAGAACAGGAATTTTATACGCTCCCACAAGATGTGGGGTGCCTTTAAGTTAGATGTGGGCACGGTGTTCTCGCAAAAAGGTAAAGCCAATTGGCAGCAACAGAATCGTGTACTCCATCTCTGTCTTTATCTGTCCTTGACCTACTTTGTTCTTGGTCCACTATGTCCTTGACCTACTTTGTTCTTGGTTCACTATGTCCTTGGGCTACTTTGCATTTGACATGTGCATTGGTCATGTTTATTAGTTTTGCTGATTGGTCAAGTTTGCTGGCCATCTTTGTAAATGTGTTCGTTTCATATCACACAATCTCACTTGAGGTTTATGTTATTGATTGAAAAATAAGTTGTCATCAATTGTTATCATCCAAATAACAAGTATATTTTATTTCAAACTCCCAATGTTGTCTACCTTTTTCCACCTTGACATGTTATTTTAATATCCCCTCACTCTCACTGTGCACCACCCTCCCTCCATCCCTGCAAAACTGCCTCCTTTCTGCCCTCCCTCTTTCTGGCTTCTCTCTCCCTCCTTCCCTCCACCCTCCCCCCTCTCTCCGTCCCTCACTCTCCCTTCCTCCCTCACTCTGCCTTCCTCCCTCCCTTTCCTCTCTCTGTCTCTCTCTCTCACTCCCTCCATGCTCTCCCTCCCTCCCTCCCTCCCTCCCTCCCTCCCTCCCTCCCTCCCTCCCTCCCTCCCTCCCTCCCTCCCTCCCTCCTCCCTCCGTCCGCCCGTCCGTCCGTCCGTCCGCTCCCTCCGTCCGTCCGTCCGTCCGTCCGTCCGTCCGTCCGTCCGTCCGTCCGTCCGTCCGTCCCGCCCTCCTCCTCCTCCCTCTCTCCCTCCCTCCTCCCTCCCTCCCTCCTCCCTCCCTCCATCCCTCCCTCCTCCTCCCTCCCTCCCTCTCTCCCTCTCCCTCCCTCCCTTCCTTCCATCCTTGTTGTCTGTCCTCTGTGTCTTCCTGTTTCACCCATTGACAAAGTGGCTACTCGTTAGTTCAGCCCAAACTTCATAGCCCCTTCCATACTGATAACTAATTCCAACATTGTGTGTGATCCAACATCTCATAGAAACCACACATCATGTGTTTGTATTCAGACCCTATAGACACGGCTCCTAGCTGCACTTACAGCTGTAGTTTATTAGGTACTTTTCACTCACTTCTATCAAATTCAGTGTTGGTCAGAATTGTTAGTTTTTAAAGTGTTTCTAACACTCCACCGTAGCATCTATTTACTTTGACTCATACGTCTGTCACTGATATCAGGTACCATTGGCTGTCTTGGCCAAATGGTGTTGTCTTTAGGTTGTCATCATAAGACCAAATCATACCATTTTAGTCATTTTATCTGCCAAATATTGTAGTTACCTTATGGATAGATAACTGTTAGAACTGCCAAATGTCGCAGTTACCTTATAGATAGGTATAAGGCCAACCAACAGTTACGGTTAAAACTCTGACCAATTTAGAAAAGTCCAGGCCAACAGTTGCAAAACTGGTACGTAATTTTTCTTGATATTAAAAATAGCTACGAAAATAGATCTCTGTGTCATTTAAAAAAAGGAAAATATTGTGTTTGAATTTAAGAATATAAATTTATTTATACATACATTGTATCAAGAATATTTTCAGATAATTTGAATTATGATTTTATTCAGCACTACTATAACAGTGTTTTAACCATTGATTCAGATATTTAAAAAAACATACAAATACATTTATTTAGCATTAATATAATTATCTTAATTACCAGGTGTGTTTTAGATTTAATTTGTTAATTTTCAAATACTTTTATACTTTAATTAAACATTATTACTAACTGAGCTACTTTAGTGTAATAATAAGTATTATATTAAAGATTTTGTTACTGAATGCGACAAGTAGAAATGTGTCAATTGACGATGCATGTGTCCACTGTTTTGTATATGTGGTCATTTCACATTGCTGACCATTGTAGACCACCAGTTTTACCATAAGTGGGCAATGCTGACTGACCCGGATGACATCACAAGTGGGTCAAAGGGCTACGTCAAATGTGACATCGCTGTCGTTGGTAAAGGTGACAACATCAAGGTAAGTGATCAATATTTTGGACAGTTTGATTTTTTTGTAAGTTGTACACAAATGTTTTGAAGAATGTGTGTCAGTGTAGACATGTGTGTGTGGTGCGTGCATGCGTGCGTGCTGTGTGTGTGTGCGTGCGTGCGTGCGTGTGTGCGTGTGTGCGTGCGTGCGTGCGTGCGTGCGTGCGTGCGTGCGTATGGTGTGGTGTATGTGAATTGTGTATGTCTGTGTGTGTGGATGTGGAGTGTGTGTATGATGTGTACATGTAGTGTGTCGTGTGTGTGGTGTGTGTATGTGGTGTGTGTATGTGGTGTGTATTTGTGCATGCATGTATGTGTGTCTACCAAATTTTATTTGCACATTATAAGATGTTTAGTACATGTTTTAGATATAAAATAATGTTTGAGTGAAATCAGTTGAAAATCAAAGGTGGATTTTATTTTTTATTTTAGACACCTCCAAAAACAGATAAAGATGAAGATGACATTGAAGCGTAAGTCCTCCAATATTCAATTCATTTCATTTTTATGTAGCATACCTTGAATGCTTAATACAGCTAACATAAAATACACAAAATAAATATATGCAATATCTAAATGATACATAAAAAATTAAATTCAAACTTATAAAATTGATTTAAATTAAATAAATACAATTAACCTGGCAATTACATATTACAATATTATGTAAGTAGCTCAACATTTTAAGTGAATGGTAACTCAGTGAATGCACTTATTTGGTTAAAACTATATTGACAAACTGAAAGGGATTTTAACAAGAAAAAATATGACACACATTAACAAATTATTTAAACAAAATGTAATTCAACAGTAAAATATTCCCTCCCTCAGGAACTTGCTCCTCCCTGCTGGCGTCCCGACGGAGCGACAGAAGGCGAAATTCATCCTGAAGGTGTACAGGGCTGAAGGTCTTCCGCGCATGAACACTGGACTCATGGCAAATGTGAAGCGTGCATTCACGGGCGAACCTCGCGACCTCGTTGACCCCTACGTACTCGTGTCATTCTGTGGCCACAGGGTGAGGTCAAAGTTCAACTTAGTGTAGATCTCTTTCCATGGTTTGAAAGATGACAAAAAGTTATTATCAAGATGGTGTTAAAAAGTCTGAATTGTCCCAAACATTGGCGTTTTGAGACCATCCACAATTTTATATAGAATCACTAACAAACGAAATATTTGTAGGGCAAGACCTCTGTTAGGAACGGCTGCTATGAACCTGTCTGGAACGAACAACTTGTCTTCACCGAGATGTTCCCTCCACTGTGTCGACGACTCAAAATCCAGCTACGAGACAATGAAAGTGTCAACGATGATGTCATCGGCACACATTACATCGACCTTGCAAAGGTGTCCAATGAGGGCGAGAAAGGTTAGCGCCCCCTAGTTGACAGTTTAGGAACTGGCTTTTCTAAATATTTTGGCAAGTTCAGGAAACATAAACATGGCATTAATTTCTATCTCTTTTAAATGAGGGGAAAATTAAATTAAAAGTGTTTCTGTTTCACGGAATCAAGTTATTACCTCGGTGAAACATAAGAAAGGAAGCTTTAGTAAATATAACACACAGCATGTAATAAAGCATTTAACAGTAGTGAAATACTGAATAACAGTACAGTATATTTAAATGTAAGAAAACAGATTACCATAATTATATAAGTGCTCTGTCATCATGACTTTTCTTTTACAAAACTATGAGTGGAATTGTAGTGAAACGGTAATTGTAACATGTGTTAAGTTAATGGTTAAGATGTATTATATGACTATGAATAAAGAAACATTGCTGAGAACATGGGCAATTGTTGAACAAGCCCATTAATTAATCAGTTGGCAATTTGTGTAACAACGTTTCTTCAGTGGCCAGACTCCAGGTGGTTCTGCTTTTGAAAGTGTGCCAAATTGTAATTGATGTATTTCATGTGCTTACAATGGTTACATGCATTACTGGTCTCTTTCTATCAGATATATCAACACAGATAAACTTTTAGAATAAACATTTTGCCTCCATATAATCAGTTCTTAATCAAATGTGCTGCAAAATTGGAACTATTCAGTTGTAGACATTACCGAACGTTGCGATTGGCAACACATAATGTCAGGGCAGTGAGAATAGGGGGCATCAGTCTAGCATAGTTTTTATCTATTTATTTATTATTTTGGATACTAAAACTATGTGCCACTAATACCCATAAATAAATGAGTAATTAATAAGTGTTTCTTGGACTGATTGTCATTTTCATCCATTCTCAGGTTTCTTGCCGACCTTTGGCCCCTGCTGGGTAAATCTGTACGGGTCGACCCGAAACTTCCAAATGATCTCTGAGCATGCTCACTTGAACGAAGGACTAGGTGAAGGGGTGTCCTACAGAGGGCGCCTCTTAATCGCACTCAAGACTGACATAATCGACAGCGACAGCGTCATTCCTTGCAGTGTGGAAGCTGAGCAGTGTCTCCCTCTAGCGGAGGTGTGTGATACTATTTTAAAATCATAGTTTATGGACATTAGAACATAACTGGAATTTATCATCAGGCTTTTTGTTTGTGTAAATGCAGTATTGTAGATAATAAATTTACAATACAAAAATTTCATATCTATAATATAAACAAAATTTGTATGTGTCGTTGTGGATATATTTTAAAATTATTGTGTCCATTTTGTCAGATTCAGTTAATTCAATGTAAAATTGTATAACCGAAAACGATACTGATCCATTGCTTCAATAATTATAATGATACTGCTTATTAGTTTTGGGATTAACTTATGTAAATATTCCTCCGGCTGCTGAGCTTGTTTTCAGAGGATTTAGGCACAACAGAAGTTACATCACTAATTATTGTTCAGTAACATAATCATTAAATATCATATTCTGGCAGTGTTCTCTTGTCTGAAGTAGTGTTAGTCAGTCAGAGACTAACTTGCCATTTTGTGAATCCCAGAATGCACTTGGACGTCCTGAGGAGTTCTTCCTGTTTGCCACCATCATGGAGGCGAGTATGATTGACAAGAAAGTCGGCGACAAACCAGTGCAGTTTGAAATCAGTATTGGTGAGTGTTTACTATTTGTTGTTTATATGCGGCCAGGATAGGAGACACTTAGAATATAGATTCTGACAAAAGAATATCTGGTAATGAAATAAACCGCTGGTTTATTTTTACAAAACACACTGCTTTATGGTCACATGAGAAAAGTTACTTTAGTAGTAATAACAGCAGGTGAAACGGTAATGTGGTTATGATAGCATGTTTACTAGTTAACTTTGTATGTTTGTGATCATCAGTTTTATGCATGCCTTTTTGTCTTCTCATTGTGTGTGTGTACTCAAGTACTTGTTCTCGAGGTTATGTTCGTGATTACTTGTCCTAGAGTACAAGTCAGCCAGTACTTGTCGTTAAGTACATGTCCTCCATCTCTACACAGATTTAAATACTAGTCCATAAAGCCTCCTCCTGCACTCGTCTTGTGTGCTCCCATTGGACTTGTGTGCCAGTATTTCTCCATGGTATTTGTACTCCATACTTGTCTTCAAATACTTGTAGTCAAGTACTTTTGTAGAACTTGTCCTTCAGTACATCTTTTTTGAATACTTCTCCAGAGTCTTTAAGTGCTTCTCCTGTGGTACTCATGCTCCAGTACTTTATTCAATACTTCTCCTGTGGTATTCATCCTCCAGTGCTTTATTCAATACTTCTCCTGTGGTATTCATCCTCCAGTACTTTACTCAATACTTCTCCTGTGGTATTCATCCTCCAGTACTTTATTCAATACTTCTCCTGTGGTATTCATCCTCCAGTACTTTATTCAATACTTCTCCTGTGGTACTCATGCTCCAGTACTTTATTCAATACTTCTCCTGTGGTATTCATCCTCCAGTGCTTTATTCAATACTTCTCCTGTGGTATTCATCCTCCAGTGCTTTATTCAATACTTCTCATGTGGTACTCATCCTCCAGTGCTTTATTCAATACTTCTCCTGTGGTACTCATCCTCCAGTACTTTATTCAATACTTCTCCTGTGGTATTCATCCTCCAGTGCTTTATTCAATACTTCTCATGTGGTACTCATCCTCCAGTGCTTTATTCAATACTTCTCCTGTGGTACTCATGCTCCAGTACTTTATTCAATACTTCTCCTGTGGTATTCATCCTCCAGTGCTTTATTCAATACTTCTCATGTGGTACTCATCCTCCAGTGCTTTATTCAATACTTCTCCTGTGGTACTCATCCTCCAGTACTTTATTCAATACTTCTCACGTGGTACTCATCCTCCAGTGCTTTATTCAATACTTCTCCTATGTACTCATCCTCCAGTGCTTTATTCAATACTTCTCCTGTGGTACTCATCCTCCAGTACTGTATTCAATACTTCTCCTGTGGTACTCATCCTCCAGTGCTTTATTCAATACTTCTCCTGTGGTACTCATCCTCCAGTACTTTATTCAATACTTCTCATGTGGTACTCATCATCCAGTGCTTTATTCAATACTTCTCCTGTGTTACTCATCATCCAGTACTTTATTCAATACTTCTCCTGTGGTACTTATCCTCCAGTGCTTTATTCAATAATTCTCCTATGTACTCATCCTCCAGTGCTTTATTCAATACTTCTCCTGTGGTACTCATCCTCCAGTACTTTATTCAATACTTCTCATGTGGTACTCATCCTCCAGTACTTTATTCAATACTTCTGGTGTACTCATCCTCCAGTACTTTATTCAATACTTCTCATGTGGTACTCATCCTCCAGTGCTTTATTCAATACTTCTCATGTGGTACTCATCCTTCAATACTTTATTCAATACTTCTCCTGTGGTACTCATCCTCCAGTGCTTTATTCAATACTTCTCCTGTGGTACTCATCCTCCAGTACTTTATTCAATACTTCTCTGTGTTTACTCATCATCCAGTGCTTTATTCAATACTTCTCCTGTGTACTCATCATCCAGTACTTTATTCAATACTTCTCCTGTGGTACTTATCCTCCAGTGCTTTATTCAATAATTCTCCTATGTACTCATCCTCCAGTGCTTTATTCAATACTTCTCCTGTGGTACTCATCCTCCAGTACTTTATTCAATACTTCTCATGTGGTACTCATCCTCCAGTACTTTATTCAATACTTCTCCTGTGTACTCATCCTCCAGTACTTTATTCAATACTTCTCATGTGGTACTCATCCTCCAGTGCTTTATTCAATACTTCTCATGTGGTACTCATCCTTCAATACTTTATTCAATACTTCTCCTGGTGTACTCATCATCCAGTGCTTTATTCAATACTTCTCATGTGGTACTCATCCTCCAGTACTTTATTCAATACTTCTCATGTGGTACTCATCCTTCAATACTTTATTCAATACTTCTCCTGGTGTACTCATCCTCCAGTACTTTATTCAATACTTCTCATGTGGTACTCATCCTCCAGTGCTTTATTCAATACTTCTCATGTGGTACTCATCCTTCAATACTTTATTCAATACTTCTCCTGGTGTACTCATCATCCAGTGCTTTATTCAATACTTCTCATGTGGTACTCATCCTCCAGTGCTTTATTCAATACTTCTCCTGTGGTACTCATCCACCAGTACTTTATTCAATACTTCTCCTGTGGTACTCATCCTCCAGTGCTTTATTCAATACTTCTCCTATGTACTCATCCTCCAGTGCTTTATTCAATACTTCTCCTGTGGTACTCATCATCCAGTACTTTATTCAATACTTCTCATGTGGTACTCATCCTCCAGTACTTTATTCAATACTTCTCCTGTGGTACTCATTCTCCAATATTTTATTCAATACTTCTCATGTGGTACTCATCATCCAGTACTTTATTCAATACTTCTCCTGGTGTACTCATCATCCAGTGCTTTATTCAATACTTCTCCTGTGGTACTCATCCTTCAATACTTTATTCAATACTTCTCCTGATGTACTCATCATCCAGTGCTTTATTCAATACTTCTCCTGTGGTACTCATCCTTCAATACTTTATTCAATACTTCTCCTGGTGTACTCATCATCCAGTGCTTTATTCAATACTTCTCCTGTGGTACTCATCCTTCAATACTTTATTCAATACTTCTCCTGGTGTACTCATCCTCAATACTTTATTCAATACTTCTCCTGTGGTACTCATCCTTCAATACTTTATTCAATACTTCTCCTGTGGTACTCATCCTTCAATACTTTATTCAATACTTCTCCTGGTGTACTCATCATCCAGTGCTTTATTCAAAATACTTCTCCTGTGGTACTCATCCTTCAATACTTTATTCAATACTTCTCCTGTGGTACTCATCCTCCAATACTTTATTCAATACTTCTCCTGGTGTACTCATCATCCAGTGCTTTATTCAAAATACTTCTCCTGTGGTACTCATCCTTCAATACTTTATTCAATACTTCTCCTGTGGTACTCATTCTCCAATACTTTATTCAATACTTCTCATGTGGTACTCATCCTCCAATACTTTATTCAATACTTCTCCTGGTGTACTCATCATCCAGTGCTTTATTCAATACTTCTCCTGTGGTACTCATCCTTCAATACTTTATTCAATACTTCTCCTGGTGTACTCATCATCCAGTGCTTTATTCAATACTTCTCCTGTGGTACTCATCCTTCAATACTTTATTCAATACTTCTCCTGTGGTACTCATTCTCCAATACTTTATTCAATACTTCTCATGTGGTACTCATCCTCCAGTGCTTTATTCAATACTTCTCCTGTGGTACTCATCCTCCAGTACTTTATTCAATATTTCTCATGTGGTACTCATTCTCCAATACTTTATTCAATACTTCTCATGTGGTACTCATCCTCCAATACTTTATTCAATACTTCTCCTGGTGTACTCATCCTCCAGTGTTAGTTATTCAATACTTCTCATGTGGTACTCATCCTTCAATACTTTATTCAATACTTCTCATGTGGTACTCATCCTCCAGTACTTTATTCAATACTTTCTGTGGTACTCATCCTCCAGTCTTTATTCAATACTTCATGTGGTACTCATCCTCCAATACTTTATTCAATACTTCTCATGTGGTACTCATCCTCCAGTACTTTATTCAATACTTCTCATGTGGTACTCATCCTCCAGTGCTAGTTATTCAATACTTCTCATGTGGTACTCATCCTCCAGTACTTTATTCAATACTTCTCATGTTGTGTTCATCTTCCAGTGCTTTATTCAATACTTCTCTGTGGTACTCATCCTACAATACTTTATTCAATACTTCTCATGTGGTACTCATCCTCCAGTGCTTTATTCAATACTTCTCCTGTGGTACTCATCCTCCAATACTTTATTCAATACTTCTCCTGTGGTACTCATCCTCCAGTACTTTATTCAATACTTCTCCTGTGGTACTCATCCTCCAGTACTTTATTCAATACTTCTCTGTGGTACTCATCCTCCAGTACTTTATTCAATACTTCTATTGGTACTCATCCTCCAGTCTTTATTCAATACTTCTCTGTGGTACTCATCCTCCAGTACTTTATTCAATACTTCTCCTGTGGTACTCATCCTCCAGTACTTTATTCAATACTTCTCCTGTGGTACTCATCCTCCAGTACTTTATTCAATACTTCTCCTGTGGTACTCATCATCCAGTACTTTATTCAATACTTCTCATGTGGTACTCATCCTCCAGTGCTTTATTCAATACTTCTCCTGTGGTACTCATCCTCCATACTTTATTCAATACTTCTCCTGTGGTACTCATCCTCCAGTACTTTATTCAATACTTCTCCTGTGGTACTCATCCTCCAGTACTTTATTCAATACTTCTCATGTGGTACTCATCCTCCAGTACTTTATTCAATACTTCTCCTGTGGTACTCATCCTCCAGTACTTTATTCAATACTTCTCTGTGGTACTCATCATCCAGTACTTTATTCAATACTTCTCTTGTAGTTCATCCTCCAGTACTTTATTCAATACTTCTCCTGTGGTACTCATCCTGCATTAAGCCTTTTATCAATACTTTCTCTGTGGTACTCATCAACCAATGACTTTATTCAATACTTCTCCTGGGTACTCATCCTCCAGTACTTTATTCAATACTTCTCCTGTGGTACTCATCCTCCAGTACTTTATTCAATACTTCTCATGTGGTACTCATCCTCCAGTACTTTATTCAATACTTCTCTGGTGTACTCATCATCCAGTGCTTTATTCAATACTTCTCCTGTGGTACTCATCCTCCAATACTTTATTCAATACTTCTCCTGTGGTACTCATCCTCCAATACTTTATTCAATACTTCTCCTGTGGTACTCATCCTCCAGTACTTTATTCAATACTTCTCCTGTGGTACTCATCCTCCAGTGCTTTATTCAATACTTCTCATGTGGTACTCATCCTCCAGTGCTTTATTCAATACTTCTCCTGTGGTACTCATCCTCCAGTGCTTTATTCAATACTTCTCCTGTGGTACTCATCCTCCAGTATTTTTTCAAATACTTCTCCTGGTGTACTCATCCTCCAGTACTTTATTCAAGTACTTCTCCTGTGGTACTCATCCTCCAGTACTGTATTCAAATGCTTCTTCTGTGGTAGTGATCATCCAGTACTTACCCTCAAGTACTTCTTTCTTGTAGTTGTCCTCCAGTACTTGTCTTCATGTGCTTCTCTTCTATTCTGAAACATGCACACCTGTCATTACCAAGCCTTATTATAGACAAGTGACGTTGTCTTTGTAGGTAACTATGGCAACACAATCGACGGGAAGAATGCAACCGTGCAGAGTCACGCAGACAGCTCCTCGGAGGAGGAAGATGAGGAGGAGGAAGAGGACAAGGAGAAACTGCTCAAGTCGGGAACTGGGGAGCCAGAGTGGCATAGTGCTACTGACCCAATCAAACCCATGACCCGAGACAGGTAGGGACAGGGACAGGGACAGGGACAGGGACAGGGACAGGGACAGGGACAGGGACAGGGACAGGGACAGGGACAGGGACAGGGACAGGGACAGGGACAAAGCAGTCAGAGCAGTGTTAGTTTCCCATTGTCTTGCACAATAACATAGTACTTAAAAAGGGTGATTTTAGAATTTGTTTCTGCAATTAAGGTCACCCTCAAATAAGGACAGCCTCAAGTAATTGTTTTAATTTTCAAGTACAGGAAATTAGTTCCACTAGTGCAGTCACCTTGCCATTCAGATCGCTTTTGCTCCGTCCTGATGGGTGCATTAATAGGGAGGTTATGCCATACTAGAGAGGTCAGGCCTTAATAGAGAGGTTTGGTCTTAATAGGGAGATATTGTCTTAATATGGAGGTTTGGCCTTAATAGGGAGGTTTTCCATAATAGAGAGGTGTGGCTTTAATAGGGAGGTTTGGCCTTAATAGGGAGGTTTTCCTTAATAGGGAGGTTTGTACTTAATAGAGAGGTTTGGCCTTGATAAAAATTATGGAGGTTTGGCCTTAATATGGAGGTTTGACTGTGTTGTATCGTGTGCAGGTTCTACTACTTCCTGCCGTTTGACGCCAACAAGCCGTGTCTGTGGGTGAAGGCTGTGTTTGAGGACCACCGCCGCCGACTCTACAACACAAACATCATAGAGAAGATCGCAGACAAACTGGTCAGTTACATGCACCTTTCTCACAACCCCTCCTCGCAAGCCAGGGCCATTTGCCATGCAAACTAGCCCTGCGGGAAGTGTGTGATTTTAGCCGAGTCGAACTAGTTTATTGTCTTCACCAGTCATGATGCTTCACCCATGGGAACAGTGCTAATACCCGCCCCGGTCTGAAGACGAATACACAATTTCTGGGAATTCCAGTATAATGACCCGTCTACTCAATCACAAAGCTGCTGAACAGTTTTATGTATTTGAATAATTGCTTCCACATATCAAGCACTGATTGTAAAATGAGTAGCGTGTCGCTGAAATCACCCGTGGATAATTTCATTGGCTGACGGTAAAAGAGGAGTTTTAGAAAGGGACATGTTGGGGGGGAGAAAGGCTGGTATTGACATAATCAACCCCGCGACCATGGCACGCAAAAATGACACAACCCCACATAACTCTGCTCTTGTTTCTGTCAGTCGAGGATGATTTGACTCTGTCTGATCCTTGGCTTTCTTCTTCTTCTTCTCACTATTCACGGACTGTTGTCTTCACCAAACGTCTCCACTCTGCATTTGTTTTCTCCAGGTTGGATAATTCATAGAATGTGCACTTTTATAACCTTGCCAATCCACCATAGCTGCCCGGCTATGAATTCATCTGGTGACAACTGGAATGGTTGTATATTGAATTTGAGATCGATTAACTCCTTTGCATTGATGCACCTCCGAGCTTGGTTTCCAACGATTTAGGCAACATTGAAGTCATCATATTATTATTTATTACTTCTACACGTAACATAAAACATTTCTAATAGTTTTTTGTCGGGGTGAACTTTGATATCCGTCCTCAGCATCTGTTTTACTTTCCCCGCGCTCTTAAAGTAAATAAATAAATATACTTATGTAGCACTAAATCTAATTAAAATCTATTCAGGATGCTTTACATGTACATGTAGTAGATATTGCTTAAAAATAATTACTTAAGCATATGACTAAAATTAATCCTTCATTATAAAATATCCACTGCTGTCTCCACCAGCTGTCTTCGTTTTCCTCTTACGCTTTTATTCTCATCTCCCAATCCCTCCAAATCTCTCCTTTTCGGCACAATCCTCTCATCAAAGTCTATCCAAGAAGGTCCTTTTCGTTTCCTTTCCCCCTCCAGTCCCCAGGCCTCTGCTGTCACGGCCAACTGTTCCCCTCCCCTTTTCTCCTCGTATACAGCCCATTTTAGTCATTTCCTTATCAATTTCTTCTTCATCTACAAAGACTTAAAACTCACTGACACAACTTATTTAGCCCATCAGAAAACATAGTTGTTGATGTTCGTATTTGTAGTGTATGAATTGTTGGTTTGTTTTATAATACTAGAATATTAGTAGTAATGGTACAATTTTGTTATAACAATAATGTCTTTATTAAGCATCAAATCCATGTTGATGAAAAACCGTGATTGAAACCACATGGTAAGTACTTTAAAAACACTTATGACTGTTAACTGGTAAGATATGAAATAAATTTTGAATGGCTATTATGATATAGTAAAATAAATTAATAAATAAATAAAATTAATACAAATTATAATAAAAAGATGAGTCATTAAAGATTCCTTACAAATGTTTGTGTTGTTCATGCGTGAATATTTCCATGTTTCAAGTCAAATAAATGAATGGGGAAAGGGGGACTATTAAAACAAGACCTGATGACTATTGTTTGACAATGTGGTCGCATTAAACAGGAGGATGGACTGGCAGACGTGAGCGAGATGATTCGCCAAGAGCAGGTGTTTCCCGAGCGGAGACTACGAGGTGTCCTTGATGACCTTGCCACAAGCTGCAGTCGCTATGGCACGCTCACGCACGGCAAGTCTATGTCGTCCACTGGTCGCTCAAAGCTAGACAAGGAGAGGACACGGTTATGCCAACGAGAAGTGGTGGGTTGAGCATCGAAGCCTTGTGGACATCCATGCAATATTTCTGTAAAATGTGACTTGGGTTTAGCTTGTTTGGCCATGATGAATAGTTATCATGCCATGTTTTGTTTATGTCGATGAGGTTTTTGTTCAAGAAATTAACAAGGATTTCTGTCGATATAGCTAGAACTTGTACAAAAGTAACTGCCACACTACCTGGTGAAAATGGCAAGATCTAAAATTGAGCAACATGTGATCATGCCCCTAACAGCTGAACTAACAATAATGTTCCAAGTGCGGTGTGCCAAACGTTTTGTCATTTGACCTTGAAATAATTTTAACTTGTCCGTATTTAATAACCACACAATCATGTGTTAAGCATTGAAATGCTAGCTTTCACACTAAAAAAATTGGTTTGCCATTAAAATAATTTAATTGACATTAAACTTATTGACAATATCAATGACCTTAAAACCAGTGGTTTCACCTTGGAAATAAAACACAAAATAACACAGTCAACTTTGAAATCAGCCATTCCACTTTGAACTAAGCCATTCGCTTTCAGAGAGCGTCATATTGACGTACATAAGTGATATTTCCTAGCAATTGCTTGTACCTATTGTACATTTAAATAATTTACTCTTCGAATTTGTTTTACTGTACTCTATTTCACAACATACTTTACTTATTAATCACTTATCTCACAAACATTGCGAGAGCATTTCCCTATGAGAGACAAATCATTTTTTTATTTGTCAGGATCAAGTGGGCACAATGGCGCGGACGCTGAAGGCGACGATCAACAAGGGCAACTTGAAAGAAAAGCTGAAGGCGAGCATGAACCTGTTGTCACAGTTGCGCCACGTGCAGGAGGAGCCACAGCCCGCCCTGCCCAACATCTACGTGTGGATGCTGAGCAACAACAAGAGGGTGGCCTACTATTGCCTCAACGCGAAGGACATTGTCTTCTCAGCGGTCGACGAGGAGCGAGGCAAGGACTGCGGCAAAGTGCTGACACTCTTCCTCAAGGTCGGTGCGAGGGTCAGTGGGTATGGCATGTTTTCTGGGTCCATATCCATAGCTTTCACTTCAGTTAAATGTTAAAGATTACGTATTCCATTGGTTAACAAATTGGTCAAATGTCGCCATCTATTGATACGTAAAACATATCAATTTAATTAAGAGATTGTTTTGCAGAAATCTGTGTAATATAAATCATGTTTCTTTGGCTTGAAAACACATAAAATATGCAGGTTGATACAACTAATTTGTTAACTAAATTATGTTAAATTAGTCAAACACAATGCCTAAATAAAATTATGCATAACGGTAAATGATGTTGTCATAACTAATTGACAGAATAAATAGTGATATATTAGTCTAACTGTTAAATATAGAAAAACTAATTTAAAAAACAACATTGTTATATGTCATATATATTGTTAAAATAATATATATATATATATATATATATATATATATATATATATATATATACAGTACACACATACATGCATACATACTTACAAATTATTCATACACACACACACACACACACACACACACACACACACACACACACACACACACACACACACACACACACACACACACACACAGACTTATGTAATAATAACTTACTTAGACTGACCAGGTGTCACATTGTCTCTAGCTGCCTGGGAAGAAGGGCACCGGTCAGTCGGGCTGGGCCGTCCAGGCTCGTCTACAGGTCTACCTGTGGCTGGGACTGTCCAAACACAGGAAGGAGGTGTTGAAGGGACTGCCAGAGGGGTACGAGGACACACCCCTCGTACGACGCACCTGTCGCATTGTTGGCACCCCACCAGCAGAAATCAAATACACAGGTACTGATACTTCAGATGTTTTTGTTTTGCAAAATTATAGTCAAAATCTTTATCTGCAGATTGTGATAGCTTTATATCATCAGTTTACGCTTTTTTCCACATTTTGTCGCATCTCTGAGTATGATCTTCGAGGCTGTTGACTCATAAGAAGTCATTCTTATTGTTATTATTTTGTATCTGTACAACTATAATTATATTTATTATATTTAGATAATTTGGAAAGTTGCATTCAGAATACTGTACTTGGGAGAATGACTGGACAGTTCACAAAATGTACCAGTAGATTGAAAGATTTACCAGTATTTGTTGCTAAAAACATTTGTTCACGCTACATAAACCATTATTTAAAACCAAAGGCTCTGATCGGTGCATAATCAAATGTGTTCTGAACATGGATTTTCAAGAATTTTACGTTAAGGATGTTAATTTAAGGAATTAGGAACAGATAACTTAAGTTTAACCACTGAAAAATTATCATTAGCTTTGCACATCAAATTATTCTCGGTTCCTCCACAGAACACCAGGTGTTCCAGCTGCGAGCCCATATGTACCAGGCGAGGCGTCTGATTGGCTCAGATGCTTCGGGGCTGTCCGATCCATTCGCACGTGTTGTCTTTGGTGACCAGAGCCAGTGCACACAGGTCATTGACGAGACACTGAGTCCAACTTGGGATGAAATGCTCATCTTTAATGAGGTTATTGTGTACGGAACTATCGAGGACCTCAAGAACGAACCACCGATCATCGTTATCGAGATCTTCGACCAGGATAAAGTGGTAAGTGTGAGCATTGTCACTTCAGTATATCACTCAACCAGTGACGTTGTGTTTTAATTTGTTGTTATGTGATTTTTATTGTAAGCAATATGTATTTAATTGAACAATATTTAATTAGAAATATGTAGTGAATATACAGTGTTTTTAAATTGTATTTTTTCTCATAAAATTATTGCACATTGTGAGTACAATTTGACTGACTGCAACTGATAACATTTTGTAAAATATAAAATAAAATATTGGAATGAATTTTTTATTTATGTTTCTTAGGAATTTAGTAAAATAAATTTACTTGGTGTACAGAAATCAATTAAAAATTCACTGTAATGTATCATAAAGTTGCCAGTAAATATCCATTGTGCATGTGTTCACTGTAGTGTAGATTAACTTAGGTGCAACAGTAGTTTGTGGTAGCATATGAATGTAGCTGCATGACGTAACGCTAAGTGTCCACTGTACATAGCTTGAACCTAGTTTGCACCCACCTGCTACGTCAGCTGTACCCACCCTGACCACTGCTACCCGCCCCTTTGACCATAGCTAACATCTACCTTCCTTGACCATAGCTACCCTCCTTGACCATAGCTACCCATCCTTTTAACATATACCTAGCATGATATGATTGCCATCCCTGGTCAGTCATAGCTATCCTTGCTGAAAATGGCTACCACTGTGTCTATGGCTACCATCCACCTTATCCCACTTTTGAAAATGTTTATTTTGAAATTTAGCCACACTGGGGCCAAGTGTGTTTTTTGTTGTTAATTTTTTGTATGATGTTTTAAATAGTAAATTGTAAAAGAGAACATTTATTAGTGTAAGAACTAGAATCAGGACATGATTTCTGATTTACTTTCAAGTAGAAACTTGCCAACTGCTGATGAGGTTACCTGTCAGAATTTAGCACTCATTTTTTAAAAACAAATATGTGTATTTTAATTTTATTTTAACATTATCTAGTATGTTCAAAATGTGCAATGCAATCGTATTTGAATAGTTTTGAAAGTGCTGATATCTTAAATGGTTTTCAAAATGTGCAATATATCTGTATTCAAATATTTTTAAAGTATTCATATTTGAATACTTTTGAGAATTTGCATTTGAATATTTTAAAAGTATTTGAATACCTTTGCCACATATCCAGTGTGTTCAGTTTGAGTACTTTTTGGAAACATTGGAAACACTTTTTCAAGCATTGCAGTGTTTTTGTACTCGAATAGTTTTGAAAATATTTGTATTCAAATCATTTTAAAATTTGCTATATCTGCGTCTCAGCTCAACTGAAATGTGACGTTGATATTGCAGACCGAACTCTTTAGTTTCACAACAATCATAAGAGCAATTCTATTTCCAGCTCAACGTTTCTGGTTTCCAGGTAGGCATAGTAACCCTGTGATCTGAGAGAATTACATGTCTGATATATTTGTCCAGATAGGGAATGTACAATCTAGGGATATCAATGAAGGAAAGGAATATTTGGTATTGTGTGGATGTCCACATGTAATTAAGATAGGCCACTAACAATGTCCTTATTGTTTGTTGTATCTGAGAATATTTATCTACTGGGGTTGGTAATGAGTGTATGAGATGTTGTTTCTTACCAGTACAACCTTATTCTCTCCCTGTAGTCGTATCAGTCTGGGAGAACTAGTGTTCCACAGGTAACCACTAATGACTGGCTCTGCGTACACACCTAAGGACTGACTAAGACACAGACGGACAGAGGATTACATGATACATTTATTTTCTGGGAAAGAAATTAAAAAGCAGCAACACTTTTGTACTAACAAATATATTGAATTCATGTAAAATGCTGTTATGACTTCGACTTCATGGAAGGCAACCTATGGTATTCACGAAGGAATATCCAAGTTGGAAAGAAGCAAGAGTTATGCAAAGACAAACATACATAAGTGGACATGGAGACTGCTGACTGCTGACAGAGGATCATTTTGGCCAACATGGCTAGCTTGATTAGCTTTCTTGCTTTGACTCTTAATTGCAGGCAGCCAATAACTGACATTTACTTTTTGTAACACAGTTTGTTTCTTGCACAGTGCAAACATTTGCAACTTTTAATATACCTTTCATGAAATCATCATTTAGGAATCTTTTTCTTATTTATTTAGGCGGTTTTTTCAAAAGCCACTTTCCAGAGATTTATTTGGCTGTCTGCTTGCACTTTCGTTTAGGGGTCAGTTAATAAATAGAGTGGGTAGTTGTTGACATATGAGAAACTCCCAGGGATATAATAAATATGGTTGATGTTTGCAAACAGTTTCACTCCATTGTCTCTTCTGTAGTTCAGTTGCAATGATGATTTATTAATGGAATGTTAACATTTGTGTACACCCTACATTAACTGCAGTTGTGACAGTAATGTAAGCTGTAGATATTGAAGTGAGATGGTTGAGAGGTCAGAATCTGACATTGACCCAATGTCATAAATGTGATGTCAATACTTTAGTGCAGAACCAGCAGCTAAGGTATCAAAAATAGTCTAATCTTGATTAAAATGATCACCACAGTAGAAGAATAATTATTAAAGTCAAATTTTCTTTATAGCCAGAATATGGAATTGAAACATACATCAACAATTTGAAGGAAGAATGATTTTATTTGTGACAGCAGCTGGCAGTGGCAGTTCAATGTTTCAATTCCATAGTTGATATAAAGAAAATATTACTTAATATATATTCCAATGTTGTTACGTCAGCTTTACTCAACAAGTTTTGCCCAATTTTATCATATGCATCAAGTATATGTGCACGAGCAAGCAAGCATGCGTTTGTTTTTCAGTCCAGCATGTTTACATTTTTCCTTCCATTAAAAGTGTGGCTTCTGTGCATTCTTCTCATATATTTAAATCTTGCAACAAATTAATAAAATAGAATCATGATATCAGAAATACCATTGTCATTGTTGTCACTTTGTTGTCACTTTGTTGTCACTTTTTTCCTTTTCTTCCTTGTCTTCCTTGTCTTCCTTGTCTTCCTTGTCTTCATTGTCTTCATTGTCTTCATTGTCTTGCTTGTCTTCCCAATCTTCATTGTCTTCATTGGGGTTTGACCTATGAGAGTTATCCCTTCATTTAAAATTAACTCCACAACACTTGTTTTTTTAGTGTTTCCCAGCAATAATTCTGTGTATTCTATGTTCAGTTTTATTTACAGAACTAGTAATCTTTATAACAAATTATACCATTAATATACTGTATAAAATGAAAAATATGAAAGCCTGGTTTCACGCCAAATTGTAGTAACTGTTAATTCTTAAACTTTCTCCAGTAACAAGAAATTTTTTTAAACCACGTACTGCACTTGTAATATATCTGATTTGTACCGAGATGTCAAATTCTCTTCAAATGAAGTCAACTAAAATATTTGTTTTAAAAATGGCTGCAGTATGATTTTTTAAGTTTCATCTGCAACCACGAGAAATTTCATTTTGCATTTATTGCATTTTCCCTGAAACTTTTCATGTGTAACTTCCACACAGCAATGTTATTAAACTAGGTGATTGTTCAGTCATTTGGCTGACTTTGTGGGTAAGCATTTCCTGACCATTTCTGTGCTCTGTAGACGTTGTTGGTCTCACTTTTCACCACTCCATACAATGTAATGTCATAGGCATCAGCTGCAAGGGATGTTTCATTATTTCACCCAACATGATTCCGTGCCTCACAGTCAGTTGCCGTTTTCTCAGGGCAAGTCGGAGTTCATAGGTCGCACGATGGCGAAACCTGTTGTGAAGATGTCGAACGAGAAATATGAATCACCGAACTTTCCGCCGCACCTCGAGTGGCACGACGTGTTCCGGGGAGAAGATAAGGCTGGAGAACTGCTGGCTACATTTGAACTCCTGCAGGTCTGTCTCAGATTGTTTTATTGATTGGCACTGTTAGTTAGGTAGTTACTACTAAATTTAGTTACTACCCCTGGCCGGTCATCTCCGTAAAGCTGGGGAGTGAGCGGAGTCGAACTACACAATTATAGCAATTGACTTCGCCTGTCACCACTGCATCAGTGTCGTAACAGCACAAATACCAAAAATCTGAACACGAAATCAGAAAGAACTCTTAGGTAATGACAAATTTTGAACAGAAATTCATTATCTTTCAGTGTTTCTGAACACATTCTTTTGTAAAATAATTAATAAGTCATGATAAAAACTTATACTTGTAAAAAACAGACATACACAATATAACATGGGATATAGATATGCATGTTTACGTGACACTAATGTGCATCTTGATGCTGCCACAACTCTAAGATATTGCCAGAGAGGAAGCTGTCACCTTGTGGTGATGACCGAATTGTTGATTGCAGTATGCAACACCAGGTGACAGCACTGGTCAGGACCTACCGCCGTTGGAGATGCCTACAATGCAGGGCAAGGACCGTGGTCCTGTGATGTCTGTGCCCAAGGGCATCAGACCCACACTCAGCAAACACCGCATCGAGGTACAATGTCGTGTCATGGACTATGCTGCGGATGTGTTGTGAACCAAATTAATAACCACATTATGGACCGTGTTCTTTGCCACACTGTGGACCATTTTGTATTCTGTTTTGTGGATGGTGTGGACCATACACAATAGAGTATTTTGTGAGTAATATTGGTTGTATGGTCCATGTTATGAACCATATTATTGATCATGTTGTGAACCAGGTTGTGGGCCATGTTGTCAATAATGTTTTGGTCCTTGTTGAGGACCGCATTATCAACCATCTTGTGAATCATGTTGTGGATCATGTTATGGACCATGTTGTGCATCATGTTACATATAATGTTGTGCATCATGTTACAGACCATGTTGTGCATCATGTTACGGACCATGTTGTGCATCATGTTACGGACCATGTTGTACGTCATGTTACTGACCATGTTGTGCGTCATGTTACGGACCATGTTGTGCATTATGTTACGGACCATGTTGTGCATCATGTTTCGGACCATGTGCATCATGGTGCGGACCATGTTGTGCATCATGTTACGGACCATGTTGTTCATCATGTTATGGACCATGTTGTGCATCATGTTACAGACCATGTCGTGCATCGTGTTCTCATACACATGACTGGAAGATGAAATTATAAATTATGTATATCAACAAAACTCATAAATTTTTCATGTGCAGAATAGACCAGTGTAGTAACTTATTATGCATTTCACTGTGGTTACAAATATTAATTCAGCGCTGTGTGTCTCTTTATTACAGGTTCTGTTCTGGGGTGTGCGTGAACTCAAGCGTATCCAGCTGACTTCGGTTGACCGACCACGCATTGACATTGAGTGTGCTGGTCACGTTCTCGCTTCTTCTGTCATTTCAAATGCGAAGAAAAATCCAAATTTCCTCATCCCAGTGAAATCATTTGATGTGGTAATTATACAGAGATTTTTTCAAATAGTAATCAGATCTTTTAATTACAACCAACTGAGCATACCATAATTGCACATAATTTATAGATATCCTTCATTTGATGCCCTCCTTCATATAAATCTGATTAAGAAAGTGTACATTATCAATATTTATAACAGATGTCTTAAAACCTTGCTAGGTAATTTATCCAATGACAACTCTGCTGACTGATATACCAGATGTGTAATATTTAAGAATATTATGTATATTAATAAACCTGTTGCTCATGTAACATTCAATGTCGATATGATTTGGGTAATACAGAATAAAAACACAGTTTGGCGGAATAAAGACTTCTGTATTAAATGACCTCGACATCGTAGTGCAGCTAAGTGGAGGGTGCCACAGCATCTGCCCAAAATTGACTGAGCTGTAATTTGTCACAGGAAGTCAGCTGTTTAGAACATGGGAAAGTTAAACATCAAAGGGTATAGCAGTTAACTCTGCTTACCTCAACTTTATTGCCAGTCAATTTTATTTTGAAACTAAACGTTTTGTTTACCATTTGAATGTGTTGCAGGCGGAATCCCTCAAATTGTTAACATTGTTCTGAGCTGAATAAAGTAACTACCGGTAGTCACACATTGGCAGGCAGTAAACCTTCAACATGCAAGTTGTAGTCATAAGAACATAATATTAAAGGGCAAAAAAAGGCAACACTTTCGTGGCGTACACCTAATAGAGTTAATATAAAGTAACAATTTCCACATATACTCAATTTTTAACGCCAGCCGTTTACCTGAAAAATATTTTTGAACACCCAGCCATCGAAATACTATGAGCTACGCCATTGTCGACGAAGAATGACGTCAGTAAGCTTAGGCTTCTCCACAGATTAGTTATTCATAAATCTCGTTTAGCCTTTAGGTCCATCCATGGCTAAATATTGTCAGCACTGCCCCGGGTTTAAGAAGACGACGGTCGGCGACGTTTTGTTGGATCTTGTTCCATCAACTGGTGATATATGTCTACTTCATAATTACTTGTTGACCACAGATTTAGGTCTAAGCAGCTGCTACATCGCCAACTAAACGAAGACTCGAAGCCTACTGACGTCACAGGAAGCTGACCGGCCTCAGCAGAGACTTAGAATGCCGCGCGCTTATAGGCCAGGCCAAGCCAAACGAATACGTCACCGGTTAAGGTGGTGGTGTCTAGGCCATCATGGATTTCGTTAGATTTTTAGACTTTAAGGTCACATTCTGAGTAAACCGCTGACGTTAAAAAATTGAGTATATGTGGAAAGTGTTAGTTTGTATAAACTCTATTAAGTGTATGATACGAAACCGTTGCCTTTTTTTGCCCTTTAAATGATAAGATAAAACCCAGGAGCCGGCCTGGCTTCTCTCTTTAGCTGGACAACAGTGGGTGATGCTCCCGTATCCCATCGTCATTTACAGGAGCTTCCGGACAATGACCTCTACTGTCCACCGATCACGATCCGGTGTGTTGACTGTCGTAACTTTGGCCGCTTCGTCCTCGTGGGAACACACGTCATTGACAACATGCGCAAGTTCATGTACGTGCCAACCACAAAGACCGCGAAGGAAGCCATCAAGAAGTTCCTCGGAGCAGGTTGGCCTGTCACGTCTTCCCTAAGGCAGATCTACGATGTGTGAAATTTTTGTTAACCCTTTATGCACCATGTCAAGTTTGTGTAAACTCTTTATAACCTTTGTCATATCTTTGTTAGTCATTTGTGTACTTACATTTTTAACCATTTTTGTACCAAGTAAATCTGTGTTAACCCCTTGTGTCCTTGCATTTTTAACTCTGTGCACTAGTCAAATCTTTGTTAACTGTTTCTGCCCTGCAACAAATGATTGTTAACCCTTTATGACACAGGGCAATTTTTTTAACCCTCTAGACTCCATGTCAGCTCTTTGTTGTTAACCTTTAAATCCCTGTTACCCAATTGCACATATCCATCTGACGACTTCGGCATTTTGTGTAAATTACAAGAATCCCTAAATGTAGGTTCATGGGCTACTGGTACATCCTGTTTTACACATTTATTTCATTATTTCTTACACTTTTGTATAACATATCTACTTTTAATTAACATTTTTGTTTAGCCATTGATTATATGTAATTTTTTGATACCTTTGTCGATCCCAATTTGTATGTGCTATGTTTTTTTGGCCTGAAATACATGGATTCGTATCGTAGATATTTATGTGAAGCTGTCAACAGTTCAGCTGCTCTCATATTTTTGGGTTGTTACCTGAGATAAATGTGTTTGTATTGCAAGAAGTTGACGTGATGTTTGTTGATAGTTGAGCCGCGATCACCGAAGCAGCCCGCACTTCTGTCCCCTCCAACACCCCACCAGGCCATCCCCCATGTGACCCTCTCCACCAATCACGATGAAGTCGCCATCAACATGGACGAGAAGCAGCCATTGCTAAGCAAGACAGACACCATTATCTCGATGAATGTGGTGAGTGCTGGCGTCATGTCGTTGTAGTTGTCGATGTCTGTGTTGTTGTTGACATCCGTCACATGACCTGTTGCTAAGTGTTCATTTTTTCCAAGAAGCTGTGAAGGTCTCGAGGCACCGTGTTGTAGTTGTTGATGTGTGTGTTGTAGTTGAGCTATCACATCACCTGTTGCTAAGCAATGGTTCTTCGAAGAAGCAATGAAAATGGCACCGTGTTGTAGTTGTTGATGTCTGTGTTGACGTATCCATCACATGACCTGTTGTCAAGCAAAAGTTCTGACAATTGGTCAAAAAATGGCTGCCGAATATGTGATGTGTTCATGCATTCTGCCATATACACTGTACTTTGTTGAAATCCAGGCAACAAAAGGTTTTTATGACAAAAGCTGAAGGCAACATTTTTACAGCGAAACTAGGGAGTGTTTGACTAATGAGATGTTAGGCAACAATAGTAGTGTAATTCACGCATCGAGCCATTATCAGCATTGTTTGCATGTGGTAAAGCGGGACGGAATTTATGCAAATGTTTTCTGACATGTGCATATAATGATGTATAGATGCATCAATTAGTATTGTACCGATAAACCAGACTGGTAATGATTGTTATGTCAATTATTCAATTACATTGTTGTAACAATCGATGGGAGTTTTGATCATGTAAAAGTAGTTTTGAGTAATAATTAGATTACAGAATGACGAGAACTAAAATCTCTCACATGAAAAAGATGTCATTGATATTGTTCAAAACTGCAATGTTTGCAGTGTGTTCTTTGTGGGAAGACACAACATATTAGATTTACAAATATGGCAGGGCTATTCAATAAATTTCCTTAGGGTTTTTTCCTTTACACTGTGCAGGTTGCAGATATCTAATTATCATGGGAAAGTGTATAAAAATGTGTGAAGGAGACAAAAGTAACTGTTAAGACTAACAATAGTAGGCTATTGTGCATGGTTCTGTCATAATCTATGATTTTATTGATGCCGTCATGTCAGTGCTTGTGGAAATATCATGTCACAAATAGTTATTGGTTGCTGTGGGGGGTTTCAGTTTATGACATCATTTGAAGCCTTTATGTCATTGCATCAGTATTGTGATCAATCGGTGACGTTGTGTCGTTAGTGTTTGTGTTACTACTGTGTGCTTATGCCACAAGCTTTATGTCATTAGTTTCCCGAAGTGTCATGAAGGCATAATTAGTTACGTCTCTGTTGTATTTCTGTTGTTTTTTGCATAAATCTTGTAACTTTATGTTGTCATTTTGCATCATTGTATTAATGTCGTGGTTGTATGTCATGATCCGTGTTTTATATGTCAGACCCAGTTGTGTCACTAAACGTGTCATTCAATTCCCTGCTCTGCTATTGTGTTAGTCACTGTGTCGGACCTGTTTTAGTGACTGTGTCTTGCTTTACGTCATCATGTCGTTGTTTTGTCAGGATGTGCCTCGGGCGATGTCACCGACATCATCTATGCTAGACATGCAGGTAACCATGGCGATGCTTGAATGCACAGTTTCAAAACACATCATCACTGTAGAACAGAATCACGCAATGACACTCGGGGATTGTTTCATGGAAATAATTAGCTATCAAATTTTTGCTGAGGACACTATTTTGGTGACACACAACAGCGAATGTATCGGATACATTTGTGTTACATGGTAGTAACAATTTTCAGTATACAAGATTAAGGAGCAACATTTATTTTAAGATGCAAAATCAAGCTTATGAGCTCATACAGGTGATAGTGAATGGATCCCAGTAAATGTTTTTTAATGTGCAAAGATTATTATCAGCATAAAAAATACAATTAAATTTTTTTTTTAATTTACTTTCACATATAAAACACATTTGATGTAACCAATGATATATTGCAACTATTTTGATAAATAAAACTGTTTCCATAGTACTCAACCAATTATCTTTTGCATGGACATTGAATGTTTACTCAAGTGCTTCTATTGGTATAATACTTTCATTTTGTTTTGCATGAATATTCTGCTATATACCTTAGTAGCCTGCTATATTTGTTTAATGTGCCTGTTCTATCCAATGAAAGGAGCTTTCCCGCATATATAGATAACCTTTTCTTTGATATATTCTCTGTTTGAATGATTAAACAAAGTTATGACACAGATTCATAAATTGTGTGCTTGATAGTCTCTTTTCAATTTCTTTTTCCCTGCCAGTAAATTAGCCTCTTTAATAACTAATGTTCGTGGCCATATTTCAGTTTTCTGGGTACCTATTAATTAACATTTGTGACACTTATTTGTTTTTCGATAAACACGTCTTGGTAATATTCACTGTCCATATGTTTAGAACATGAAGTGAGAGCCATTTTAATTAATACACCTGTAATGTATATTTTTTAAATATATTTGTTACTTATATTTATTTAAATTAAGCAGTAATGTAATATATTGCTAACCCTGAATGTATAAACTTGGCACTTTTGAATTATTTGACATGAAACACATGTCTCACCTGTGTAAGTATTTCTGCTTTATCTAATGACAGTCTTCAACAAACTAGACAAGTTACATGTGTATATCACATTACTTTGATGTCACATGATGGTCACATGATGCAGCAAAGCCAATCCAATAGTGAAGGCTATGAAACATGGCAGAAAATTCAGGTACTTTGTGGGTCAATTATAAGTAAAATCATGTAAGATTACAAAAATTCATAAAAGCCCTCCACAAAACATAAAGCACGTGAAAGATGTGTTTGACTTCCGTGAATCCCTCCAGGGTTTGGACAAGGACAGGAAGGGAGCGGAGGCAAAGAAAGGGAAAAAGAAGGACTCCTCCAGTGATGAAGAACCCGATCCCGATGCCATGGATTGGTGGACGAAATATCACGCATCCATGGATACCATGTTTCGGGTATGTCTGTGTTTTATCTTGTCTGTCTGTCTTATGTTATCATATCATTAGCTTTGTGAAGGTACGGAACAAACTGGTTTTATGGTTTGACTTATGAGATAGAAAGTCCTGGGAGTGGAAGCTGACTTGAGGTACTACTGTTATCTGGTGGCATAATGTAGGACACATTGTAATTGTGGATAATCATTTTGTTGCTGAAATATATTTGGAAATGTTGCTCTAATTATGCATGACAACAACAGTGGCATTATTGGACAGACATTGCAGCAGCACGGGACAACAGTTGCATTGTGGGACAGCATGCTGCAGCATTATGGGACAACAGATGCATTGTGGGACAGGATGCTGCAGCATTATGGGACAACAGTTGCATTGTGGGACAGGATGCTGCAGCATTATGGGACAACAGTTGCATTGTGGGACAGGATGCTGCAGCATTATGGGACAACAATTGCATTGTGGGACAGGATACTGCAGCATTATGGGACAACAGATGCATTGTGGGATAGGATGCTGCAGCATTATGGGACAATAGTTGCATTGTAGGATAGGATGCTGCAGCATTATGGGATAACAGATGCATTGTGGGACAGGATGCTGCAGCATTATCGGACAACAGTTGCATTGTGGGACAGGATGCTGCAGCATTATGGGACAACAGATGCAATGTGGGACAGGATGCTGCAGCATTATGGGACAACAGATGCATTGTGGGACAGGATGCTGCAGCATTATGGGACAACAGTTGCATTGTGGGACAGGATGTTGCAGCATTATGGGACAACAGTTGCATTGTGGGACAGGATACTGCAGCAAGAAGGGGTGTGATGTCAGATTGAGAAACCAGATTGCAGCCATTTTTTCTAGTATTTTAACACTGAAGAATATGAGCGTTTTGTCACCATATATTTAGCACATAAAGAATTAAGTATATTCGATGTGTTTCATTTTTCACCACAGACCACTCAGTCTAGCGAAGACTTACAGGTAACAGCAGATTTGAGGCATTTAGACCTTCCTTTTTTTCTTCTCTCGACACATTTCGCTTTTGGCTTACAGTACATATTTGTCAGCCCTACAGTTTTGAGATCCAACTTTTTAAAATGGTCACACAGGCATTAACAAATTATAGTTTACTAACATCTTGTTCCCACAAGAGTTCTGATGCTTATGAATGATGAGTGATTCCTTTTTGATTATTTGGAAGTATCTTGTTCATTCTGTATATTACGGGTTGTCTCAAGAATTTTGTGGATGATTTCACAGTCCAATTGTGAGAGAAATACTAAAATTGTTCTTTAAACCATCATGTTTTGAATTGAAACGTTTGCCTCTTCTGCATTGTGTGGATTCTTGTCCAGTTTTTCAAACCATGGAAATGTTTTTAAGGTGGAATACTGCTTTTAAGACAAATCTCAAAGGTCTTAAATTAATTTCGTCTTGAACAACATTTCGACGATGGTAACATGAGCTGTGTATTGTTGTATACTTCATTAATAAAGTTACACTGTAATTAAATTAATGTTTGTTAACTAAATAACAAAATACCATTGGTATTTTATATTGAAGTTACCCTAATAGAATCTAAAGAAGTAGAACTATTGGCCTTTAAAACGATCTTAAAACTTATCAGCCAAAAGCCACGCACTCTTTGATAGTAACTGTTTATACATTTTGATTGACTTCCGCATGTTTGACATTGTCTTAATGTTTGCAACAAATGCATTTATAAAGTATGCAGTGTAGTAAATATTAAAACAAACTATTCTGGTTATGATTGCATGTAGACTATAACGTCTTTATTTTAAAACACATTTTACTGTATTTACCTGCAGTTTGTTGTTTCTGGTTACTATTGTAAAGTTGTATTGTAGATGCCGTACTTAGTATTAAATATTTATAATACAAGAAGTGTTAGCTCTACCACTGAACAATACTGTAACTTAGCATTGTGACTACCGGTAGTATTCCATTTTCAAATGTGACAACATTTGATACTTTTAATTAAGCAAAATAGCAATTCTACATGATAAAAGAATATGTTTTACTCAAGTTATTTGAATGGTCTTTGATATCAATGATATTATGCATAGTATACTTTTAATCAATAGTGCACAAATGGTATAGTGACCACATTGGAAACATCTGGGTTAGAATGCCTTTCTTTAGTAAGTCATAATTTTATTTGATTAAGATACTTAAATTGTTGCATATCGAAGATGTACTTTTACCTGGCAAAGGCTTTTGTCTAATGTGACACTTTGACTTCATTGGTATCAATGCGGCAGTGATAATCTCATTCAACGGGTCATGTTAGATGAAAGTCCTTTCCAGGTAAAAATACACTTTAAATGTACAAACATTTTAGATTTTATCTTAAAAAGAACTATCCTTAAGAGTATGAGTAGTATCAGAATTGATTATATCTTTGTCCTGGAATTTCTTTACTTTTAAAACTAACCGCCACACGATCCAGTATCTTTCCTAACTGGAACTATGATTTTATTCACAGTGTCGGTAAACTTCATCCTTGTTATTTATTACAATATGCCGAGTTAATTAAATATTACATTGATGATGAGACATTATTCAGAGAAAACCTAGAAGGCATTTCTGGAGCCTGGTGTGATTCACTTGTTTGTTTGATCAATACTTACAGGATCGACAGAAGAAAACTTCTCAGGAGGTTGGGCCTATTGATCCCCTTGACGTCGAAGGGAAGAAAATTTCAGACAATGTGAACAGTGCATCCCAGCAGCCCAGTTCCCCGTATGGGTCCATCCCAAATGGAGGTCTGGGAGAAGGTATCCATGCTTGATCATGAATGTCAAGATTGTTATTGAATGGCTTCTTTGGGTCCTGTCAAACCGAAAGTGAAACCAGTTGATTAGCACATGTTACATGTTTACCTGTCAAGAAAGCTGTGTTTTGTTTCCTGACAAATAAATATGTACAATACAAACAAATACAAGTATGTTATATTTATTGATGCTGCTCCAATTTCAACAGATTAAAATGCTGACATTAAAACACCTGCACTTAAGCTATCCATTAAAGATATAAATAAGGTACAAATGTAACAATTAAATATGTATAAGAAGATGGTTGACTGGTCATCATTGGAAGCTTAATCATAACTAACCACCCAGTGTTCTGCTACTAACTATAACTCCACCCATACCTGATGTAAATCCTAACTATGTATAGTAATATCTGTAACCCCTTAATGAATAATGAGATTGACTTACACAGTGTAGCTGGAGAGTCAGGTTCAAGTGAGAGAACTCGGATTCAAATCGAGTGCTGCCATGTCGAAACGTGGGCAAGTTTGTTAACTCTACATTGCTTAAGTTATTGCAGTCTTATGAAATAGTGTCTGGCTATAGACATTGGTGGATATTTTTTTTTATATAGTTGCAATATGGCTGAATTCTTCCCACAGAGAGATGGTGTTCAGTTTGACGTAGCCTGCCAGGGAGTGAACTATAGCACATATTAAGGAGTCCTATACACACTTACATTTACCACGTTTCCTGTTAGGCTCTGTTGATCCGGATTACGATCCGAAGCAAGCGAAGAAGTTTGAGAAGGAACTGAGGCGATTGGAGACGAAGCAGGACATAGAGAAGAGGCACACACTGAAGGGGACGTCGAAGGGTATCAGCCTCGCCTCAAAGCTCTCCCCCAAGTCACAGAGACGACGCGACAGCCTTGCCCTAAACACAAGTCAACTCAAGGTAACACGCTCTGCTTGAGAGCATATTTATGGTCTTGTTATGTGATAATAATTGCTTGTTATAAAGCCTTTTAAAATAAAATGCTCAAAGCCTGCAACATCTGATTATGCATGGAATGTTAAAATGAGGGTGTGTGCTCTGAGATTTAATTTTAATATTGCATTCTTAATATCAAGTCATGCGTGTTGAAGGTTTATTGGCGGCCAGTTTGTGTGTAGGTAGTTACTTTAATAAGCTTAGATCAATGTTCACAATTTGAATGATTCCACCCACAACATATTCAAATAGTAAACAACATATCCAGTTTCAAAACAAAATTGTTTGGCACTAATGCTGAGGCAATTAACCGCAATACCGTTTGATGTTTAACTTTCCCACGTTCTAGACAGTAGACTTCTCATTACAAATGACTGCTCGGCCAATTCTGGGCAGAGGAACAGACACCCTCTTTTACATGTTGCATAAATATGTGCACTAAATAGGTTTCGTATCTTCTGTCTTCAAGTGTAGTTTGTGATAACGTCCCTAACACAGCCGAGACAATAAAGTCATTGTACTTTGTTAATCAGGAATCTCTCTCACTAATAACTGCAGAGTCATCCATACTGGCGTTTTAAATGTATCGCCAGATGCTTTTGACCTGACCCCATAACCGATCATTTGGGGCCGTATCCACATGTGTCTGGTCTGCTTCAGGTGTATCCCAACGAACTTGAAGCACAGCCAGAGTTCCACGGCTTTGCGGAGTGGCTGCACACGTTCGAACTCACCCGCGGCAAGAAGACGGGAGACGCAGATGACGATGAGAGCAGGGTCGTCGGCAAGTTCAAGGTCAGTTCAAGGTCATTCATTTTCACGACCCATACATTTGTTACACATTTTATATATGAAAAATATATATATATATATATATATATATATATATATATATATATGTGTGTGTATATATATATATATATATATATATATATATATATATATATATATATATATATACATACACACATTGACTATTTAGAGTTTAGCAAATCCACATTACGTTTGTTTTCTTCTAATGTAGTGATACGATGTCTTGGTTCATGTTATTTAGTAAATCTTTTTTACAGTAACTCTCAAGAAACTTTTTGTTTTCCCCACATAATTTGGCTGCATCTCAAAGCCTTCTTCAGTGGTCAAATTTTCACAAAGAAGACTTTGAGATGCAGCCAAAATATGTATCTTGAGAGGTAAAGAATTTACTAAATCACACCATGTTTTTGTGCTGTGTTTAGGGGTCCATCAACCTGTACAAGATTCCCCTCCCGCCCGACATAGAGGACTGCACTGTGACAGGGGGGAACCCTGCCTATGGCCTCTTTCAGGGTCTTCCCAACAATGACCCACTACATGTCCTTGTCAGAGTCTACATTGTCAAGGTGAGTTTTATGTGATTCGTCGTAGATATTTTGTAAGTATGTTTGCAGTAAATTCCTGAATTCAGACTTGAAATACAGGTAGTTTATTTCAGGTAAAAACTATAATACATACCAAAATTATATATAAATGTGGTAACTGCTAAACAAATGTATAAGTTAATTATGAAATGAAGATATAAAGAGAATACAAATGTATTAAATATGTAAAAATGGCATGTAATCCCCCACCACTTTACAACGTGTAATGATTTTACGAGCAGTCCTACATATGTTTGTCCATTAACAATACGTATGCCACTGCATATGTATTTCATCATATTGTTCACATTTAATGTGACCTTTGAAGGCGAATGACCTTCACCCTGCTGACATGAATGGGAAGGCTGACCCCTACATCTGTCTGCGACTCGGAAAAACAACTGTCAACGACAAGGAAAACTACATCTCGAAGCAACTGAATCCCGTGTTTGGAAAGTATGTGTCGTTATTTTTTTGTTTCTTTGCGAGAATCACAGGGATCATAGCATAACATTTCTGGCATAATAGATGCAAAATTTTCTTAAACAGAAATACACATTATAAAGTAAATAGTGTTTCTACCTTGTTTAAGACTTTGTTATTGTATGTTGATAAAGTAAGTAAAGTTTTACAATGAGAGATTAATTTAATATGTTTACTGTCCAAGCATTTCATTGAGACTAAAACAAACACAGTTTGTCCCCAAATCCAGTTTTGATAAACAAAAGTACTAAAAGAAACCAATTTTAATGAGGACAAATTGTATAACATTCATCAGTTATATAAAACCCATCCTTCACAGGTGAGCTAGTGTTTTTTAAAAATTGTTGAAGTTCTTGTGATTTGTCTAAATGAAATTACCGGTAGTCATGAAATTATGCAGAATTGCTGCCTATTTCTGTGCAGGTGTTTTGAGATGGATGCGACCTTTCCGATGGACTCGATGCTCACTGTCCAGATCTACGACTGGGATCTGGTCGGCATTGATGACCTTATTGGTGAGACGAGGATCGACCTTGAGAACCGATTCTATAGTCGACACAGAGCCACCTGTGGTATTGCACAGAAGTATGAAACGTAAGTAGTGAATATTGTGTTATTCTGGCCACCCTTTATGTAGTATTTATTAATATATATGGGAATTTTATCGATATCTGGAAAAAATTGGTTTACAGGAAACACACATACCTTCAAGGAAGGCGTAGTTCACAGAGACCTTTATTAGCCAAAGGACAACAGTTAGTATATTCTCAGGAGCATTGTTTAGTGTTAGAATTTTGGTAGATCTCGCAGTATGGCTGGCTGGCTGGCTGGCTGGTTTGCTGTCTGGCTGTCTCTGTCTGGCTGTCTGGCTGGCTGGCAGGCTGGCTGGCTGCCTGGCTGGTTGGCTGGTTTGCTGTCTGGCTGGCTGGTTTGCTGTCTGGCTGTCTGTCTGTCTGTCTGTCTGTCTGTCTGTCTGGCTGGCTGGTCTGCTGGCTGGCTGGCTGGCTGGCTGGCTGGCTGGCTGGCTGGCTGGCTGGCTGGCTGGCTGGCTGGCTGGCTGGCTGGCTGGCTGGCTGGCTGGCTGGCTTATTTCTGTATCTCGCTACTGCCGGCTACCCTGCGATAGCAAGATTATCCAGCCGGCTGGCTGGTATTTATTTGTCTGTGTGTTTGTTTATTTATTACTAAACCAAATACAAACTTTTAACAAGAGACAGAGAGATCACCTGACAATGTTTACCGTTATGACCACTGAATAATTTTAATAGTGTATATTTGATAAAATTCCATTTTAACCCTTTTCCCTTTATTGCCTGCAGGGGCGGGTATAACATGTGGAGGGACCCAATGAAGCCCACCCAGATCCTCGCGCGGCTGTGCAAGGAAGGGAAGTTGGATGGACCCTACTACCAGCCAGGGAAGGTGCGAGTGGGAAGCCACGTGTTCACGTCACAGACGGAATTCGACGACAGGGGTATGTACAAGTTTCACAATTCTCGTAGAACCTTTGTTTAATTGCTGTCTTTTTTAGATCGACCTGTGGCACCTCACTATTAAGATTAGCTTTGGAAATGCGACCCGATTAGAGAAGTGACTGTATTACAGAGACTAATTTCCTATAATATACTGTATATGAAACACATTTTTGATTATGCTAGGGTGACCTTAATTGTGAGGTGGCTGTATTATTGAGGTGACCATAAAGCAAAGATTGACCGTAATGTTTTTTATACTTGAACAAATATGTAGACATAGAATGCGGCCCTCAGAGTTATGCATTTAATTAGTAATAGTTTAAAAACAATTTGCAATTTAAAAATACTTCCCACAAAATTTTCAAATATTAACAAAAACGTTCTTATTCTAAACATAGCAGTATTGTGCAAATTGTTTCTACTGCATTCATGGCACCAATTGGTTAACTTCCGGCTAATAATTCCCAGCACAGGTTGATCTCAAGTCACAGAGAACCTTGCTTTAATAGATAAGATTTGTTGACAACGCAAAAAGCACATGCTCAATTGTAGCAAGATTATCTGATAATTATAATAAACACATATATTTGGTGACCACTGACAGGTCCTAAGAAGCAGACGGACGACCATCTTGCTCTCGCCGTCCTTCAAAACTGGGAGGAGATACCCAAGGTCGGCTGTAAATTGGTGCCAGAGCACATTGAGACGCGGCCGCTGTACAACCCAGACAAACCAGGGATAGAGCAGGTAGGCACTTCATGTCTCACACACAAGACTACAGCAGGTATGCACTTCATGTTTCACACACAAAACTACAGCAGGTAGGCACTTCATGTTTCACACACAAAATACAGCAGGTAGGCACTTCATGTCTCACACACAAGACTACAGCAGGTAGGCACTTCATGTCTCACACACAAGACTACAGCAGGTAGGCACTTCATGTCTCACACCCAAAACTACAACAGGTAGGCACTTCATGTCTCACACACAAGACTACAGCAGGTAGGCACTTCATGTCTCACACACAAAGACTACAGCAGGTAGGCACTTCATGTCTCACACACAAAACTACAGCAGGTAGGCACTTCATGTCTCACACACAAAACTACAGCAGAGGGTAAAAGGGACTTCATGTTTCACACACAAGACTACAGCAGGTAGGCACTTCATGTCTCACACACAAGACTACAGCAGGTAGGCACTTCATGTCTCACACACAAGACTACAGCAGGTAGGCACTTCATGTCTCACACACAAGACTACAGCAGGTAGGCACTTCATGTCTCACACACAAAACTACAGCAGGTAGGCACTTCATGTCTCACACACAAAACTACAGCAGGTAGGCACTTCATGTCTCACACACAAGACTACAGCAGGTAGGCACTTCATGTCTCACACACAAGACTACAGCAGGTAGGCACTTCATGTCTCACACACAAGACTACAGCAGGTAGGCACTTCATGTCTCACACACAAAACTACAGCAGGTACGCACTTCATGTCTCACACACAAGACTACAGCAGGTAGGCACTTCATGTCTCACACACAAGACTACAGCAGGTACGCACTTCATGTCTCACACACAAAACTACAGCAGGTACGCACTTCATGTCTCACACACAAGACTACAGCAGGTAGGCACTTCATGTCTCACACACAAAACTACAGCAGGTAGGCACTTCATGTCTCACACACAAAACTACAGCAGGTACGCACTTCATGTCTCACACACAAGACTACAGCAGGTAGGCACTTCATGTCTCACACACAAGACTACAGCAGGTAGGCACTTCATGTCTCACACACAAAACTACAGCAGGTAGGCACTTCATGTCTCACACACAAGACTACAGCAGGTAGGCACTTCATGTCTCACACACAAAACTACAGCAGGTAGGCACTTCATGTCTCACACACAAGACTACAGCAGGTAGGCACTTCATGTCTCACACACAAGACTACAGCAGGTAGGCACTTCATGTCTCACACACAAGACTACAGCAGGTAGGCACTTCATGTCTCATGGACACAAATAGAGAAGGCAGGTACTTCATGTCTCACAGATATGAATAAAGCAGGTAGGGACTTCATGTCTCTCACATAAAGTTGCAGCATTGTGGACTTGGTGATCTTGTCTTCTGTTCGATCGTAAATATGAATTTCATTTAGAAATGAACAGTGAAGTAAGGAGATTATAAATAGTCTCACTAATTCCCAAAATATGTCAAACATTACTTCAGGGGTGGTTTGATCATCACAACATATTGCAGGGGAAATAAATTGCAACAGTGGCACCATCTAATGAATGACAGATGTTAATGCAGATTATGTTAATGAAAATTGACAATAATCACGGTTTCGTATCATAGAAATCACCATTTCTATACTATAATTTGTGGCGTGATTGAATCGTTGTTAAATGCGTAACTTAAGAAGTGTAACGTCTGCAAACTGATGCCAAAGTGCTGTTTGTTTTTCGCAGGGCAAGTTGGAAATGTGGGTGGACATGTTCCCTATGGACATGCCTGCCCCTGGACCCTCTGTCGACATCTCCCCACGGAAACCTGTCAGGTTAGTTGTCCCCAGGAAACTGTCTGCTGCATCTGTGACTACATCTGCAGATGATGTTACATGACGTAGTCACAGCATCGGGGGAATTGGTATTTGTGTTTTATTAAGAGGTGTGTTCTCATACTGTGCAGTATCCAGTTCCCAGGACTGCTCAGAGCACTTTACACTTGACTCCCTCGCAGACCTGTTCAGTCAAACACCATCTCAACTTCTTTGGGAAGTGTCGAACTATGCCGCAATTAATGTTCAAATATTTCATGCACCCATATCCACCACTGTATGTAGCCAGGTATTTGTTCATACAGCTGAGTGAACTGGAGCAACGTAGAGTGAACAAACTTGCCCATTAGGTTCGCCATGGGAGCACAGGATCCAAACCTGGGTTCTCTTTGTTGAGGGTCCAACATTCTAGTCACAGCTACTCTGTTTACGTAACTGATCAACATATTTGAGGTGCACAGTGACTAAAGCATCACATTTTCAGTGAATAAATTCTACGTTTGAATCCATTTTGAACCTTGGGCAAGTGTGTTCGCCATAGTTCACTCGACTGTGAAGGAGTAATTGTAGATATTTGTGAATAAATTGTCTTGTTTTGGAACAGACTGTCCAGGAGGGGACAGGTAAAACAGTTCAAAATAAGCAGTCCAAAGGGCACTGTGGCGCATAAACTTACTTCATTTACCTTTACATACGTTTACCAACTGTTGAGATTACATTGTTATAACTTGCTACATATTCCTTTAAACATACGACCATTTTACTCCCAGGATAAAAAGTACATGTCACATCTACCCTGACACAGCATAACAACATAACCAACCCTGGTCTATACCACAGTAAATCCTGCATCAGCGACCACCTGCCCATAACAGTAACCTGTATATAACAGTCTCTTTCAAAAGTTTTGAATGACTTCCTACTAGTGAGTATCCAAGTGAATGACTTCCTACTAGTGAGTATCCAAGTGAATGACTTCCTATTAGTGAGTATCCAAGTGAATGACTTCATATTAGTGAGTATCCAAGTGAATGACTTCCTATTAGTGAGTATCCAAGTGAATGACTTCCTATTAGTGAGTATCCAAGTGAATGACTTCCTATTAGTGAGTATCCAAGTGAATGACTTCCTATTAGTGAGTATCCAAGTGAATGACTTCCTATTAGTGAGTATCCAAGTAACTGACTTCCTATTAGTGAGTATCCGAGTGAATGACTTCCTATTAGTGAGTGTCCGAGTGAATGACTTCCTGTTAATGAGTATCCAAGTGAATGACTTCCTGTTAGTGAGTATCTAAGTGAATGACTTCCTATTAGTGAGTGTCCGAGTGAATGACTTCCTGTTAATGAGTATCCAAGTGAATGACTTCCTGTTAGTGAGTATCTAAGTGAATGACTTCCTATTAGTGAGTATCTGAGTGAATGACTTCCTATTAGTGAGTATCCGAGTGAATAACTTCCTATTAGTGATCATCCAAGTGAATGACTTCCTATTAGTGAGTATCCGAGTGAATGACTTCCTATTGGTGAGTATCCAAGTGAATGACTTCCTATTAGTGAGTATCCGAGTGAATGACTTCCTATTAGTGAGTATCCCAGTGAATGACTTCCTATTGGTGAGTGTCCAAGTGAATGACTTCCTATTAGTGAGTATCCGAGTGAATGACTTCCTGTTAGTGAGTATCCGAGTGAATGACTTCCTATTAGTGAGTATCCAAGTGAATGACTTCCTATTAGTGAGTATCCAAGTGAATGACTTCCTATTGGTGAGTGTCCAAGTGAATGACTTCCTATTAGTGAGTATCCGAGTGAATGACTTCCTGTTAGTGAGTATCCCAGTGAATGACTTCCTATTAGTGAGTATCCCAGTGAATGACTTCCTATTAGTGAGTATCCCAGTGAATGACTTCCTATTGGTGAGTGTCCAAGTGAATGACTTCCTATTAGTGAGTATCCAAGTGAATGACTTCCTATTAGTGAGTATCCAAGTGAATGACTTCCTATTAGTGAGTATCCAAGTAACTGACTTCCTATTAGTGAGTATCCGAGTGAATGACTTCCTATTAGTGAGTGTCCGAGTGAATGACTTCCTGTTAATGAGTATCCAAGTGAATGACTTCCTGTTAGTGAGTATCTAAGTGAATGACTTCCTATTAGTGAGTGTCCGAGTGAATGACTTCCTGTTAATGAGTATCCAAGTGAATGACTTCCTGTTAGTGAGTATCTAAGTGAATGACTTCCTATTAGTGAGTATCTGAGTGAATGACTTCCTATTAGTGAGTATCCGAGTGAATAACTTCCTATTAGTGATTATCCAAGTGAATGACTTCCTATTAGTGAGTATCCGAGTGAATGACTTCCTATTGGTGAGTATCCAAGTGAATGACTTCCTATTAGTGAGTATCCGAGTGAATGACTTCCTATTAGTGAATATCCCAGTGAATGACTTCCTATTGGTGAGTGTCCAAGTGAATGACTTCCTATTAGTGAGTATCCGAGTGAATGACTTCCTATTAGTGAGTATCCCAGTGAATAACTTCCTATTGGTGAGTGTCCAAGTGAATGACTTCCTATTAGTGAGTATCCGAGTGAATGACTTCCTGTTAGTGAGTATCCCAGTGAATGACTTCCTATTAGTGAGTATCCCAGTGAATGACTTCCTATTAGTGAGTATCCCAGTGAATGACTTCCTATTGGTGAGTGTCCAAGTGAATGACTTCCTATTAGTGAGTATCCCAGTGAATAACTTCCTATTGGTGAGTGTCCAAGTGAATGACTTCCTATTAGTGAGTATCTGAGTGAATGACTTCCTATTAGTGAGTATCCCAGTGAATGACTTCCTATTGGTGAGTGTCCAAGTGAATGACTTCCTATTAGTGAGTATCCGAGTGAATGACTTCCTATTAGTGAGTATCCCAGTGAATGACTTCCTATTGGTGAGTGTCCAAGTGAATGACTTCCTATTAGTGAGTATCCCAGTGAATAACTTCCTATTGGTGAGTGTCCAAGTGAATGACTTCCTATTAGTGAGTATCCGAGTGAATGACTTCCTGTTAGTGAGTATCCCAGTTAATGACTTCCTATTAGTGAGTATCCCAGTGAATGACTTCCTATTAGTGAGTATCCGAGTGAATGACTTCCTATTAGTGAGTATCTGAGTGAATGACTTCTTATTAGTGAGTGTCCAAGGAATAAAACTCTGTATAATGACAACCTCCCTATAGCGTTAATACTGTGCATTCCTGATGGTGACCATTATGGACAGGTTTTACTGTGTACGTTATGATCCCGCAGCTATGAACTTCGATGCATCATTTGGAACACGGACGACGTTGTTCTCGAGGACGACGCCTTCTTCACGGGTGAGAAGATGAGCGACATCTACGTGAAGGGCTGGCTGAAGGGACAGGACGACATGCAGAGCACCGACATCCACTACAGGTACGCCATCTGGTGGTCTGATGTCATCTGGGGAGCGGTGGTCGCGCAGTAGTGCGCCGTTCTGTCAATTGAGGGGACGGTGGTTCAATCCCACCTACCGCCGTTTCGAAACTTACGCAATTTCGTTTACCACACATTTGCCTGTGGTTTTCGGAAGACACTAAAAGCCGGTGGCCCCTTCTATCTGGTGTCTATGCCAGGGGAAGTAAAAGATCCCCCACAGGGGGTAACTGTGTAACTTGTAATGGACTCACTAATTCTAGAGAAGGACAACTCCTGCGTTAGCCCAAGTTTGGGCTGTTTGGAGGAAACCACCTGAGACCTGAGATCGATGTGATGATCGAACAATCCACTACATCAGTGTTTGTTTGTCACAATCAAAAATATGCATATGCAAAACCCCACTTCTGAGGATTTGAAAATGACAGGAGATTTAACAAGAGATTTAACAAGATTGCCACCTAGAGAAAGAATTAACTCTAGATGGCAGGTGGACAAGGAAGCCTTTTGGCTTATCGAGATTCCAACCTATGTATCTAAGTGTGTCCCACCCTTCTGAAGGACAATTGGAAAGTGTCGACTTTAACAGGTGTACTGTAATATTTTAACAACAAAATCTTTTTCACACAGTATCTTTTTTACACAAAGTAGGTTATTTATACATTTACATTTGTAATCACACATATTCAACTATTAAAATGTAATACTATTTTCCCATCTCTTAAACACTCCCCCTCAGTGTCCTCAATTCTCAGTTTCACCCCCTGTCTACAGATCCCTGACAGGAGAGGGCAACTTCAACTGGCGCTTCATCTTCCCATTTGACTACTTGGTGGCGGAGGAGAAAATTGTAATTTCCCGCAAGGAGACCATGTTCTCATGGGATGAGACGGAGACCAAGATCCCAGCCCGTCTTGAGCTCCAGGTGTGGGACGCCGACCACTTCTCCGCCGACGACTTCCTCGGTGAGTTGGACACTGTGTGTAAAGATTAAAGATAGATCTAACTGTTATTGACCTTAGCATGTATCTTCTTCTTCGCCTTTTCACACTAGGTGGGGTCAACAGCCCGAATTCGTGATTTCCAGAATGTCTTGGGCATCCTCCCGGGTGATCCGCAGTCCCTGCATGTCCCTTCGGACGCAGTCCATCCATCTCCCTCTTGGTCTCCCCCTTGGTCTTTTTCCTGGTGCTATCATATCAACAACTGCTCGGACTTCGTTGTTTTCTTCCATTTTTTGCATGTGTCCATACCAGCGTAGTCCCATTTCTCTATCTCTTTGATGCTATTCACTCCTAGCTCCTTTCTGATGTCCACACTCTTTACTTTGTCTCTCAGACTGTTACATCTTTAATTCTTCTCAACATCCTCATCTCTGTTTTCTCGAGAATCTGTTCCTCCTTCTTTCCAACTGTCCAATATTCTGCTCCATACAGAAGTACTGGTCTACTGACAGTCATGTAGCGCTTGACCTTTAATTTCTTTGACATTTTCTCATCACTGATAACTGCGGATAGGTCTCTCCTATACTCTCTCTGATCTAGCATGTATGTGTGTATTCATGTTGTCTTCTTAGACAGCTGATCTCAGTCACCAGACTTTCAGGAATAACTCAAATTCTTGGATGAAAGAAAGCATGTTTGTTTATTTTTCACAATTTCCAATGGTTTTTTATAGGTTTAAGATGTCTACCGTATTTTACATGGAAATAAATTGATTGTTCGTAAAGTTACACGTATTTTCATTGGTTTATCTGAGAATCACCTGGGGACATCTTATATGAAAAACGTTTCTAATTGGTGTCATAACAAATATTGTTCTGGGAAACCATATCCTATGCTTGTGTATGTAGTGGCGCTAGAGGTGACTGTTGAAAGGTTAGCGTTGTTTGACATCATCGGATTGGTAAATTCTTCAGTATATAACAAATAAAGGAAAACTTCAAACTTTCAGAAGGACTATATGTCTGACTAACTGTTGGACCTTTTGTTAGATTGTAATACATCATGTTGTAAATATGTGTAATTCAGAAAATAAGATGTGAAAGTGAAAACTGTCTTGCCTTGAAGGCATGTTGTTCCAGAACTATTTTATATTCATACACCTGAAGTGGATCCTTGATGTCCAATATGAATATTTTTACGTTCTGGAGACTGTTATTCTTAAAGACTTCCTAAGCATGTTTAGTGTTCTTGATGTACATACAATAAGTCGGCTTCCATTGTTTCCCTCCCAGGGGCGCTCACCTTGGACTTGAACTGTTTCCCGCGGGGTGCCAAGTCGGCCAAGTTGTGCACCCTCGACATGCTGAAGACAGATGGGAGTGTGCCTCAGATGTCTCTCTTCAAACACAAACGGGTCAAGGGTTGGTGGCCCTTCAATGTGAAGAACGAGGGTGAAGAAATGGAACTGACAGTGAGTGTGGAAATCAGTTGTAACCTTCCTGTGTGTGACTGTTTCTTTGGGGAAAATGTCTGTGTATACATGGCATTTTTTTAGTTTTAAGTCAGTGAGGATTTCGGGTACATCCACAGTGTTTCTTTGGGGGAAAATGATGGGGGACATGGTAGGGTGAGATGAGCAAGAAATGGGTCTGTGGGCATGCTCCCCGAACTAGTTTAAAACTACCTTGAAAATGGTACATTGTGAATTGTATTTTAACCTTTTCAGGGAAATAAATTCATTACAAGTTAGCATGTAAACAGATTTATAGCATTACTTGTAAATAGTCACCATGGACATAAGAAATAGCTATGAGGTGGCAATTTTGGTTTATTTTGGGCGAGGTGGCTTCAAAAAGCAGTGAGGTCACCCACCTCACTCGTCACACAGCAGGAGAAACACTGCATCCAAAACTTGCAATATTTGGTCCTCCAACTTATCCTTTGTAACATCTCACTGTGACCACTGTGAGAGTAACCCCCAACAGTACCCCTCTGGGATTATGGGATATTGAAGTAGAACCTCCAACTTTTCCTTCACTTGGGGCCCCTAACTCTACACTATGGAAGCTCACCAAAAACGACCATCTGTGTATTATATATTGCAGGCAGGCTCTTAAATTGGCCATAGAGAAGTATTTGCAAAGTGTGTTTCTTTGTCAAAGTCCTGTGTGTTAATGACGACTTCTCTTCAGGATTCATGGCAAACTGTTGAACAGAAGAAGGGTGCATTTATTTTGGGTACTACATATATTACCTGCCATTGCCTCGGATTTTCCAGAGTTAAAGACAGCTTGATTAAAAGTGAAATTCTACCAATTCAGATTTACAAATCAAGCAGCCAATAATGTTATTTTGAGGAAAAGTGAATTCTAAATGTTTTCTGTTTCTTACAGGGAAAGGTTGAAGCAGAACTTCACTTATTGACTCAGGAAGATGCTGAGAAACACGCAGCTGGTGCAGCCCGTAATGAGCCCGATCCCCTCGACAAGCCCAAGTAAGTATGCCCGACTGGGCAAGTAGACACGTGGTAGAGATGTTACAAGTAGACAGAACCACTGCTTCAAGCTTATAGGCACAATTCATTTTCATAATTTTGCCAGTATGTGGATTTAGTTGTAGGCTAAATGTAGTCAATATTATATGTAAAATCTGAGCTGTTGTTACGCAGTGTGTAGTTTGATGTTTAAATATTGTTGTTTAAAATGTAATAGTTTTATTTAAATATTGTTGTATAAAAGATGTTGTTGACATGTTTGTGATTGTCTGGTTGCTTAGGCACTTGTTACATGCATTCTGTGGCACCTATCTGTTCGTTGTTAGTAGTGTGGTGGGGCCTGGCCCCTGGTTACATCCCTATCTTCAAAGTGATTACCAGTCAAGTTTGTCCACTCTAAAAGATATATAACAACGTGTGCCAGAAACTGAACACTAATTAGGATGTGGTCCTACCACACAAGTCCCTCCAAATGTTTTTTTTAAAGTGGACAAATTTGAATGGTAATGACTTTGTTGGAAGGTCATAACCATGGGTCATGTGATGCCATGCTAGTGTCATATAGAAATGTTCTAGCCAGTTAATTAGAGTTTACTAATTTTAGATAAATTTGCCATGATTTATTCAATTGTTTTCTCTGCATCTTGCACATATAAAAAGGCTCCCCATTTGTTTAGAATGTTATAGTCTATTTTAAACAATCCACAGATTTTCTGGATTATATGGCCAGTTTTAAACCCCGTACCATAATTCTATAAATTATTTCCACTGAATCATTGAGCTCTTGTTTGTAACAACTGTTTTCTCCCAATGTTTACTTCATATTTGTAAATGTGTCTTTCCATTTTACTAACAAATATTATTCATGAGCTGTGTGTAATACCATCATGATATTATAGTTTTTTCCAAAGCGAGCACGTTTCAAGATATTTATTTGCCTACAAATGAATAACACCTTCTGGAGGATGTGGGAGACTTTGTTGTGAGGTGTATTAGGACAGACTTATAGGTGTCTTTGTGTGCATAATCGTCCTCTCTGTTCAATGTTTCCTTTGTTGTGGCTACAAGATCCAGACATGTCAACTGTCATTTTGTATTTCCACCTCCTCACCCTCCACAAGCCCAGTAATTCTCTGCGGAAAACATTTGGTCTTGATTTTAGAAACAGACCATGACTTGAAAATACATGTACCAGAAGGTTTTTAATAAGATGCACATTTAGATTATGTTAGATTTCTTTGGTTAGTGTCCCCAGATTAACTGGATAAATGTAAGTAATTACGAGATTCGACCAAGTGAGCTAATGAATGACAATATGGCATAGCAACATTTATTATCATGTTATAGTTGTGATAAATAATTTTTAAGATTATAGTAAATTGCATTGCATTACAGTTACATTTTGATTAAAATTATATTAAAAGTACACGACATTGTAATAAAATAAAAGAAACAACATCAAAACTATACAACCGACAGTTACATAAGGTTTCATTAAAATTTTATTTAAATTACATCAAATTAAATATCAAAACAACTTCAAAATTATTCAAACAACACCCCTGTCTCCATATACAAGAAGGCCGTGATGTGGCCCGAATGTCAGTATCGGTTGACATGTCTGGTGGCGCTGCCTAGCGAGCATAGTAGTGGCACAAAGCCGACACGTGTGTGCGTCTCTCTTTCAGCCGCCCCGACACGTCGTTCATCTGGTTCTGCAACCCGCTCAAGTCGATTCGATACATCATCTGGCACCAGTACCGCTGGTCCATCTTCAAGGCCTTCATCTTTCTCTGTCTCACCGCCTTCTTTGCCCTCTTCCTCTACAGTACCCCCGGCTTCATGGTCAAGAAGATGCTCGGTGCTTGAGTGGATCTGACCTTTGGGTGACCTTGACTTTAGTGTTGTTCCCGATTGCGCGGGTGAGAGGTTTCTGCGAAGTTTTAAAGCGCACAGGCAGGCGGGAAAATTGTCAGATGTTCGAGTGTATTTTCAAAATATATTATTCTGATGACGTCTGCCATCCTTAGCATAAATGCTGTTTTTTTAATTGCACACACCTGAATACTCTTGCATATGTAAACAGCCGTATTCTAGATGTCATATGTCTATTTGGACTATTATATGCAAACAAAATGTTACCATAAATTGTCTAGAATGAAATACTTCCTATAATTATAACAACAAAAATATGTTTCATGAAAAGATGCCAGTATGTGAACCTGCTTTAACCACTTGTTTATCATATCAAGTGACTAGCTCATATAACATGGCCGATACAAATGCAGACAACACATTAAAATAACCAGATGGTATCTCTACCTATGTTTCTGTGAGGCAGACTTATGCCTATGACAAGATATAGTTGTGATTATACTCACTGCGCAGACATTCACCTGGTTCTATTATGGAGTCGTTCCTGATGCATGTGACCATTCATGTGGCGTATGTATTGGTGTTTGTGATGTCATTTTGTTGTGCCTCGTTAACAACGTCACGCATGCCGAATGCTTGTTTTACAGCAGCTCCCATTCTTCTGGATAGTGGCTGGCTCGGGAGAAATATGTTGACAGGTGAAATGTTGACAGAAAGAGCGTTGTTTGATTTATGTGGGATACAGTTTGCAAATCACACAAATGTTAAATTGTTGTTTACATATCCTGATTAGCAATTAATCAGGGTGATGTAATGATGTCTGCTTTATATTTCTTGGTGCATTAACTAATGGCATTTCTTGTCCTAACGTTGCTTAATATTTGCATGCATTATTACGCCGTATGTGGTTAATACAATGTTTCCTGTTCATTTTAAGCCACCCAAAAACCTACTTGATCTAATTGTCTTTCCTGTTCTTTTAAAAATTGTCCTGTTATTTATATTTGTTTGTAATATTCTCTTACAAATCTGTAAAAAAAATCCCCACATTACCAACATTTTAAAATGCTGATTTACAACTGCATAACCTTATTATCATTGTTCAAAGTTTGCTGCGCATTACTCATATTACAAGAATACTTCAGTAAGACCAAAATGGTTATTTCTATAATTTGCTCTGATTTGTTGTCCCTCCAACAAAACGTTAAAGTCAGTTGATAGTTTAGAACAAGTTAATCGATGGGGAACATTCTATTAAATATGCATGGCCTTATTGAATTTGTGTACAACTTAACTGTATTATCAATATTTTGACAATGTAGTGTAGACTCATGGCAATACAGTTCAGCATAATTTATTCCACTTTGTCACCTCCATATTTCACAACCAGATTCTGTTTAAATGGACATTTTTCATGCATCGTTTAGAGCAAATTCCACCTGTTTACAACTTTATTATAACAACAAACTCTTTATTTTACACTTTATTGAACATGACAATTTGACCAAAATAATTCATGAAAAATTACTGCTTCAAATCAGTGATGAAAACAACATTATGGAAAGAAAAATATGTATATTTCAGTTGCATGGCTACAACAATTAATGCAGATGAATATTTGTGGGAAAACTGTAAACGGCATCAAACATGTCCAAGTATACAGTGGCTCACTCTGATGAGTGCAGTTATAACTAATGTCACAGTTCCCGCCAATTCACTTATGCTTTGTGACAACATACAATGCCACCTACCGGCGAACCATTGCACCATCGCATGCTTTTGTGTTTCAGTCGGCCAGATTCGTCTTTTATGTGGTTTCTTAACCCGTTGAGGTCAATGCGTTACATACTCTGGCACAACTACAAATGGGTTATAATCAAGGCGATTGTGTTCTTGCTGCTTACCGCATTGTTCGCCCTCTTTCTCTACTCCGCCCCAGGGTACATGGTTAAGAGGATGATTGGGGCGTGAGACCAAGGCAATTCACATTGGAGTATGTGGTAGGATTGTGCTGGTATAAAGTCATGTTCTGTGTTATGTGTCTGATGCCGACTACTGGTATTGTAAGACCTGGACTAGGAGAGATTGTGACTTTGGTGAGGTATTTTTTAGGCAAGCAACTATTCCAATTTCTACATGTCAATTACATTCCGTTTAGTTTTGTCTTCAAAACTTGTTTAGAATCTATTCTGGGGCTATAGTTGACTGTCGAAGTGTGACTGATCACTAAACTCAGACATGTTCCTTAGTTAGTTGGCGTCAAGTATTCCACCTGTTTACCTAGGAGAAGAAAGTAATATTCGAGTTTAGAGGAAGCCAAGATTTAGCTGGCTTGTGCATTATTTAACCCTCTGCCGTGATCACCGTCACCTTGTACCTGTGTTTAGTTCGAATGCTGCACCCGCATCCAAGTTTGTCTTTTGGGATGGTTTATCTGTGGATCACATGTTATCTGTGCACTTAATATTATATTAATCTTGTAAGCACCGTAGCTTCTAGAAGGTGGGTTGTAACTCAGGAACCAGAGTGAAGCTGTGGGGGTGGGGTGGGGGAGGGGTAATGGGCAGGGGTGGGGTGGGGGAGGGGTAATGGGCAGGGGTGGCAGGAATTTGACAGTGCACTGAGGAAGTTGTTCTGTTATTTCAAAAGTTTAGAAGTGAATAAAAATGACAGACATTTGGTGATGTCTGCATTTGAATTTATTGGTTAGGTAGGCAATCATATACGTATATTTCTTTGCCCATACACACGTTTTCTCATCAACCCCTACCCATCCATAATTTAATCAGGAATTTAAAAGGATTATCTTGGATTTGTAGTATTGGCATTATACATTATTATTGCAAAATTGTATAAACTGCACTTCAGCGAAACACTGATTGCATGTACTGCAAAGCATCACTAAAGATTTTCTGTAAAAGTTATATTTATGGTAGTTTATAGGATAACCTGTATGTACATACTGCTGCTAGAAAACATAGAGATGTTTAACTAAAACCCAAGGGTCACCGAGTACGTTTTGTCACGAACTAGACTAGCTTTATTCATAGTCAATTGCTGCAATCAAATATTAAGTAATAATTACTAAAAACATCTTTACCAATTGCTTTTAAAATATATCGTTCTCCGAATTCACTCTTTCATTTTAGCAAGCTGATTGAGATATAAACCAATGTTGTTCTTGGTAAATATGTTAGCTTTTTAAAGACAATAAGGTTATGCGATTGATTTGACATAAAGTGTCCTACAGAGAGGGGTATATGCAGAAATGTTTAGAATGGTGTGTACAGACTGATATATTGTTGAGATGACATGGTTTTAGTGGTGTAATTCCAGGTGTTGGATAAAATATGTACAAAGTTTGTGCATGTGACAGATCATGTGATAGGTCACGTGTTAGGTCATGTGATAGGTAGTCTAGGTGTCAGTTCCTAGGTTAATTAGGAGTGATAATTTGTTGAGTATACCTCGCATTTATATAATGTGAGAAACGTGACTTAAGGCCATGCAAAATTAATAATAATATTATGTTTCGAACCACATTTGGCAGATCTCATTTATTAATTTATGACTGCTCATGGAAATTGTTATGAAAACTCTGAAATGTTATGTAATTTGTCGTGTTTAATTTGGACAACAGCAAAATGGAAAATAAATGTTCACATTTACAAGTAATTCAGTGTACACTACCTCATTAATTTATGTTTTGTCAAATAATCGTCAAAACCTACATACATGTACATGTAAATTACTACAGAATGCTAAAAACTATATTAAAATTATATATGCACAGGAAACAATTATTACATTTGTCTGGCCTTATTCACTGTTTATATATGTATCTATATATTATATACATAAGGTATTTATTGTTAATCCACGATATGCATATTCATTGTATAGTATTGATTGTATATTAAAAGATTACTATTAGTCATAGGTCATGAATTATTGACTAAAATTATACCGGTACCTTTACTTATTTCATCATAACATCTGACAGTATGTATTGTTTCTAGTTTTCTTTTGTGTTATTTTTTTTAAATGTTATCTACACTTCAATTTTTATATAATGAACCCATGTCGTAGATGTTTACATTTCCGTTATGTGAACATGTTATGTAAACTAACTGCACATGTTCACATAACGGAAATGTAAACATCTACGACATGGGTTCAATAAGAGCCTTCTATCATAGCATATATTCAGACAACCAGGCAACGTGGCCAGTGCCTTTTATCAGCTACATTTAGGCTTGGCTAACCTGAAAGTAACTTACCGGTTTATTCGATGATTTGAACAAAACAAATTTGCAGCTGGTATATTGGGGGTTGATATATCGAATTTTTCACAAATTATTTAAACAAAGTGAGTGAAAATTGGAGTGCGGAATCATTTTAACATCGAAGCCTTTATTATTGATCTGTTATTATTAAATCTTTAATTATATTTAATTGAGGGTAGTCTTGTAGGTTAGCAAAAGTTCAACAATATGTTCTGTACTGGTAGAAATCAACACCCAACTGTTTACAGTTTTGTGTCACCCAAAATATCTTTGAGAACCACAGCCAGAAATCAATTGATTCAACTGATACTATACTCACCATAATGCAGATGCCCATAATTACATTACTATGTATTAATATTATTCTGCTCAATTGGTGGCGCCGCTTTAGCAATTTATTTTCTCTGTAATACAAGCTGCCACCCACAACATATAATGGCATAATTAATTAATGCTATACACGTTCTTTTAGACTGAACTTATTTAACCATCCCCATGGCTGCTGTTTTTACATTGACCCCATATCTCACCTGTAATCAGGTAGAACATGTTACAAACAATGTTATAATAAGTTTGACTTTAATACAGTGGTGAAAATGTCACCAGATTAAGTCTGTTCATTTTTGAATGTTTATTTATAAATGTTTATTTATTTAATGTGATTTTTCACATATTTTTAATTTGAAACCTTCATTTAGAATAGTGTATAGCATTATACAAATATGTGTGTATATATGTATATCATATCCTGTCTATATAATGTGTAAGTTTTGCACGTCGCAACAAATAAACGCCACAGTAGATCTGCTGCTTGCTGTTTTTCTTCACTAACATTGTTGAGAGTTCTTAACGATTTTGCGCCATGAAATCGAATGCCCCTACACAATATTGGCCATCACATTCCTTACGCGACATGTCCCAAAACTACTGACAAAGACCATGACAAATAGCAACATGTAGTCAGTTACTCTGATGAAACAATAATTAAACATTCCTACCTTAAGATAGATGATGAGGCGCTGGTGTTCAACCAGTAACATAACAAGTAACGTTGCTTATTACAATTGATAAAGTTCACTATAGGAAATTCCAATTACCCAGCCCAAAATCGGCTAGAATATTTGCTTTGGTTACAATGAGGATGACACCTGGGGCAAACACTTGGAGGAAAGTAGAAGGTGTGATGGGAGATAGACGCACATCAACATCACTTAAAGAGAATGTGCTCAGCTCGTGTGTTATCCCAGCATTCATGAATGTACTAGAGACGATGGCACTAATCGAGAAACAACAGAAGGTCCAGGTTTATTAAAACAAACATGGTAAGGTAAGAAGAATCGTGGCAGTAAAGAGAGGTTACAAGAAAAGAGTGGATGAACTGAGAGTGGAAGTTGGAGTGAAGGAAAGTTTTAACAAGAAATTGGTGAGGAGTAGGTTGACATGGGCTGGTCATGTGGAGAGAATGGGAGATGCAAAACTGGCAAAGAGAACAGATGGTCAGAAAGTGGAGGGGAAAATCATGTGAGAAAGACCAAAATTGTGATGGGGAATTGCATTAAAATAGACCTAGAAAGAGTGGGAGAATCATGAAGAAAAAGAGCAATAGATAGAAGGAATTGTAGACGGCTGATAGAGAACGTAGTGAGAGAGAAAAGTAGGAGGAAGAAAATGACAATGGAGAAGGAAATCATGGTCAACTCACCCCTGACGACAAGGATGCCAAGAAAAGAACAACAAAATGCAGTTGTCCCTAGTCTAATAACCCGGCAACTATTATTGTCAATCTTTAATTGCCATTAGCCATCACGCACGTTGAAAATAATGACATTTTTGTTGCCCTGTCACATCTTGGGCTGCAGCGAGCGACATATGTGGGGAATTCCTAACTTAATCCTATTTGCATGATGACAAATTTCTTTGCGAAAGGATAGGACTGGGAAAGAATATCTTACACAGGCATCCTTATACCCATTGCACTTTGTGCCTCTATGAATAAGGCAGCCAGTCATTGGTCCTCCGGTCCTCCATAATTATCCGGGATTGGGGGTATGCATGGCCCCCCGCCCCCTCTGCTAAACCATAACAATTTAGAAAATAAAATTTCTTTCCATCATAAACTTTCAATAAACTTAAAATTTCATTAGCGGCGGTTTATTTGAAGTCAATTTTCACACAGAGATTTAGCCAAATAAATCTTCAGAAAGTGAGCATGAGAGCATGCAAGCAAGGGTTTTGGGACGACGGCTATGTTCCTCTAGCAGTGTGCGTGCGTGCGTGTGTGCCTGCGTGCGTGCGTGCGTGCGTATATATGTATCTGTGCATGTAGAAACGTCATGTGGATGCCACTGTTGTATGGCGAATGATTTTACCACAAAAATAACAAGAGTATATCAAGTCTAACGTTAAAATATTGCCCATGTCCTCATCCGATGTGCCGATGTTCGCCTCCTTCCATTTTCATTCATTTCTTTTGGCTTCTCGTATGCTAACTGCCGACGCATTCCACGACACACTTGGTTTAGTTTACTTCAGGTCCTCTGAAGGAGAGGATTATGGGTAAATTACAAGTGTTTTACGACAGCTGCACATGTGGTATGTTAAAGGGATACTCCAGTTAGTGAGAGATTCACAGTATTAACTTACATATGTATACTGTATTGGTTGTGCCTAGTAACTGTGCACAAAGTTCGTTAATAAACAATTAGTTGTAGTTTAATGGTATCAAAAACATGCTAACTTAGATTCAAGGCGCTGCCATCTTGAGACTTATGCGCCAGCGACGTAAGCCAAATCGTTCACGTTACTGGCGCTGTTGAAAAAGGCAAGGATTGGCAGAATCTTCGTTAATAATTGTAATTGTGACGTAAGCAGTCCGCGACGTACTGGATACATCAAATACCATTAGACCGACATATGTTCAGACGTGCATGCGCCAGTGACGTAAGCGGTTTACGTCACTGCATAAGTCTCAAGATGGCAGCGCCCTGAATTCAACATGGAGTGTTTCTGATACAATTATACTATAATTCATTGTTTATTAACGATCTTTGTGCACAATTACTATATACAACCAATATATTATACAGATGTAAGTAAACGGTGTGAATCTCTCACTGATTGTAGTATCCTTTTAATGGCAATTTAACATCGTACATGTCACGATTTGCCCGGCACGTATTGGTGAGGAGTGGAGGAAGACGCAGAATGTGGGAGGTAGGGAATGAGTGTGATAATGAGATAGGGAAAAGAAACAAACACGTGTTCTTGAAACTAATATACATATATTTAATAAACACAACACGACAAACTAGTCGCGGCACCGACACAAACAATACCCGTCTTGTCGATAACGTTCTCTAAGTTTCCACATGTCGGTCACTTGCTCCCAGCATAATGACGGTGTCGCGCTTACATTTTTCCGGCCGTTAAAACGTTCCGGTTGACGTTTCTGCGCATGCGCAATAAATGTAAAATCATCAATGTCCAGCGAAACAACAAAGCATTTTCGGTATAAATGCCAGGAGCTGTTCGTTAACTTTCTGTGATGATTACTGTGAAGAGTTTATTAAAATATCGTTCAATGCAATAAAATATTACGTTTTGTATAAATCACTGTCATTGATTATGGCGCACTAGAGTCACGTGATTTACGCTTGCTATCAAAATATGCCTCAAAACTTGTTTGCCCCGTGTTAATTTGCGACAAATAACTTTGCTGAGAGGTTATATACATCTTAACGAACAACCCGTAATATTTATACCATAAATGCTTTGTCTTTTCGCTGCACATTGATGATTTTACATATATCGCGCATGCGCAGAAACGTCAACCGGAACGTTTCTAACGCCGGAAAAATGTAAGCGCTACAGCGGACGTACCACTCACAAACCACGCGGAGCCACTCGTCGGCCATCAGTCGACAAGAACATGATACGTGCTCAGTTCTACCGCGGTGTTGTCCAGCGGGCGGATGTTGCCGCCATGCTTCAACTTGGTGACCAGCTTGTCCCAGAAGAGCGCTTGTCCCTGGCGGTTATCCGTCCACTGCAGGTATGACGTGCTCAGGATGGCCTCGAGCGTGCGCGTCACCTGCGTCGCGGGGAACTCGCGCAGGATGACGGGAACGATGACGTCACGACCCTCGCTCGTGACGCGGCTGCGCGCGAGGTGCATCTCGAGTAGGCACCAGTTGCTGGCGAGGAAGTCGGGCGAGAGGACGAGGACGACGAAGCGGGACATGGCGATGCTCTCCCGGATCGTGTCCTCGAGGACACTTCCGGGGAGGAAGTCCCGATGGTGGAGGATCGTCGAGACGGCGTTGTCCTCCAGGTGGCGCAGCAGGTCGCCGCACACCCACTCGCGGTCGTTCGAGTTGTAGCAGATGAACGCGTCGCGTTTGTACGTCCGGTCACGTGGTGTCTCGTCGGACGGCGTTCCTGTCTTCATCCGGTGACAGCAGAGCGCTAGTTTCCAGCGACATCGGTACAGTACAAACACGAGGACTGGAATCGCCAGCGCGATTACGGACAACGACACAGCGATGGCCACCGTGCGATCGTGATTATCAACATCGAAAACTAATCGATCACTCAGCGTGGTCACAACACCGAATTCAACAGGCCGCGTTCCGTTGTCGCCTTCACACAACGTCTGCTCCGCGCGCAGGAAATGCACTTTGGTACTCTTCGCCCACGTCACAAACTCGGAGGCGCAGATCAGTGGATTGTCGCTGATGTCGACTTGTATCGTTCGCCGCCGTGCCACGTGGTCGAGTTCTTTTAGGGTTGTCAACGGGAGCGTGGTCAGTCTGTTATAGCTAACATTCAGCAACCGAAGTGACGTCAGCTTGTTCAACCTCACCGTGAAGTTGGCGATCTCGTTCGTCGAGAGATTGAGCACCCTCAAATGGCGGAGATCCGAAAACTCGTCGGGCGGAATGTCGGTGATGTGACACCCGGCGAGATCCAACAGCCTCAAGTTGGTGTTGCGTGCGAATAACACGTGCCGACTGTCGTTCGCGATGCTGGCGCCGATGTTGTTGCGCCCGAGCAACAGCATCGACAGCCTGGGCATGTCGGCGAAAAGGGCGCCGCGTAGCCGCTGCATGTTCAGGTTCTGGACGTTGAGGTAGCGGAGAGCGCGCAGCTGGACGATGGAGAAGGACAAGGCGACTGTGGCGCGGGTGTTGGACAGGTCGATGTAGCGCATGGTCCCGTTGCTGTTACGGAAGCACATCGGGTAGTGGCGGGTGTGCGAGTTGGCGATGTAGGTCGTGTCGCTGACCGACACCGACTCCATCCGCGGGCCGAGGTTGAACGGCACGGCCGAGTCACACGTCTCGTCCACCGTCAGACTGAAGCACACAACACCGGCTCATGGAACATGTGTATTTTACTTACTTTATTTAGTTTATGTGTTTTGTGTGTTTTGTGTGTTTTGTGTGTTTTGTGTGTTTTGTGTGTTTTGTGTGTTTTGTGTGTTTTGTGTGTTTTGTGTGTTTTGTGTGTTTTGTGTGTTTTGTGTGTTTTGTGTGTTTTGTGTGTTTTGTGTGTTTTGTGTGTTTTGTGTGTTTCGTGTGTTTCATGTGTTTCATGTGTTTTATGTGTTTTGTGTGTTTTATGTGTTTTGTGTTTTTATTGTATTATATTATATTGTATTGTATTGTATTGTATTGTATTGTATTGTATTGTATTGTTTTGTTTTGTTTTGTTTTGTTTTGTTTTGTTTTGTTTTGTTTTGTTTTGTTTTGTTTTGTTTTTGTTTTGTTTTGTTTTGGTTTTTTTTGTTTTTTTTTGTTTTGGTTTTTTTTGTTTTGTTTTGTTTTGTTTTAGTTTAGTTTTAATTTAGTTTAGTTTTGTTTAGTTTTAAATTTATTATTATGCTTATTTAGGTTTCTTTATTTTATTTTAATTTGTATATTTTGTTTATATGCAAAGGAGGAAAGTAAAAGAAAAATACACATAGCTAAAATAAAGCCGTTATTTTGATACGGTTTTGAAAAAAAACATTATTCCATGCGGAATATTTCATCGCAAAATGACAATATTAAATTTTTCAACACAATGTGAGCCTCATAGAACTGCACGAAAAGACGACAGTTTACATCTTTTTATCCTGTCCTTCACTTCCATTCAAAAAGCGCACTTTGAGGGGAGCAGACGGTACGTAAATCGACCATTGGTATTTCCCCGCTATGTCACAGTGTGGCGCCACTCTTACATAATCATACGTTTCCTTTACATTTTGGAATCAGAATGCGTTCAAGTACACATTTAGCAGCATTTTTTAGCTGTCGGTAAATGAATGTTATGTTAAGATGAACATTGTACCACTTAAACAAGTCAATACAATGAAACCTGTAGCATGGTCTTTCAACAGCATGTTTTATATGCACCAAAACAATATATAACTTACCGTATATCTTATAATTACAGCCAAATTGGACACACCCGACTAGCTATTGTGTATATTCAGAATAGTAAAATGTTGAAACTTCTTTTTGTTTTCATCAACGGTCAAACATTTCTTCAACGTAACAACCGTGTTGTTATATATTTTTCAATTTCGCTAGCTGGAATGCTGGATTTATGAGGTTTCTAAACATAAAATACGTAAAATACATAAGCTACACGTAGACACATATAGGAAGTAATAGGATCCTATCAGCTATGCCAACAGTTGCTTGCAAAAACACCGCGAAGCGATCCAAAATGGATGCCATTATACGTGTTGTGTTCGTGCATTTCGTCATGTGTTCAGTTAAAATGCTTGTGTTAGAAGATTGCCTTTATAACACAAAATAGGGAAAGCGATCTATTTAAGTGTAGATGTGTGGTGCGTGAAATTTAATGAATCATTAGTAATGTAACTAAAATGATATTCGTTGTCAACATTGCTAGCAAAGACAAACCTGATGTAGGCCACACGCGTAATCGTGATTGTGACGTAAGCAAACCGCGACGAACAAGATACATCTATTCACCTATCCATAACATGACCAGTCGCCTAGCAAGAATTCCGTCAAGCGAGAAAAATAGATGCCGAATTTGTTGCGCGTCTGTACATTTATATTTTGAAGAAATTATGGATTCATAAGATTTTCTCAATGGCAGAAACATAACGAAAGGTTTGTGAAGTGACAAATGTACGTAGTAAAGTTTGATCTGAGAGGCGTCATGTCCTAATAGTCATGCAGTGTGTTCATATATCTAACCGTTAATAACATTGTTGGTAAAGGCAAAGTTAGACCGAGATCAAGCACATAATTGTGATTATGACGTTAGAAAAACGCGACGTACTGGGCACGTCAAACTGACGTATCCAATACTTCGCCGTTTGCTTACGTCACAGTCCGAAATATGCGCGTGTCCTCCGTCGAGCATTGCCTTTGTAAAACAAGTGATAATAGTTATGCCAATTGCATTGCTATTGCAGCGTTACATCCCTTAGAGCAAACATCACTGTACACTATTGTCACGGTAACAAGTGTCTTATAATTTATCTTTTAATCATAACGAAAATCTTGTGAAACCAGAATTTCAACAGACGGTACGACAACATGCCTCAATATGTCATGTGTTTTGCATTCATTTTTTATCGCTTGACGGAGTTATTGCTAGGCAACTGGTCACGTAATGGATAGGTCAATTGATGTATCTAGTGCGTCGCTAAGCAACAGGTCACGTGGCGAATACGTCGGTTCTAACCTGAAGACGGCGTCACCGCTGCTGAGCGCGCGCTCGTTGTTTCGACTCAAGTCGACGGTCTTGAGGCGGGGATGCGTGTAGAACCTCACCCAGAACGGCGTCACGAAGACGCCGCCAAGGAACGAGTTCCCGGCCAGCGACACGTACTCGACGACGGGCCAACACCGCACCGGGTCGCCCTCCACGTTGAAGATGTTGTTACGGCCCAAGTCGAGATGAACGAGAGCGCTACTCGACGACCCTTCGTTGAAGAGGACATCGACGTTGAGCTTCGTCTCGGGGTGTGTCTCTGAGTGCACAGCATACAAAGCGAGCGTGCGCAGTCTCCCTAGCGGAAGACCACGTAGTATAGCGGCATAGTCGGCGTACATCAGCTGGTCTGTGGCGGCACCGACATGCCGGAACGACAGCGAGTCTAGCGCCGGGAGAGCCCGCAGAAGGTCGGGGTGGAGGTACTCCAGGGCATCCAGGTGCTCCACGGACAGACTGCGCAGACTCGTCAGTCCTTTGAACGTCTCCTTCTCCATACGACGCCAGAAGAGGTTACGTAGTGTCAAGGACGAGATTTTCGCCAGACCTCGGAAGATCTCGCGCCTTGTTGACGTCACGTTAAACGTGTCTAAAATCAGCTCACGGACGTTCGTCAGTTCCGATGAGAAGTTGAGGTGAACGTCGATGAGCTGCGAGAAACATTTGATCTTGACTCGGGTCGCGTTAAGGGGGATGTCAGTGAGGGTGGGGCTCAGCTGGGGGTTGAGAGAGGGGACGACGTTGCAGTGTAACACATAGACACCCTTCTCCCACCCACAAATGTACCCGGTGGGGCAGTTGGCACTTGACGTCACCAACAGGGCACCATACAGGGTGAGCATGGCGGCTCCAGGGATTGTCCGAATAAAAGACAAACCAGTGCATCGACTCGTTGTTCGGGCGGCAGGCGACTTGGGCGTGGGTCGGTGGGGCGAGTGTGAGTGGTGGGCCCAAGAACACATCGTTTTGCGCGTTCAATATTGACTGGAACAGACGATAACGTTACGATTTAGAATGTGTAACATTTGACTCATTTCCTCAATGTTTCCATTCCGTGTTTGCCACCCTTCTCCCTCCACCATTCCCACTTCTCAACATGCCTCCCTTCCTCTCCGTTCATCCCTACCTCCCTTATTCTTCTCTCCGTCCTCCTTCGCCCCTACCTCTCCTCCGTCACACACACACACACACACACACACACACACACACACACACACACACACACACACACACACACACACACACACACACACACACACACACACACACACACACACACACACACACACACACACACACACACACACACACACACACACACACACACACACACACACACACACACACACACACACACACACACACACACACACACACACACACACACACACACACACACACACACACACACACACACACACACACACACACACACACACACACACACACACACACACACACACACACACACACACACACACACACACACACACACACACACACACACACACACACACACACACACACACACACACACACACACACACACACACACACACACACACACACACACACACACACACACACACACACACACACACACACACACACACACACACACACACACACACACACACACACACACACACACACACATATATATAGTCTGTAATTACAACTTGGTTTTCATACTCCCTACCAAACTATGTCCATGACATGTAAGTTCTTTTTAGCGCATTGCCCAATCGTCAGGATTGCTCAAAGCGCTTTTTATACCCCTACGCTTTACTCTCGGGCAGACCTGTTTAATCGAACACAATCTCATTTTCTCTGGGAAAACACAACACTCACCTACACATGTGTAACTCCAGGCTTAACACAGTCACATGTTAAAACACACCGATTTTGTCAGCGATACGGGCCTACTAACTGCACGATTCAATTATGCAATGTCAACGCATGAGCGGTTTTAAAGACACCATGTCTCCGTAAACCTGTCTGGCTGAAAGACGGGCACACAGTCCGCCGACAACAACGCATATTCACACGCCCAGCCGGCCGACACATTGTCATTCTTACCCGAATATCCGGCCGACGTCTGTCTTATAATCGTCCTAGCGTGCTTTCAAAATTGTCCACATGTTCGTCGTCCAACAGTCAGACTTTTAACGACGCGACGCTCTAAGACGTATTACCGCTCAGCCTGTCAACGACGCATCGTCATCACTTAATTCGGCGGGTTGTCTGTCACGTGACCACTTTGTCAAAGAACGCCTATGGTGAAAATACAATAAAAATAAATGTTAGTGGTGGCGTAGGAGCTACAGGTGACGGCGACAGGTGTGAAAGAGCTCTCGGCCGTTCCTCTCCAAGGTTTCCAGCTTGACAGAAATGTTTACGTGATGAATACCTGTTGACCTCTGAAGTAAACACATTGGTTGAACGGAGACATCGGCGACTTGCATCGCTTTTTTACTGCGACGAACCGCTGTTAAGCAATATCTCTCGTAGGTAGGTATCTAGTAAGTAACAAAAAGATTCGTTTAATTGCCTCGTTTAATTGTCTCGTGCACTTGGTGATTGTCAATGGACAGTACGCTGTTAGGGGAAGGGCGGGTAAAGTGGGCTGATCGGCCAAAGTGGGCCCCCTCTGTCGCAGCATTCCTCGTACGCAATGAAGTCAAAACAACACAGACACTTCAGGGGACATAATTTAACGTCGTATTTATTTATTTGGCGTGCATGCAAAACGGTGAGTAGCAAATGTGTGTTTTATGTACTTTTCTTAAAACGATTGATGTGCCTTACAAAAGCCGCCTTTTCATAAATTGTCAGGGTACATAACTGTAAATGTGGTCCGTGGAGCAATAGGCCGTAGTTAGTTGAATGAGAAATTTCAGTTTGAAGTGAATAAACGCATTAATCACAAAATAACGTCCGACCGATAATGTATGACAGAGGCAAAAATGGGCCCCATGGGGCTACAGTGCGACAAGCTACAAGGGGACGACCTGGGTCATTACAGGCAGCCCTTACAAGAAAGACGTCGAGGCCACGGCAAGACTGGTAACGTGCCTACAACCAACAGGTTCAAAGAAGAAAGGACACACAAACTGATAACATGTCAAAAAGACATTCAAGGAAGACAGTGACACTTCGCCTTGTCTGTGTTGTTCGTATTTTCGTATTTCAATAGCAGAAAATGCGAAAGCTGGATGTATTGCGGGGAGTTTGGCCGGTGGACTAACAACGCATGTGCCGGGTATGAGCGTGGCGGGTTTATGTGCGAGATTTGCGCCAACGATTAAGTGGCATCCCATAGTGTTGTGAGTGGGCCCACTTTGGCCTCCACGTTGTACAAAACAGTAAAATTGGTGTCTTTTAAAACTCGTCTAACTTGTTCTATTTATTAAGATAGAATAACTAGAATGTGCATGTATCTAGTCAATATACATAGCTAGGTATTGTAGCAAACAATTACAATTTTTGTACATAAATGTCAAATGAAGGTAATCATAATTGAATAAACTTTATAAAATAATTAATGATTACTATGACACTACACACACCATGAAAATAATTGACCAATTATGACACTATATATCATGAATAAATGTTAAAACTCTCGGCAGAAAGACAGAATACAGTGAAATATTAAATAAAGGCAAACGTATTAATTAAAACAGTTATAGCTAGACATTGTAATTGCCCTACTTTGTGGTTTTATAAGAGATTGTGAAGAGCAATAATTTACTAAATAAAATTAAACATACGATTAATTTTAGAATTTGCATTCAATCTATCGATTTTAAACATGTTATAGTTTTTATTTTATGCACTTAAATAGTAATTACATAAATGAACTTCTTTTCACGATAAAGAACGGTAAGTTGTTAGTGGCACCACTTATAGCCAGTCGAATGTTGACCTGGTCGGTTCAGTTGAACTTTGATTTAGTCGGTTCAGTCGAACGTTGACTTGGTCGGTTCAGTCGAACGTTGGTTTGGTCGATTCAGTTGAATGCTGACGTGGGCGGTTCAGTCACATGTTAACTTGGTCCGTTCAGTCGAACGTTGACTTGGTCGATTCAGTTGAATACTGACTTGGTCGATTCAACTGAATCCTGACTTGGTCGGTTCAGTCAAACGTTGACTTGGTCCGTTCAGTCGAACGTTGACTTGGTCGATTCAACTGAATCCTGACTTGGTCGGTTCAGTCAAACGTTGACTTGGTCCGTTCAGTCGAACGTTGACTTGGTCGATTCAGTTGAATGCTGACTTGGTCGATTCAACTGAATCGTGACTTGGTCGGTTCAGTCAAACGTTGACTTGGTCCGTTCAGCCAGACGTTGACTTGGTCGATTCAGTTGCATGCTGACATGGTCGATTCAGTTGAATGGTGACTTGGTCGATTCAACTGAATCCTGACTTGGTCGGTTCAGTCAAACGTTGACTTGGTCCGTTCAGTCAGACGTTGACTTGGTCCGTTTAGTTCAACGTTGACTTGGTCGGTTCAGTCAAACGTTGACTTGGTCGGTTCAGTCGAACGTTGGCCTGGGCGATTCACTGTTTTCCATAATAAATCTAAACACTCGGCGGGTCCAAATCACCGGCAGCCTGAGTCATTCCTCCCACGTCACTTGGCAAGGCGCAGCAGTTGAGAACACATATATTACACAACACAACACAACACAACACAACACAACACAACACAACACAACACAACACAACACAACACAACACAACACAACACAACACAACACAACACAACACAACACAACACAACACAACACAACACAACACAACACAACACAACACAACACAACACAACACAACACAACACAACACAACACAACACAACACAACACAACACAACACAACACAACACAACACAACACAACACAACGACCGTCACACACCTGACGTGTGAAGTCGTCAATGCTCGACGTATTGTGTTTAGATCACCTCACATCACCCCGAGACTGCTGCGTCACACAGAGGGGTCGGGTCGTGTGATGCTCACAATACAGCGGCAGATGTGTCTAAATTTAGGGTGCAGTTGACCGACTCTGTAGAGGACAGCTTTGGAACTTGAAAAAAATTGTTTAATTTTAGGTTAACTGAAGCCACTCCGTAAACGTCAGCTTTGGCACTGGGCAAACGTGTCTTGATTAGTGACTGACCGTATTAGCGAGACTAGTTTCCTATATTTTATTGTACACATTTCGGACTATCCGAGGGTGACCTTAATTATGAGGTGGCCGTATTACCCAGGATTGGTCATAAAACGAGGCTCGATTGTATCTTGCTATCGTTGTCTATTGAAATGTTTGTTAGTTAGACAGTGCACGTAGATGGATTCAGAATGACTAAATACGTTTCATAAATTTGAAATCATCCGCTGTATGAAGATTTTAAATCGGATCAGCAACACAGTGCAGCCAAAGGGGTTTTCTTGTTGCCCGGAAATCCCCCTAAAACTCTTCACGTGGTATTGTATAGTGATTGATGAAACGGTACATCAACCTTTATACTAACAACCTTTTGGAAATACCCAACATATCAGCCATAGGTACGCCCCTGGTGAAATATGGGTGTGGCGGTAAATTTCACAACTATTGCGGTACCTATTGAGTCTATCGCTTTGAGTCTTACGTTGATGGTGTGACTGATGGCAATATGTGAAAGTGTAGCTTACGGGCTTCTTGCGGCAACTCCAGTAGGCAGAGTGTAGAGCCGGCGAGGGTAGACCCTCCTCCAAGGGAAAAGTCCTCACCAGCCCTGACACGATGAGATGAGATGAGATGAGATGAGATGAGATGAGATGAGATGAGATGATATGATATGATATGATATGATATGATATGATATGATATGATATGATATGATATGATATGATATGATATGATATGATATGATATGATATGATATGATATGATATGATATGATATGATATGATATGATATGATATGATATGATATGATATGATATGACAGGTGTGATGCAGATATAAGGATATATCCTACCATATGTGGAGTTGGAATTGTGATAATTAAGCATTCGCCAGCACATACGTACACCCATAGATACATATACTTGATAGTCGTTGAAATGTTTTATTTTTGGAAGACACAATTAGTTGGGCCCTTAACCAACCCGATGCAAGGTGAATTTAGGGTGTTTCTTGTGTTTGCCCTGTCCCAAGAGGTGTAGTGAGACGAGCTGCTGCAACGAGACGAGAAGCGCGCTGAAGTTCCGACGGTTGTTGCACCACAAAATTAAATTAGTTCCCCTGTAACAAGTAGCGTAAGGTGCTGATGCAACCAACGTTCGATGTCAGCATGTGTCTGTGCCCGATATGGGACGAGGCGGACATTTACGGAGAAAGGTGAACCTTCTTTATATGAGACAAGTCAAGCAAAACACATTAAAGCGGAATACAATCGCCGAAAGCTGAGGGGCTATATAACATCTGACGGGCTGACTCCTTTAGAAATCTCCCCTTTGTCGCTACACCAGACGTAATGTTTAAGAGTTACTGTGTATCATTACTTAGAATTACGTGTCGTTATTCTACCTGTGAAATGTAAATTCATACTGATAGGCAAAGGTGTAAGGTTGATGACAGTAGAGATGAACAGATGGGTTTTTTCTCAGAAGACACCCACATAAGGGTTGTAGAGGCGAGATTTACGAAGCGCTTTACAAGTTTCACATCTAATGTATCACCAATTTCACACGTAATGGAGTCACTTTGTGGATGGTTTCGATGATACAATAATTATGTTGTTTATAGTAGCCATACTCAGCAGTCAAATATCTCGGCATGGATATCGGTTCATTCGAAATCGATTAAAGAAGGCCTTTTTTAACCGACTCTCTCTCTCTCTCTCTCTCTCTCTCTCTCTCTCTCTATATATATATATATATATATATATATATATATATATATATATATATATATACATATATATATATATATATATTATAATATAGTATAATTATAATATATGGTATCGAAGTTGTGGTCTCAGACTTTGCTCGGTGTTAGTGATCACTTCTTGGATATCAATGCCACGAAGACTGAGCAGCTCCCGAACGATTTCAGGAGAGCTCACATCCAAACACCTGGTCATCGATGCTGAGGCTGTCAAGCATGTATCAGAATACATGTACTTAGGTACCGTAATTGACTCTAAACTTACCCTCAGTGCAAGCATAGCTTTGAATAATCCTTTGAGCAACAAGCAATGTCAATAGGTGATTTATGTTTTTTGTTGTGAATTATGCGCATTAACTTGCAAAGAAATGTGGCCGCAGCTCGTTTGATGTTGAACAAACGACAATGAATTCATACAGATTTATTTATTGCCAGTTGGTATGAAACAGACATACCATGGAAACGCATGTATACAACAAGTAATTGTGTACGCAAAATTGGTCCTGTACGCTAAGGATGGGACGAATATTCGATTCGTATTCGGAATTTCGAATATTCGAACGTTTTCTCCTATTCGATTAGAAATTCGAAAATTCGCTCGAATAGTTTCCGAAACGAATATCGCTCGAATAGTTTCCTTCATGTCCTCCGCCGCAAAATCGGTCACGGGCGATCTTTTACTTTCTGACTTAACTATGAAAAAGACTACATCCGCCAAACCGTATACACCCATACGTAGCAAAATAAAATCATTTTACTTACCTAAACGAAAATACTTCACAAAATAAACTCGCGTAGAACTCGCCGGCAACTGCTATACCAAAAACCGTGTCATCGCCGTCGTTGGCCACTACGGGTAGCTGAATTTGTGAAGGTCGTTTATCTAGCGACGCCTGCGATAAATTACCGATGTTCCGGTGAGCGTCGAGCTCCGCGTAGCCGCAGTAGATCATGTCGAATTTTACGCAAGTTTGTTTTCTTAATTTTATTCTTTACAGGAATGTAAATTATTTTATTTTATAACCTAGTGTGTGTGTATGTACATAAGGTATGTGTGGATAAGTATGGCGGCTGTCAGAAGTCGTTTTCATGGCTATGTCAGAATTTTTTTTAAATATCGATGAATATGACACAATGCCGACGCCGCGTCCCGGCAAAACGGTTCGGAATTCGAATCGAATTTGAAGCCACTGAATATTCGTATTCGATTCGATATGCGATTCGTATTCGAAATTTCGATTCGATATTCGATTCGATTCGATTCGATTCGATTCGATTCGATTCGATTCGATTCGATTCGATTCGATTCGATTCGATTCGATTCGATTCGATTCGATTCGATTCGATTCGATTCGATTCGATTCGATTCGATTCGATTCGATTCGATTCGATTCGATTCGATTCGATTCGATTCGATTCGATTCCGATTCGATTCGATTCGATTCGATTCGATTCGATTCGATTCGATTCGATTCGATTCGATTCGATTCGATTCGATTCGATTCGATTCGATTCGATTCGATTCGATTCGATTCGATTCGATTCGATTCGATTCGATTCGATTCGATTCGATTCGATTCGATTCGATTCGATTCGATTCGATTCGATTCGATTCGATTCGATTCGATTCGATTCGATTCGATTCGATTCGATTCGATTCGATTCGATTCGATTCGATTCGATTCGATTCGATTCGATTCGATTCGATTCGATTCGATTCGATTCGATTCGATTCGATTCGATTCGATTCGATTCGATTCGATTCGATTCGATTCGATTCGATTCGATTCGATTCGATTCGATTCGATTCGATTCGATTCGATTCGATTCGATTCGATTCGATTCGATTCGATTCGATTCGATTCGATTCGATTCGATTCGATTCGATTCGATTCGATTCGATTCGATTCGATTCGATTCGATTCGATTCGATTCGATTCGATTCGATTCGATTCGATTCGATTCGATTCGATTCGATTCGAATCGAATTCGATCGATTCGATTCATTCTGTCATTCGATTCGATAATCGATTCGTATTCAAATTGATCAATTCATTCGATTCGATTCGGTTCGAGTTCGGTGGAGTGGGGCCTCTGGTACAAGATGCGTGCGAAATCGATTCGATTCGAACATCCTCCACCCCACTTTGATTCGATTTGATTCGATTCGATTCTGATTGATTCGATTCGATTCGATTCGATTCGATTCGATTCGATTCGATTCATTCGATTCGATTCGATTCGATTCGATTCGATTCGATTCGATATCGATTCGATTCGATTCGATTCGATTCGATTCGATTCGATTCGATTCGATTCGATTCGATCGATTCGATTAAATCGATTCGATTCGATTCGATTCGATTCGATTCGATTCGATTCGATTCGATTCGATTCGATTCGATTCGATTCGATTCATTCGATTCGATTCGATTCGATCGATTCGATCCTTCGATTGATTCGATTCGACCGTTCGATTCCGATTTGATTCGATTCGATTGATTCGATTCGAATTGGATCGATTCGATCGATCGAACGATTCGATTCGATTCGATTCGATTCGATTCGTATGCGATTCGATTCGATTTCGATCGCATTTATTAAGTTCGATCGATTCATTATTCGATTCGATTCGATTCGATTCGATCGTTCGATTCGATTCGATTCGATTCGATTCGATTCGATTCGATTCGATTCGATTCGATTCGATTCGTTCGATTCGATTCGATTCGATTCGATTCGATTCGATTCGATTCGATTCGATTCGATTCGATTCGATTCGATTCGATTCGATTCGATTCGATTCGATTCGATTCATTCATTCGATTCGATTCGATTCGATTCGATTCGATTCGATTCGATTCGATTCGATTCGATTCGATTCGATTCGATTCGATTCGATTCGATTCGATTCGATTCGATTCGATTCGATTCGATTCGATTCGATTCGATTCGATTCGATTCGATTCGATTCGATTCGATTCGATTCGATTCGATTCGATTCGATTCGATTCGATTCGATTCGATTCGATTCGATTCGATTCGATTCGATTCGATTCGATTCGATTCGATTCGATTCGATTCGATTCGATTCGATTCGATTCGATTCGATTCGATTCGATTCGATTCGATTCGAATGAAATTCCAGATGCGTCCTATTCTTACTGTACACACCTAAACATTTAGTCAAATATATACAATTGCCACCTTTCGGGTGTCTTGGTTAGAGCCCTGGGGTGGGGAGTGGGGCCTCTGTTACAAGAGGCCGGGTGGGGAAAACATTGTTTGAACACCCCACCTTTGCTAATATTGTCATTTTCTAAATGTATCTATATTGTCTTGAGGAGTTTTGAGTACATTTATTAAATGACCTTTATTAACAACAATAACTCTTGTTTATTTATTGTAGCAAACAAGCTCAGGTGTCTGCCAGTATAAGCATCAGCAGGGTATACATACAGTTGCCACCTTTCGGGGTCTTACTTGTCACATTTGGGGGCCGGGCAGCGGTACACGTGATCATGTTTCCACGTGGTTCTGCTGGTGTTTACATTGTAACTATTTTGCTAAACCTATGCGTAGTTGTTTCGAATTCCGTGTTTACAGTCTGTAATGTGTATTCGGTATCAACTGTTATAACATGTATAACATTTGCTGATGACACCAACTTCTTGTACATTGGTGATGATGTTTCGGAAATGTGAAAAATAGTATCTTCACAATTGGACAAGTTGAGTACATAGTTTAATACAAATAAATTGTCTTTAAATATTTCTAAAACGCACTAATAAGTTATAAGAAGGAAAAAGACAGTAAATAATCTCATTATTAGCATCCATGGAAATAACGAATTTCCATTATAAATGGGATAATAAAGTTTTATTGTATAGTATTGTAATACTATTCAGAGTTTTTTAGACTACAAAATTTGCTGGTGCTTACATAAACTGTCAGTTAGATTGGAATTAACCTCATTAAAATAAATCACAAACAAAATATTGCTAAGAATGTTATGAATAGCCAAACACCTGTTAGATATAGTGATGCATTATATGATCTGTACTGCTTTATCGTAATTATTGTTGTGAAATATGGGGAAATACGTAATTATGAGAACAATTATTTGCTGTCTCTAGATTCAAGTTTATGTATTACTTAAGAATTTTCCTTGTATGCTTTTTTGTTTGTTCAATAAAACCAATTATATTCAATATGTACTAGCTTTATTTTCGTATTAGTAATTGGCGTATTACTTTTCCATTATTTAATTATTTATTTACACTTATCATTCATTTGAAATTTAAAAAAATCACGACTTACCAAGTGACACGTACTTTCTGTAAGCTTAAACGTGGGTGAACTATTTTTATTGATATTTTATTTCGGATTATGACATTTCTGTTAAGTTCGTTGAGATAAAATGTGCAGAGTGTGATGACACATTACAGAGTGTAAACACGGAATTCGAAACAACTACGTCTATGTTTAGCAAAATAGTTACCGATACTCATTTTTGTCCACGTGTACAATGTAAACACTAGCAGATCCACGTTGAAACATCATCACGTGTACCGTATAAACAGAGGCTATCCACGTGGACATATGGTAGTTACTCATTGGTTGAAAAACGCCCTGTCGCTTAACCCGTGTGGCGAGCCAAAACGTGCGGCCGGGGGGTGTGACGCAGCGTAACGTCGTGATGTCGTGACGTCGAAGCTTAGTGGCGTCGAGGCATCGTGACGCCATTGTGGCGACGCGCAATTTTGGCGTCGCTGCATCTTGGCGGTGTGGCGTAGGCCTAATGACATTGTGGCAGTAGATGTGAGTCTTTAACTAGTATGTACTACTAGTAAACTCACCCGTAGCTATTAAAGCGACATGATCAGTTCGTGGCTTTTTATTTTTATTTTTATTGCAAAATCATGTTAATCAGTATAAGTTATAACTATTGTAGCGTCATGACCGCCAATAAATGTTTTAACGAAACAGAACTGAATTCAAAATGTCAAACGTCGAATGTTTATAAGAATCCCGACGCTGTCACTCAAATCGCCGCGAGTGACACCCACCCTTTAAACTTTACCAACAGGGAGCCGTGCACCTGGCTGGCTGTGGCAGTTAGTTAATTAGTGGTTATTGGCTATAAAGGTTTTTTTTATTAATAGGATGTCTCTTGTCTGGTCTTATGATGTGCACACAACATATTACTACAAATAGAGACCATGTTTTTATAACAAATGTAACGCCCATGGAGAAAAAACACCCGCCCAAACCAATCGCATTCACACATAAAAACAGACTTCATACCATTACGAATGACAACAAATACACGACACGGCAGCACGTGCAACCCGTCAACTTGTGTTCACGTGATACTGCATCACGTGATCACGCATTTCTTTCTGGGCTTTTAGCCACGCCTACAACGGTTTCGAAAACGTCTCGTGGTCGATGTGTACAGTGAGTAAGCGGCCCCTTGCTACGTCTATTTCAAAAACCAAAATGGGACATGAAAACATCTTTGGACGCTCAGTATGATGTAATAGGTATAATGTATACCGTGTAACAGTATTTTGCAATAAACATAAAAAGCCACGAACTGACCATGTCGCTTCAACATATTTCATCATATGACAATTGCAAATACAAATTTGCGAACTATAAACTTGTGGCAGATGGGAACTATGTAGCTATTTCTGCATAGCAAACAGTAGGCGTAAGCACCACCGACGCAAGCAGTAAGAACAAGGCATACCGTTGCCACATATGGGCCATACAAAATGTTTTTTGTGTGTGTTATTCTTTGGTGACGAAAGCTTTATCATAACTTGCCAGCGTCAGTATGATGCAGACTGCTATTCTAAATGAAACAAATTAAATTCGGTTTTGGTTTATTTTGTACTACCAGTGGCGTCTGAACGGAATTAACTAGGGGATGGGACAGAGCCGGATATTTAGTACGACATCTGTGGGATTTAGGGCTTCGGGGTTTCAGGGCTTCAGAACGCTTCCCGTGTCGCGGCATCTCGTCGGGTCATGATGACACCTGAAGACGGGGTGGAGTGGGGGTGTGAGGGGTGTGTGTGAGAGGTGAACACTGTGGAAAAAATGTAGGCGACGTTCAAATTTATTTCTGCAAAACCTCGCTTTGTATCAATAAATATTTAGGCTCTACAAAAACGTACGTTTTCACGAAGACATGCATCGTATGCACTAACTATTGGGGGATAATCTTATCTTCAGACCCGCCCCGGACAAGGAATACAATAATAAAATTAATACCCTTTCCCTTCCCAAATATTGAGGGCTCAACCCCCGGTTACGACGCCCATGAGTCATCACTGTAGAAGACAGAGAGGACTAGAAACTAGCAAGAGACGACACCTGGCCAATCGCTGCTCACTCGGTCCAGAGTCCTACATCCAGCACACCGTCTGCGGTGCGCGTGATCAAGTGCATCAACCCTGGATATCTAGGGCCCTCGATGACAACAGACTCGGTGTATTGCCTAAGAATAACCGCTTACATAACATGTTGTTGTCCCACTGACCAAGTGAGAGAGGTCGCCGTTACTCGACAGCCGAGGCAGTCTACGTCAGTGCTTCGGTCCCGACGGACGTGGCCAAGTCAGGCCTCATTGCGACTTTGGTGGCGAGATTGGTGTCGGCGAATTGTGGTTGGAGACAGCGTGTGAAGTGAGTAATACTTTTAGTAATAACCATTATAATGATCAGTATGTCGCGCGCACGCCGCACGCACGCACGCACGCACGCACGCACGCACGCACGCACGCACCACACACACACACACACACACACACACACACACACACACACACACACACACACACACACACCACACACACACACACACACACACACACACACACACACACACAACACACACACACACACACACACACACACACACACACACACACACACACACACACACACACACACATTGTTTAAAATGAATGTGGTATTTTCAAGACGTCTGTATGATTGTAGTAACTGTATTTATGTGGTTCGATTACACACCGCGTAAGGAGACGTACATAAATGTCGCACGTATAACTAGGAGCCAAACACGATTTCTTGAGTTTAGATAAACACTACTTATATCGACAATTGTCTTAATAAACCGTCGTAATATATAAACACAATGTTATCGCAACATAAACACAATGATTCGCTTGACAACCCACAGTACTGCCAGAAGTAACTGGTACAGTCACTTTAAAATTCATTTGTGTACATTACTGTCTACCTATCAGGAGACAGCACTCCCAATTGTTATTAAAATCTAATGTTTTGCCCTTTAGAGGATGACTAATGTCTCAAGGTTCTTACAAAACGTTAAATTTAATTGACAATTGGAAGTGCTGTTGCCTAACAGATAGACAATAATGTACAATAATGAATTTCAAAGAGAGTGTACCAGTTACTTTCTGGCAGTACTGTATATCACGTGACAACATCTAAACTCAGTTGTAATTTTAATTGAAAAAACACTCACAAAAACCTGGGGCCCATCCACAAGCTACATTTTAAAGTCACTATAATATGTTTATCTTTTTGTAACATCTTAACCAATTTTACATAGTTTAACAAGAATACAATTTGGGAGCTTTCCGCTTAATTTGATTGTTTCTATATAAGCTCAATAGCATGTTTACTGAATGACGAAGTCAATATTTATAAGTCACTATCGATCAAATCTATAGTTCACCAAAGCAAATAATTACTGTAGCGAAGACATTAAAATGGTCAATGGTTTGATATGTCAAAACGTCATATTACATAACATGATTATATTTAATAAAACGTGCTTTTAATGTTGGACGTCAAGGTCAATTCAACTCGTGACCTTCCTTTGCGTGTATATCCAATATAGATCTACGCTAACAAGTCGTGCATTGTGTTCTTAGTCATAAACGAGACGGTCACGCGCTGACATCCAGGGGCTGCGTGCTTGTTCAAACGTAGCGTGCACGCAGTGACCCGTTGCCGCATTAGTTAGTTTCACCTGTCTATACTGAATCTATCAACTTTGACATGTAACCTGGTCTTTCAACCGCCAAACTTGCACAGTGTCACACGTTTGTTTTCATCTTCTTGTTTTTTTTACGTTTTTCCTGCAAATAAGTGCACCATTTATTGTATATGTATATTATATTTATTCCGGAAGACAGTGTTAGTTAAGCCAAAATTATGTCTAACATGGATAGCCTATATATATATATATATATATATATATATATATATATATATATATATATATATATATTATATTTTATATATATTTATTTATTTATTTATTTATTTATTTATTTATACTGTATGTTCAAAGTAAACATTATATTACTAGCGCAAACCACCTAAGAAGCGAAGCCTGTTTCTCGCAGTGATCAGTGATGTATGTATCTGTTCCTGGCCCGAGACAACACGGCGCGGTGTACATTGAAACGCAGCCAGACATCTCAGCACGATAAGCTATTGTTCGGCAGTTCACGAAGAGTCACGTTCTCCATCTATCACACATCTGTCTGAGGCGTCTTAGCCTTGACCCAAGTTGCGTAACTGACCTTGTCCAATTAAGCACACTGGTCTATATATATATACCTACGTAGATCGGAGATAAAAGTGTTCGACATAACAGCGGGCCCGTGGGTTTGTTCTTTTGTTCGAGTACTTAGACAAATACGACGTTGTCTCATAAATCGACCAAGTTCACAAATGATAGAGTGGTTTATATTCCTGGATGAAATCGCCTCCCCTTCACCAAACTCATCCAGAAAAATACATGTGGCGTGAGACTTGCGACTTTGACCGAGCCTACTCATGTAATATGATTGTTAACCCATCAGCCATTATGATATCCAGTTATGATCCCCACAAAATCATCTTACTTAGACTTAGTTCCTCGTTTTCCTTACGGGACATCGGGTGACAAGTTTTCCCCGTCTAGTACGATCTTTAGCAATTTCTTTTTCATTCCATGTAATTTCAATTTCTGCCAGTTCTTCATTAATGTCTTGCCCAAGTCTTAGCTAATCTTCCTCTCTTTCTGCTACCACCTTCAGTCACAACAGGAGCATCAATGTGCAGTAATATATATCACTCGAAGGGCCTTTGCATGTGATGAAAAACTAGTAACCATCTTGATGCTGCTTTGCCGCCAGTTTCCCATATGTAGTGTTGTTTTGGGGCGTAGTGTAAGGTGCTTTGAACATTCCTAAGTGCTGGATATGTACCATACTCGAAAATGTTGTTTTACCTTTGTTATTGGAAACAGTTGTTACAATTAAAATCACTACACAATTGTTCAACGTATCAATAAAAACAGATAATGTTCCGTTTGGGTGGAAACAAACAAACAAATAAACATTACAGCACTATTTAAATGTTTTAATATTACGAAAAACGACGCAAGTGCGAATCAAATTCAACGTTTCTCTTTAGGCAGTGACCCCGTCATCCAAGATGGCGGCGGTTCACCTTCTTCTGGCGTTCCTTTTGGTTAACGCCGCAACGGAAGCCGCCAGGGTCTGCGAAACAGCACCGCCTCTGGCGACTGAACGGGGAGTCACCGATGGCGCTCAGTCGCGGCAACGTGACGGTGGTGGCGCTGCTGCAGGCCAGTTGATTGACATGCCGACCGCAGGCCAGTAGGTAGGTGGCGCACTAGTTACGTGGTCAGAGGTAGTATTGCATAAAAGCGATGTGTTTATTACTTACCACGAAGCATTATTTGGTTATACGTTGCATTTGTTGATTTTTTTTATTTCACTTGTTATATGTAACCATGTTAGTTTTCGAGGGAACCAGTTGAGTACTATACTAAGGGTTTCCGAAAAAACGAGCGTTGTAAGGTAACGGATAGAACCTCATTATAGTCATGTAGGTATTGACAACAATCTATGTTGTACTTAATATGGCGACTTACATAAAGTATGTAGCCACGTCCCGACGCTAAGTAAACATGGTCAAAATGTAGTCATCGTCATCTATTTCGGGCGCCAACTCGTGCGGTGGCAAACACTTCCAAGACATGTTAGACAGAAAAATTAATATATTGTAGCAATGCAGCGTTTCCAATAAAGGGTTCTCACGTTCATAGCTTCTCTATCAACATGACCTTTGACTCTTGAGTTATATGTTGTTGAGTGTGATTTCGCGAAGTAATCTGATACTGTAAATTTATTGCTCATTATTGAAGACGTGCACTATTATATACTATGCAGAATCAAATAGTAATTCTGCCCATTGCTAGTGATGCTGGCGCAATAACGAACGTGTCGCTGTCAATGAGAACGCACAAAATGCTGTTTTGTTGCACAGTTTGGCTGCGCTCGGCAAACGTCTTCGAGGCGACGGTGTTCCCGTCGTCATTTACGGGGTCAACTCCCACCACTGGCACTCTCGCCTCATGGGCAGCCTGCTGCGTGGATTGGTCGACTTCCCCGTCTACCAAGACCGGGCTGACGTGAACGTGTGGAGACTGCTGGGTGGACAACGGGACGACGTCTACGTGTACGACAAGTGAGTATGTTAACATGATGATGATGATGATGATGACGATGATGACGATGATGATGAAAAGGATGAGGATGAGAAGGAGGTGGATGACGAGGCGATGAGGTTGATGATGATGATGAGGAGGAGGGGGAGAAGTAGTAGTAGGAGGAGGAGGAGGAGGAGGAGGAGGATGATGAGGAGGAGGATGATGATGATGAGGAGGAGGAGGACGATGAGGAGGATGATGAGGAGGAGGATGATGAGGAGGAGGATACTACTACTACTAATAATAATACACTAAACTAAACTATATTATACTACACTAAAATAAACTATACTACATTACCAACAGCGAGAACATCAGACTCTCAAACGATATGATCCGAATTCGAATCCCGTGCCGCCGTTTCGAACCTTAGGCAAGTTCGTTCAAGCTCATGCAGCTATACAAATGAGTGTATAGACATTTGTGTATTTAATTTCTATGTTATCCGTGTGGGGCTAAACAATGCTCCCACATCATGGATACTGGTTAATCCTGCTGTAATTCTTATTTTATAAACAACTGCAAAGTTATGTTTTTAATTATGTTTGTGTTAATATGTTTTAAAAAAGTGCTGCCACCTCACGGAGTCTGATTAATCGAGGCTAGTCTAAAGACTGGATACTGCGCTATGCAAAAACACACGTGTTTACGTTTTACATCGAGACATTTGCTGTTCCACAGGTGCGGCCGACTGACGGAACACATCCCATTCCCGCGGAGTTCCGTTATCCAGAATGCCGTCGAGGTAGCCGTGCTCAGAGCGCACATGCACGACCCGTGCGCTTCCGGCTCCGGCGACGTGCTTGTCGACGTTGGCGTAAGTTTTGTATCACGTTACCAGTGTCGCCATCTGCTGTGATCTATTCAAACCGACCGCGCTGGTGGCGATTTGTTTAGTCTAAAGTGATTGTATTTACAATTTCTCTGCGTCGTGTTTGTTTTTTATTTGAAACAAATAATATTTGCAAATTATTACAAAGTTTGAGCATGTTTGTTTATTTCATTACTGTATATAACGTTGCGGTAAAAAGAAGAGATATATTATAAGACAGTTCAGCGACCGACTACAATATAGCGTCTGAAATTATTCAAACGTCCGACCGACTGAAGTTAGTGTTTGTAGATGTTGTGCTCTTTGCTAAATAACACAGCATCTTATTTTTGTTACGGATATGAAGTGTTATTGTTATTGTGACATTTCGTTTGCTGCCACTATACTGTGTTAATATCCATTATCGAATTTATACCGGACACGCGTCTTTGGCGATACGCGATTGTGCAGCTCATGGTTTGAGAAAAAAATAGTTGCATATGTATACACCAGAGGCGCCACTGACGTCATTTTACGTAGCATGTTTCCACCAGTACATAATATGTCTGCTATAAAACAAACCAGTTATGGGGTACATGAGGTCTACATTGAAACAAAATATGGCAGTATTTCGGGGAAAAGATCAAATTTCGACGAACGCCGTTGCTATTGTTTTCGGAATGTTATGCGAATTGAGCATTGGACGATCAACGTTTACCTTTGCTAAAAATGTTGCTAACGGTTATATGCGTGAATTACACTGCTATAGCGGCATACCATCTCATAAATCAAACATTCCCGCGTACAGTTGTCACTTTACATAACTTTGCATAAGTGTTTTTGTTATAAATAAATAAATAAATAAATACTTTTTGGCCAAATTTAAACGGAATACACGAACGCACCAGCGTGTTCCCATAAACCTTTTAAGGGTAATGCGAGTCACGTGATGGATGTCATTTGTTGCCGTTGCAGGGAAAGAACGTACCTTCGGAACACCCTAACTCGGCCATCTGACAGCCAGGTCAGGGTGGACGCCGGTGACGTCTGCAAGGAGGTCAAGGGCGTCCGTCCTGACCTTGACCTTCGCAACAGGGCGGTCAGGGTGGACGTCCCTGACCATGACCTTCTCAGCAGGGTGGTCAAGTTGAACGTCCCTGACCGTGACCTTCGCAGCAGGGAGGTCAGGTTGAACATCCCTGACTGTGACCTTCACAGCAAGGCGGTCGGTTTGAAAATCCCTGACCGTGACCTTCGCAGTAGGTGGTCAGTCCCTGGTCGCGATAATCAAACCGAGCTCGTTTGGTTGAAAGTCTTTGGATAGTGACTTTCGAAGTAGGGTCGTCAACCTAACACGTTAAAGCGAGGTTGCCTGTTCCTAGGTTTTACCTGGCAGCCTCCCTTTAAAGTCTCTCGGTGAAACCAGAGAACAACATTACCGCATATAATACATTTACTCATGCGCACGTTCAAATCACACACCAAATCCCGCCAACGTCTCGTTCTATGTGAAGGTTTGCTGCTAAAGCCGCGAGGTCGCGCGAACTGGAAGGAAAGGCTCGAGACGTTGTTGTGGCACTCGGTCGTGATTTATATGTGCGCTTCGTTGTAGCTTCACCAGGCCGCAGCACATGCATTGCACCTAATGTCTAGGCAGTTTAATGGGCTAAAATGATATGGGTTTCAGTTGTGGTCATGTTCAATACCTTTTTAGGAATCTACTTCTTCCAGGTGTCGTGTCTGTTCCTGACGTCAGCGATCATGGCCCTCCAAACTGGGCGGTCTTTCACTCGCAGTTGTTCAGTTGCGCTCATTCCATAGAACATTGGCAGGCTATCATTGTTTTTACTCGCTGACGTACATTGGTTTTCTTTTTAGGAATACTTATTTACAATTTGTTACGTACTGCCTTTCATCTGGAACATTTCTTACCATAAATATGTGATGCCTTAAAAATATAAACCTATGTTCTAGTTAGTATAATATTCGTCACATCTTGTGTGTGAAATTAATTGCACCATATTGTTAAACTGACGAAATATGTTTTGTTATATAATCTAGTAGATAATATTCACGCGATCCCATTTTCACACAGTGGTAGTGCTCCTCACACCAATAAAGCACAGAGAAAGGCCTGCACTATTTAGCTATACTTCCATGTTCTGTGTTTCGTGTATGTTCATATTCTAACCAAACCTGCCGACATACGTGTATGAATTAAGATGATGGGCGATCCGAAATGGCTTCAGAATGGCTCCTGAAATTAACTTACTTACTTATGCCTGTTTGTTCGCTGAGAATATAGGCCAACGACCTAAGAACGCCACCGTTTTCTATCCGTGGCCAAACTCTCCATTTCTCTCCTGGTGTATCCCATCTCCTTCGTTTCATTTTCCGTGTCTCTTTGCCAGGTGTTTCGTGGCCTACCTCTTCGCCTCTTCCCTGGGGGTTCCATGTGATAGCTTGACGGGTGATGGTTTCTGGAGGTTTCCTATCCACCTCCATTTTCTCTTCTTTATTACATTTTCTATGGGTAGTTGCTTGGTCATTTTCCAGAGTGTAGTGTTGGATACATTGTCTGTCCACTTCAGGTGTAAGATTCTTCGCGGGTATTTGTTGATGAAGGTCTGTATTCTGTTTAGTGTCTTCTGTGTACTTCGCCATGTGTCCGATCCATACAGTAAAACTGCCTTGACATTTGAATTGAATATTCTGAAATTAAGGTCAACAACAATTTCTTGCAGTTGTAGTCTTCCGCAAGCGTAGCCATCTTCTTCAATAGTTCTATGTGTGACGTGTATGACATCAACGTATGTGTGGAATAATACGATGACGTGATAGTCAAATGTACTGACGAAGATGGCCGCTACCCTAGTTGAAGATTCGTAAACGCCAAGTTAAATATTACGGATTGAATATGCATTTTTTTAAATCAAAACTGAATTGTTTTATGTTCAGCAATAACAAAAATAACTTGAACCGGTTATGACGACACTGTCACCAATCACGCTGCCCGGTGTGAATTCCACGATGTCGCAAATTTATGTTCCATCCGATACATGGCCACTTTGTGTAGAGCGAGCAGTAGCACAGTGGCTAGAACGTCGGACTCTCAAATTAGAGAACCGGGTTCAAAGTATGTGCCACCGCATCGAATTCAAACTTTGGGCAAGTTCTGCGATATTCCGTGCCAATTTACTCAGATGCATGAATGGGTACCTGGCTATAGGCAGTGGTGGATTTTGTGTACGAATACTGATCGTGCGTGCATTAAATATCGCGTGGCTGAATGTTTCTTACAGGAGTCAAGATGGGGGTTTGACAGGACAGATCTGTCAGGGAGTATAGTCAAGGCGTTCAGGGTAGTACTAAGAATTGGATATTGCGCAATATAAGAAACTTACGCGCCCTCACTTACGCTTTTGTAACTGTTCGAAACGATGCTAAAACCCATTGGCTTACATGTATTTACAACACAAATGCAGGGAAGACACTGTTATGTGTGGTATACTATTTACGATTACGATGTAAATGAAATGTAACTGTGAAACAATTGTCTAATAAAATACATTGACATTCAGCGTTTTTGTTATTTTCATTTGTGTAATATCACGACCAGCAGTCGACGAAACTACGACTGAGATTACGCATTCATGCATACGTGTATTATATGTGCATACATACATGCACGCATGCACACATGCTTACACATAGATTCATGCATACACATACATGCATATACACACACACACACACACACACACACACACACACACACACACACACACACACACACACACACACACACACACACACACACACACACACACACACACAAACACACACACACACACACACACACACACACACACACACAACATACATACATACACACATACACACACGTGCATACTTATATAGAAACATACAGAAACGTGTGTGTGTGTGTGTGTGTGTGTGTGTGTGTGTGCGTGTGCGTCGTGCGTGCTGCGTATGCGTGTGCGTGTGCGTGTGCGTGTAGCATATAATTATATGTATAAATTAGTAAAACTAATGAACACAGTCATGGCCAATATATTTTATTATATAAACAAGGCAAAATACGCCAGTAACACCCTACTTGTCATACAGTCATCTTCATTATTAATGCGGTGCTTCAAATCCTACTAGAAAACAACATTATTTTTACGTTATGTAGTAGACTTTCGCTGGTTAATTGGTACGTATAAAAGTGGGATTTCGAATACTTTATTTCCCTATTTATTTTATTATCTCATGATACATTTAAATAATTTAAATTAACTATATAGCATATCATGTTTGTTATTATTATGTGTATGGTTACTATTACTATTTTAATCCAACCGTCATAGAAATTCTAGAACATTATACATGGAACATTTTACAATGTCGTTTTGTTAATCAAACATAGACGTGTATAATGCCTTTGACATCACGCGTGTATTCCATGCACCCTATTTAATATACTACACAGATTTACTGATGGGAATATACAGAAAAGACAACTACACAACTAATTCAAGTATATGACAAAACTGTACAATATATACCCAAATCATGTTCGAGGTAAGAAACGGTAAGTGATATATAAATTGTTACGATAATAAATGTTAACTCCGTGTATTTGAACTGAGCTATCTCTGCAGGTTTCGCAGTCATATATGGAAAACGCAGTTGCAATACTTTACAAAGAGACGAGTAAAATATTTCACAAAAGTCAACACTTCACAGGACACCGGTGCTTGTCTGGTTGCTTAGCGACCAGTTTGAGCCAACCTTTGCCCGATGTATTGTACAGCGCTTTAAAATACCGCTCTGCACGTATTTAAAATTAAATTATTTCAGTTATAGCGAGGTAGACTGATACGGCTAAGTTTGACACTAAAAACCTACTCCACTCAAGCGGTTCTCGTTTTTTTTTATGAAGTGCGAATTACTATAATTCAAATTCCTGGAAATATTATTTGAAGCTGAACACGACCAATCTCGTTTCCGCACTTCACCCTGCAAGTGGATTGAAATACAAAAAAAAATCGACGAAGTTCCTGCTAAAACTATTACTATTCCTAGCCTGAGTTTATTAGTCAGCGTATAGGAACATATATGGTTACTTTAATCGTGACTCGTGTTTCATTCGTTATAATATTAAATTTATCTTCCCGCCTCCGATCAGCGTTAAACAAATTCACAAAACGTAAGGCTACATTAGACTTACCGGGAATATATTTGTTCTACTCTTAAAGGTACGAAAACATTTATTTACAGATTAGTAAACATAGCCAGAGCAAATACATGTTTCTCGACCGCACGCCGGAAATACGTAAAACATTGCGTCACAGATTCGCAACGTAATACGATGACGTAGCGCGATTACGTCACTTTATTTGTCGCCTTCAAGCAGCAGAGAAAAATGAGACCGATTCAATGCAATATGTCTTACTCAGGCAAATGTAAGTATAATGGTTAGTTCTAAAATATAAATATTCATATTATCAATATTCATTCAATTAACACTCGTGCGCAAACTAAGCATGCTCACGCACGCACACACGCATGCAAGCACGCACACACACATTACCGCTGAACATGATCGACACGCATGATTCTCTGATTACCATTTTTTGTAACTAATATACACTTAATTGTTTCTCGATATCTTAATATATTATTAATTGTTCTCTTCTACACATAAATCATGTTACAAGTCCCCACCTTGGATACGGTTATCGGAAGCGTCCGTACAACAAACTATGCATTTTTACATAGAATTACATCGTTTGTCATTTTACCCTAATATCAACCGCAGCGAATAGAACGCAGAAAATCTGTTGTTGTTGGGACAATTTTCGCAGCTGCGGCGCCCTAAATTTGGTTTGTTTCTGTTTTATTGGGGTGCACAAGCACATGTCTGACCCAAAACAAAATTTACACGACCACCTTGTTTTCACACGTTTTGTGTGTGTCCTATTGGAATATTTTCCCACCCGTATCAGTGTTAGTTGGGGGCTGAACCATATGTTTGCAACCACCGAAATTCCAGCTGGGCAACTAACCCCCTTGTCCCCCCCAGTTCCCTCGTCTATATCCAGGATGTTGTTTCTGTGTGAGCGTGGTGAGCTGACAACCACCGTTCGTTGCTGCGAGTCCTGTTCTGTCCTACTTCGTGTGTCTATAAAAAATATCCTAGTTGGAACGTCGGACGATGAAGTGCCGGGAACGTTCACGTTGCATCGACATCACCGGAAGACGTCGCGTATCGCCGCCGTTAGAAGCAGCGACAACAACGTCCAACGCACGTCCTGAACCAGCGACGATGCTGATGACGCACAGACGTCTTTCGGAAGGGAACCTACAGCGAAACGCATTACTACTGATTAGAGAAAGAACACGGGCGTAATACGTGTTACAATGAGAACACGGGCGTCGTAGTGTTATAATGAAAACACATGCGTCATACGTGTTACAATGAAAACAGAGCGTAATACGTGTTATAATGGGAACACATGCGTCATACGTGTTACAATGAGAACACAGCGTAATACGTGTTATAATGGGAACACACGCGTCATACGTGTTACAATGAAAACAGAGCGTAATACGTGTTATAATGGGAACACATGCGTCATACGTGTTACAATGAAAACAGAGCGTAATACGTGTTATAATGGGAACACATGCGTCATACGTGTTACAATGAAAACAGAGCGTAATACGTGTTATAATGAGAACACATGCGTCATACGTGTTACAATGAGAACACAGCGTAATACGTGTTATAATGGGAACACACGCGTCATACGTGTTACAATGAGAACACATGCGTCATACGTGTTATAATGGGAACACACGCGTCATACGTGTTACAATGAGAACACAGCGTAATACGTGTTATAATGGGAACACACGCGTCATACGTGTTACAATGAGAACACAGCGTAATACGTGTTATAATGGGAACACACGCGTCATACGTGTTACAATGAGAACACATGCGTCATACGTGTTATAATGAAAACACACGCGTCATACGTGTTACAATGAGAACACAGCGTAATACGTGTTATAATGGGAACACACGCGTCATACGTGTTACAATGAGAATACATGCGTCATATGTGTTATAATGAAAACACAGGTGTAATACGTGTTACAATGAGAACACAGGTGTCGTACCTGTTATAATGAAAACACATGCGTAATACGTGTTACAATGAGAACAGAGGCGAAATACGTGTTATGAAGAGAACACATGCGTAATACTGTTACAATGAGAACACAGGTATAAGACGTCTTACAATGAGAACACACAGGCGTTAGAACCGAGGGTTTAGGAGCTGAGCCCACCAATATTTTAGGCGTGAGGTTTGATATAGTATACGTTAGCCCCTCAAATATTTCGCAAAATGGGGTGCAGTTTGTGTTACACGTTTTTGAGCTTGATGGTGGGTTTTGGTGAGAACCAAGAGGGTTCAAATCGAGCCCTGACAGCTAACAAATGTTGAGCTTCTCCGAAAAATCTTCCAATTTGTTTGTTAAATCTTCATACCGATTTTATTAAAACAATAAGCCTGCCTATTTCGATTCATATAAACTACTATTGCCTCATGTGGCTACCTTGACATTTTTATTTTCAACAAACCAGCCATTATGTTTTGAACTTCATGTCTATGTCTACAGCCATAAACGTTCGAATCAAGAGAGTGATCGATTTCACATGCCATCGGTGTATGTCAAAGGTGCCTGGTACACCGCATCGGTTGAACCAGACCCTCGATATGAACTCCGCGCAAGGTGATTGGACTAATTTAATTAGTTCCGCGTCGCTTGTTCTTTTGACCAATCGGCGTCGGGTTCACTGACCCAGTGACCTTTCACAGCCAGTCGCGTGCATGGTAACAAACGCACACAAAGTACACGCGTAGCCATGCAGTGGCAATGCTAGCTGTATTCTAGGTTATGGAGTGCCGGACAGGAACTCAAAACGGTTTATAAAATTGAATTTACGACGCAAAAATGTTGCTACGTCGTTCCGACCTGCATAAAGATATTTCAAGCAAAACTTGGGGAATATTAAGATTTATTGAATGTTGGCGCACTATAAAACATGTAACCAGATTTTGCATTCACTACCATGTTTCATGCATCAGTTATATTTGCATTGCGTCATTGATTAAGGTATGAACGTCGCATTACTAGAAAATAATAATTATAAGCATAGCGATAGGGAGGGCCAACATTAGAACATGATAACTCAGGAATACGGCATCTTCAAAGAAGAATTGAAGGAAATTGTGGT